>CM070597.1:6635577-7179000 GCA_036346395.1 Hsuehochloa calcarea
CTTGCAGACTTCTCATTTTCCCCATATCCTATCTATTGGGCATCTTTTTTCTAAGGATTAACTATATTCTTCGGCCCTCAACTCTCGCTATAGTTTAATTTTCGTCTTTGAACTATAATATTGGATAAAACGTGTCCTTAAACTGTCAATACCAAGCAAAAGATACCTTTCGTCCGTTTTAGAGCGGTTTTGACCAGCGTTTGACCCACATGGCTTGTCCTGTTGGATAAAAAAAGGACGAAATTGAAAGTAGCAAAACTTCAAAGGGGCAAATTGCCAAACTACCGGCTACAACCGATGCACTCAAATCCCTTAAATTTTGAGCCCGGCACTGTGCTTCTTCCTTATCTTCAAATTTCTTCCTCTCCCTCCTCCCTTACCTCCGGTGCCAGTGAGGCTGAAGCCAGACTCGATGCACGCCACCGCATCCCCCGCTCCTTCATTCCTCAGCCCCGACACCACACTACCTCTTCTCCCCTAAAACCCGTGTTGTCGTCTCAATCGGCGTCGTTGCCCAACTTCTCACCATCGACCTGTCCTACAACAACCTCACTGACGCCATACTGATGCTGCCGCCGTTCGCAATGGATCCCCCGAACGGCACAGTAAAGTCGCTGACTGCCATTGCGGTTATTTCCAAGAACCCGACCGAGGCACTGCTCGGCGTTGACAGCGGCGCCGCTATCGGAGCGCTTGCGTCGGGAGGACAGGGTAGGATGAAGTTGGCCACCATCCTCGCCATCACCATTGGCGACGTGGCCGACATCGCTGTCCTGTTCGTGGTGGTATTTACGGACACGTGGACCTCCTTCGCGGCCAAAGAGGGCATCAAGATGACGGACGAGGCGGCGACAGCCAAGAAGTCCAAAGACGGTGGCACGATGCTAGTGACTGTGGACAGCGACGTGGAGCTGGAGCTGGAGACGCTACTGAAGGCCTTGGCCTACATGCTTGGTGCGGCGGTCAACAACATCGTTTACACGGCCGTGCTGGCCGACGCCGTTCTCCGGCACTCGGTGCTCCACGTGCCGTCCCCGCCCGATCATCTTCTTCCTCTCAACCTGAGCTGCCGTCATCGTCGATTGTGTCGTCGTCGATGAGCTCCTGCAATCATCAACCCCACCATCGTAATCCTAGTGTCGCATTCTACCCCATGCTCTCTTCTTCTTTGCTGAAGCTTCACTGGAGCACCATCGCAGTCGATCGCCTCTGCCTTGTCCACCGCCCCGTCACCGGCGCCGTTTCCGCCTGCGATAAAGCTACCCATCTACTTCCCGAGGACATGTCGATCCGTTTTGGCTGTCACCCATGCCATCCGCGACGTTTTTCACCGTCGTCACTGGCCTCCAGAGCCACTACGGCTGTTCCCCTGTTCCCCTTCTCTCTGTTCAATCTCTATATCCAGTGGGACAGTGGGACACCCTGTTCTTTCTAACCGGTTATTTTCTTCTGTCTCAATGACATTGGGGGCCGGTGTTAGCGTGGACGCCGACATGGCACAAAACCACTCTAAAACAGACAAATGTGTATCTTTTGCGCGGTATTGACAGTTCGAGTACGTGTTTTACCCGATATTGCACTTCAGAGATGAAAATTAAACTAGAACAAGAGTTGAATAACGAAGAATATACTTAATCCTTTTTCTTACCATGGTCGTGCTAAGAGTTCTAATGGACCAGGCACTCCAAAATTAACATGGCTCGAAGTAACAATGGACTGGTACTCCCGGGGTACCAATTAGCGGTAGACATGTCAGCGTAACAAAAGGGGTTCAATTCAAGAGTTTATAATTACCGGCTTGAGCAGATAAAACAATTAGCTTTGTCAGGCTGTACACCCCTGCATACAGGCTACAAGCACATGCATTGTTCGGAGTGCTTCGTGCGATTCGGCCCATGGGTTTAGCTCGCCGTCGACGAACACACCGTTCTGTCCCCGACATAAGGCTAGCTGGTCATAGCGCGAAACGGGCTCACGCTTCGCGTCGTTCATCTCGCCGGTGGGGACGAAAGGTCCGCAGGAGGCGTGGCCGACGAAGAACACGTGCCGGCCAAAGTTGCTGACGAGCGGCCATTGGTGAGGAGGCACCGTGTCGTGCTCCAACGCGAAGGCCTTGAGCTAACGACTGTACAAGGAGCCAGGAGGCCAACGAGCGTAACCGAGGTGCCTGCTCGCCAGGAGCAGCCTCCCGTCGCACTCGACCAGGTGGCGACGCACCTTGTCGCCGTCGGACAACTGCTGGGATAGCCTCTTCCGCTTCCGGCAGGCTCGGTATCTCTCACGAAGCGAGAGTTTGGACTCATGGATTGCAAGGACGTGGAGCCGCTCCGCTGCGTCGAGCACGTGCAGGTCTCCATGGTAGAAGATGATGTCCTCGAGCTCGGTCTTCGTGGCCACCGACGTCCACGATGATCCGGCCTCTCCGGGCCGGCACTGAAACAGTTCGAAAATTTGAATTTTCAAAAGTTTTTGAATCTTGTGTAATAAAAGTTTAGCTTTTATTGTAATTGAAAGCGTACTTGCTACAACTACGTATCTTGAACGGTTGTGATATGTTTGACGAACCAAAAAATGAGGGCGTTACATGCACAAGGCCAGATTCCAACGGAGAGCCAGCTTCCGGTTCAAGTACAAGTCAGTCATGGCGACGACGACGCAGCTACCCGAGTCAGGTCCGAGGACAAGACGATCTTGAGGAGCTCTTGCTTCTTCTGCCAGATCGGCAGCGTGACCATGGCCTCGGTGAAAGGATTCAGGGGGAAAGGGCTGTACGGAAGCTTCAGCCGCGGGACGAGCGCGAGCCAGTTGCCGAACGAACCGATGCCCGCGGGGGACACGGTGGATGCTGGCGTCCGGGACGCTGACGCAGCGCCCGGGGACGGGGAGACGGCGTGGAAGCGGGCGCAGTCGACGGAGCGCCGCAGCCGGCGGACGACGTCGCCGAGCACGTCGTCGCGGGAGGACGGACCAGGAGACCACGCGCCCCGCCTCGGCTAGCGCGCGCAGCGGCGCTCCTCCAGATTCCCGCATCGTCAACGACTAGCTGCACGTATGCTGACGTGTGCGGGTCAACGACTATTCTACATGTCTATTTTTTTTTCACCATACAATACAACTCTGCTGCCTTGAGATTGTGTGTGTGAGAGAGATGCCTTTGAGATTCACGCGTGCCTATATTCTTCTACCCTCGCGAATCTTGACAACAGATCGATCACTGGTGATTGAATGTAAGGATGAGGCTAATGCGGCCTCCAAGTCGATGGCGGCCAGCTTTGTAAAGAAGTGAGCGGGCGGCGCAAACAAATAAGGGCATTATTGCGTGAAAAAGGAAACACACAGAACGATATCAAGATGCATTTCTATGTTACTTTTGAGTGTTCCAACACATACCATGCACAAAATTTTCCAAGGACATCACGTAGGCAGGACATGAGAGCACGTTAAAGCAATTAACTGCTGCTTGTTTAGTCTCTAGTTAGGTAACCATCACGACCAACTCTTTGCCTAGGAGCCTTAATTTTAGAGTTATTTTAGGGTACATTCAATTTAATATCTTAATTTTAGAGTTATTTTACGGTACATTCAATTTAATATGTGTCGATCGTCTTTTTATTTGATCCAATAGTTCAAATTAGTTATGATTTAATTATACTACACCTGGGAGTTAGTATGAGTAGTAGAATCAAAATATGTTAGAATTGTAATTTCCCATGCTGAGATCACATACCAAAAGAGTAATATTTTCAGCTCTTATTGGAAAAGTCCGTAATATCATCACAAAAATTTATAAATACAAAAGAAAAATATATTATACCCTTAAGAAATCAATATTCAGATTTAATTTATGCTATCATCATATACTACCAGTAAAATGTACTATAAAATTCCTCTAATTTTACACCGATCGGCCATTGGGCAGGCCTCCACGGTCGTACGTCCACCACACTGATCGGCCTCAGATGACCACAGAATTCACGTCCAGTTCATGGTCTTCCTCTTGACAGTCTCCTTGCTCGTCGTCGCCGCCGGGGATGGAGCTCAAGGGGCTGTCATTCAACACGTGATGGTACCGACCGCGAAGGAACGTGACGACCTCGCGAGCCGCTGTAGGAATTAATATGGGTCGGGTCTTATTTTTTAATTCTAATTAATTCCTGTAGAATCTCAAAGGTCCATGTGCACATGCTAAAATTGCTTAGTCCCACATGGAGAGTTGAAGAGGAGTTACACCACTTTATAAGGTGGAACGTGGTAGCCCCCCTTGTGGAATTGGAGAAAGCCAACACGCGCGCTGCGCTCGCCTCGCCGTGCCATGCGTGTGCGTGTGCGCGCAGGCACGTCGGGTGTTTTTCTTTATCTATTCGAAAATCGAAACGCACCGACTCGAAGTAATAGCATTAACGAACGGCTGGCAGTAACGGTCCAGTTACCAGTGAGTTATGGCTACGGTTTGCATTGATTGATGGCAATCATTTCCTCTGGTCTCTACCTCTTCGTTTTTGGTTTTTGGCTATTACAAGAACATAGAACTGTTCGTGTTTGGTTGCTTCTCCAATTCACTCCCACGAGAGACTAAGAAAGAATCCTCGAGTCTGTTGCTGTTGTGTCTGGCGATCTCCATCCCGCAAGGCGCGTGTATGGTCGAACCGGGAGAGCAGGCCTCTGGAACCCCCGTCCTTGAAGGCTTGCACGAGCGATGACGAATAAGATTTTTGGGGAGCGTTCGCACGATCGCTTCGTCTTCATCCGATCGCTGCTTTGTCATCATCCGATACTCTGCTTCATCTACATCATCTTACTACCACTACGTCATGGCGAACGACAATCTAACCAACACTTCTGCTGCTGTTGATTCCGTCCACTGGTTCTGGGTATATCTATCTTACATTTATTGTTTGTTTAGCTTTATTATCTGTTGTTGTCTTGAACACTGAGATAGGAAGACTAGTTTCTGTTCTTCTAGAAATTTGTATGACTATAGTATTCATGATTACTTGCTTTATGAAAAAGGCTACAGTATTATCTATAATTCATCTAGTATATTTCTGGATTAAAGTAATTCAAAAATACGTGCTCTACGTCCTGTCGTTGCTGCCCGTGTTGGCGGAAGTGGAAAGTCTTCTTCTCGACTCTTCTCCCCGTCGGGATATGGACTTGTAGAGTTGCGACGAAGCGGCCGCCGTTTGAGCCCTCAGTGAGATGGAATGGTCCCGACGTTGCTCCCAGGGCTGGACCCCGTTAGGTTGGCAGGTGGTTCTCCGATGGTTTTGTACCTTGGGAAATGTTGCACCCTCGTGCAGTGCCAACGTTAATTATATATACTCCGCTTCGCAAGATGATAAAGCTACCACCTTTTGTTTTTGTGATTGCCAACTTACTGGATCTCCTTCAAGCATGAACATCACTCCGGAAGTGCTTTTCCGATCATCCACATCACCAGCCATATCACTATCACTAAAACCAGTAAGATTCAGCTCTTCATTCGAATTTCTTCTATAACAGCAACCTAGATTCAATGTCCCCTTGATATAGCGCAGTATCTGTTTTACCGCAGCCATGTGTTCACTGGTTGGTCCTTCCATGAATCTGCTCACATAGCCGATTGAATAGGAGATATCCGGTCTTGTATGTACCAAATATCTTAGGCTACCGACCAAACTTCTGAACAAGTTTGCATCAGCAGGGGGTTGATTACTGACTTTACTCAATTTGAGTCTTGCATCCATTGGAATTTGGCAAGGATTGCAGTCACTCAAACCGGCCTTCTCAAGTACCTTTTGTGCATATGCTGACTGGTTCACTGTGATAGCATCCTTGGTTTGATGCACTTCCATACCCAGGTAGTATCTCAGTAAGCCAAGATCACTCATGCTGAAAAGCTTCTTCATCTCTTGTTTGAACTTGTGTATCTCCTGCTGCAATGCTCCCATGATGATCAGATCATCAACATAAACTCCCACAAGTAAACTTGATATCCCCATACCCCTTCTGTAAACAGCAGCTTCAGAGGAGCTCCTTTGGAAACCAAGTGACAACAGACTAGTGTCCAGTTTCACATTCCAAGCTCTTGGTGCTTGTTTCAAGCCATACAATGCTTTGTTAAGTCGCAGTACCTTGTGAGCATTTCTCTTATCCACATGTCCAGGAGGTTGGCACACATAAACTTCCTCTTGAAGATCTCCATTCAGAAAGGCTGACTTCACATCCATATGGTGCACTTCCCATCCTTTCTTTGCTGCAAGGGCTAGCAATAGACGAACTGTCTCCATTCTAGCCACAAGAGCAAATACCTCTTCAAAATCAACACCTTGTTGTTGCACAAAGCCCTTTGCCACCAACCGGGCTTTATACTTTACAATCTGTCCTTGGGCATCTCTTTTAACCTTGAAAATCCATTTTAGTCCGATTGGTTTAACCCCTGTGGGAGGATCTACAAGATACCAGGTGTTGTTTGATTCAATTGAATTGAGCTCCTCACGCATTGCTTCTTGCCAACAGCTATGTTTCTTAGCATCAGAGAAAGATGAGGGCTCTTCGGCTGTAAGGAGGCAGAGTTCACTAAAGGATTCAGTTAACTCTTGTACCTCTGTATTGTCGTAGATGTCCTTCAGTGTGCGGTAGCGCCTGGGTCCTTCAGATGCAGTAGCTGACTCGGTGCTTGGAGGAGTCGCCCACTGCACAGGTGTGACAGGCACCAAATTGCCCGAGTTCGGTGTTCGTGGCTCAACTTCTTGGGATACAGTGGGTGCATCATCTTGCTGTGGTTCAATGATTTCTTGTGTATTCCCGTTTTCAGAAGAAGACTCACAAGTAGTACCTGTACCTGAAAATACAGTATACTGAATAGAGAAAGAATCATTAAGGGTTTGGTTTCCTGCATGGTCTTCTTCCTGACTCCAGTCCCACCCGACTTCTTCATCAAATATGACATCCCGGGTGACATGAACTTTCTTACCAACTGGATCATACATCCTGTATGCTTTGCTCCCAGATTCGTAACCAAACAGCACCATGGGCACACTGCGGTCATCAAGCTTTTGTAAATTTGGTCTCACTACCTTTACATGACCAATGCAACCGAATGTACGAAAATAACGTACATTTGGTCGTCTTCCATACCAGGCTTCGTAAGGAGTCTTGCCGTCGACACTCTTTGTGGGAGACCGATTCAAAATGTGGACCGCCGTCGTGACAGCTTCACCCCAGAATGTCCCCGGTACTCCTTTTGCCTTCAGGAGACTTCGTGCCATAGCCACCACTGTCTGGTTCCGTCTTTCAACCACTCCATTTTGCTGTGGTGAGTACGGTGCAGTGAGGTGCCGTTTCACGCCTTGGTCTGCCCAGTACTTCCCGAACTCCAAAGAGTTGAATTCCCCTCCTCGGTCTGTTCGGAATACTTTTAGTCTGTTTCCAGACTCCAGTTCAGCACCTGCTTGGAATTGTTTGATAGCTTCAGCTGCCTCAGCTTTGTTTCTCATTAGTCTCACCCACATGTATCGGGAGAAGTCATCGACGAGGAGAAGGAAGAAGCTCCTGTCCCCTGTTGTAGCCGGTGAGATGGGACCACACAGATCACCATGTACCAGCTCCAACGTTGTGTTGGCGCGGTAGCTGGTCTCTTCAGGGAATGAACTGCGTCGTTGCTTGCCAACCATACAACTATCACAAATCTGTTCCACAGATTGCAGCTTTGGCAGCCCACGAACCATCTCCTGTAAGGCCAGTTTCCGAAGGGAATGGAAATTCAGATGTCCAAACCGCGCATGCCATTTCCATGCTTCCTCGATTACAGGGGTTGCGAGCACACAGAGTTACGCAATATCAAGGTTGAGCGGATACAAGCATTGCTAGTTCTTGTTACCTTGGCGGGAGCTTCTCAGTCTTTGATCTCTCACAGTAAGAACACCTTGTTTGATGAGAACTTCACAGCCACGCTCATCTAGTTGTCCAAGGCTTACAATATTTGTGTGAAGCTTTGGTATGTAATAGACATCACTCAGAGTCCGTTGTTCTCCATTCTGGCACCTGAACATCACTGAGCCTCTTCCACATATGGCAACCAGTGATCCATCTCCAAACTTCACCGATCCTTGCACAGAAGTATCAAGGTCGACAAAGTTTGCTTTTATTCCTGTCATGTGGTTTGTGGCTCCAGTATCCAAATACCACATGTCGGTGCGGGTGTCGCCTTCATGCCCAAGGTTCACCTGTGCATGAGCTTCATTGAGAAGAATTTCAACTGGCTCATCCTTCCTAGCTTCTGAGATTTCACAGGTTTGTACCATCAGAAGTGCTGGTTCATCCTCCTGAACTTGTGACACATTCACCTGCTCCTTTTGCTCCCGGCGAGGTTTACGACATTCCCTGGCAAAATGGCCATAAAGATTACAGTTAAAACATTTCACCTTGGATTTGTCGCGTTTGTAAGCTGGGGTAATGGCTCCATACATTGAATTTGTTTCTTCCATGTCCACGATTTTGATACCCTGTGGTACTACTGCCGTGATTCTTCCAGCCACCTTGATGCTTGTTCTTAGTGCGTGCCACCCATTCCTCCTCAGTGAGTAATAGGCGTCCGGCACCATCTTGCTGTTGACTGCGACTCAGCCGGTCTTCAACAGACTTTAATCTCCCAGTGAGTTCCTCAATTGTCATGGTGCTCAGGTCGAGGAATTGCTCAATAGAAATGGCCACTTGTGAGTACTTGTCAGGTACTACCCGTAGGAACTTCTTTACTACCTTCTCGTCTTCGATGTCGTCACCAAGAGTGCGCATATTGTTCACAAGGCCTGACAGACGCATTGAGAAATCATCAATTGTCTATGTCTCCTTCATCTGAACAGCCTCAAATTCCTTGTGTAGCGCCTGTAGTCGAGCCTCCCGGACTCGATCGACTCCCATTCGCATGGTCCTGATGGCCTCCCATGCCGATCTGGCTGTGTTCTTGGATGTCAATGACGCCAGTATTTCTGGAGGTACCGCCTGGAGAATAGCCGCCAGTGCCATTCGATCCAGTCGGAAATCTGCGCCACCAGGTTCAACTGCTTCCCAAACTCCCTGAGCTTGAAGGTTGACCCTCATTAGCGGCCCAATCATTATAATTGGTGCGGCGTGAGGACGGATATCTCGGTGATACACGAGTTTCTCTTGGCGCCACCTGCGCCGGCGCTCCTCGGCTGTTGCCGCTTCCCGCCACCATCACTCGACGACCACTGCCACCATGGGAACTAGTGGAGGGAGGAGATGCTGATCTTGCACCCCTTGGCATCGTCGCAGGAACGGTTGATAACTGCTCTGATACCAATTGTTAGATCCAATTGGTTCGCATCTTGCTATCACGATAGTTGAATCACGAAACTCGATGAGTTTCCTTTTGGATGGTGAGCGATTAGTACGGCGGAGGTGCTTGTCGATGACTCATCGGGCCGGTAGACGGTGGCGCACCGGCCGCGCATGAGGTAGGTTTCCACCGTGCGGAGACGGCACAGGCCACCGTGGTCTCCGTTAACGGTGTTCGGCTGGTTGCGCATGACCGTCATCCCATTCAGTTTTAAATCTTGATACTGAGTAGGGGATGTAGTTTTGAAGGGTTTGGTAAGGCACGCCGCGGCGGCAAGCCGGCGACTGAGAGGGCACGGGCATGCGGCGACCCACTACGGCAAGCTGGCCAGGCCACGAGGGCGTTGCGGGGACACCGGGAAGACATATGCGTGTGGCGACCCTCGCGGCGACGGCGAGCGGATAAGGATGGCGGCGCGGCGTGAGTATTTCTTTTTTTCTTTGCTTCTCTTTTATTCATGTAAGAATTTAGATTGCACCAGAGTACAAACCTATATTTGCTATACTTGTCTCAATTTAGACTAGTTCTTTCAGTCCACTCTCCATTTTAATCATTGCTTCGTCACTGGTTGTTGTCCAACGCGTAGACCTCGAACATGAGACTGTAGCGCTCGCAGGTGGCGAACCGGAGGTACCTGATGACTGAGAAGACACCTTTAGCACTCTAGCATATACCACCTCGAAGGGACATGCACCTCGCCCTTGGAGATCTTGACGGGCAGCGGCAGCTCCTGCACGTGCTACCTCCACGGCTCGTGGTGCAGGAGGTCTAGCTCACCACTGGGCCTAGGACCGTCGAGGTAATAGTCAGAGGCTCTGGATCAAAAAGTTATGTTAATTTTTAAAAAATCAGCAAAAAAATATTTAGACTCGAAATCAACTACGCCACTCAAAGATGAATAGTTTATCACACGAGAATATTATGTCCTGAAGGTCGAACGCCAAGGTGGCCGACCACCAAGGACCTTGTCCATGCCGGCACGCGGCGATCTTCCTGCGATTCTCGCCATCGCTGCCATGCAGTCGACCATGGCGGCGACGAGGCAGCTCCCAGAGTCCGGGGCGGATGACAAGACGATCTTGCAGATCGGCTCTTTTTCCGTCCACTGCGGCAGCGGGATCCTCTCCATGGACCAAGGTGAAGGGGTTCGGCAAGAAGGGGCAGCACGGACGAGCCGCGGCGTGGGCGTGTGCGGCTGGTGGCGCCACGCGCGGCACGCGGCGCGGAAGCGGGTGGGGTCGGCGAAGGACGTGGTCCGGCGGAGCACGTCGCCGAGCATGTCCTCCGGGAGGTCGGGCCAAAGAGGCGCGTCTCCGTCGCTTGGGCTCCCCCATGAACGATGCAATGATCCGCGTATGGGTGCAACGTAAGGAAAGTAAATGCACGCACAATTAAACAGGAACAAGGCCAAGAAGACAACTCGTGCTAGGGTTCTAATCTGTCAAGCAGGCTAGGCGCAACGTGCCCATGCTTAGGTAAAGTTTTTTTTTTTAACAGTCTCTTCGATTTCTATTATTAGAAACCACACAGTTTTTCAAGAGTTCTGACAGCAATAACAGGAACGGGAGAAGATAACAGACCAGAGAGCTTCTCAAAACGACTAAGCGCTCGAGAATACTCCTATTACCATACAAAATTGTCACAGGCTAAACTTTAAGGGAACGGCTAGAAATCCGTTGAATGTTCTTTTTTTTTTTTTGCCAAATCAGTCAAATTCGCTTGAAGATTCGTGCTCCGACTTCGTCGTTACCAGGTTAGAGCTCGGGGTTCACTGGTTATGGTTTGGGGATTCACTGAAGCCCCTGAATTTAGAGGGAGACTAGGACAGGTGGCGGTGGCTCCGCCGGCCGTAGGTTTGGGGGAGGACGGTGGAGGTCGACGGAGAAGAAAAGAACAAGAGAATATTAGAAGGTGGTTGCGGATCCAACATGAAAGAAGGGCGGGACACGTGTGTGTGTGTTGGGGGAGGGAGGGGGGGCAAGAGAGCCATGCGGCGAGGGAGGAAGAGGTCGGCGTCGGTGAGGCAGTGGGGAGGCGGCGTGCGGGTGGAGGCGAGGGAGTCTGGACCGTTGGATCTAGATCCAGATATGATCTAACGGTCCAAAAAAACTGATTTGGTGGATTAGATTAGTCAATTTTTTAACTAAGATAACGACAGATCCAAACTTTAATAGCTAACCATTCTGCTAATAATCTATTTTGACACAACTAATTCTCCTGGACAAAGCGTACAAACTACGTTACTCCAATCTTCACTGTTTCTTCAACGGTTTAATAGCTCGATGATGATTATTATCAAAATCTGAAATTGAATTGATAACTAATAATAGACTTGAGCCAAATTGGATTGCTTAATATTGTCAGTTTTATCTAGCAGTTTTGATACTTTCTGTAGTTCAGTTGTGACTGAAAGGAGCTTAATCATTTTATTTTGTGATCTTGTTGATCCTGTGTGAACTATTTGCACTGTGATATTCTATTTGCCGAAAGGCTTAAATGCTGAATCTGTGAACTTTTTGCACTGTGATATTCTGTTTGGAGAAAAGTTTATGTGCTGAAATTGTGATTCTATTCACACTGTTAAACAAATGATTCTCTGTTGTCTGAAAGTAGAATTGTTGTTTTATGTTTCTTTTGTGCAACTCGACATCTGATAGCAACAAACAAACTATTAAATCTAAGCATTATACTGATTTAAATTGTCTACATGTTCTATGTTTTGATCATATTATTATGTTTAAATGACATGGGAAATTTACATGTTTATATATTAATTTTGTCATTTACATGGTGCTAGAAATATATTTTAATTATGGTTAATACTGCTAGAATTAATTTTAAATATTTACTAAAACCGTTAATTTTACGATACTTTGTTTCTGCAGTACTGAGTTTGACTCTGATTTGCCATCCTACTGAGTTTGATTTCTACTTGTGTAGTCATGCTGGCATTCTCGAAACCTGTAACCACATGTTGCTATTTTTGTGCATCCTTTCGCATCATAAAGTTCAATATTGAGTGCTGTAAATACTCCTTAGGGGACTAGTAGACCGCCATTATCATGTTCTTTATGATGAGAATCATTTCACAGCTGATGCACTTCAGTCGCTGACCAACAATTTACACGTAATTTCTCATTGTTGTGTATGATTCATATATATAACAAGGTGAATGACAGTTCTTGTATTTGTAGCAGTTGGAATTTGCACTTAGAATAGATGGACACGAAAACAACGTTTTTGAATGGTGTTCTTGATGAGCAAAAATATATATATAACGACGTTTTTGCATGATGATCTTGATGAGTAAATCTACATGGAGTAGTCAGAAGAGTTCACTGAGCCAAAAATCAACACATGATATGCAAGTTAAAGAAGTCATTATATGGGTTGAAACTGTCCCCAAGACAGTGGTACAAATATTTTGAATCCTACATATTGCAGATTGGCTACAATCGATATATGACTGTTGTATTTTTATGTTCGATGCCTTGATGATGGTTCATTTATTTTTCTACTGCTATATGCGGATGATATGCTAATTACTGCAAAGCACATGTATGATGTGATTATTTTGATGTGTTTGCTAAGTCAGGAATTTGATATGAAAGGCTTAGGGACAACAAAGAAAATTTTGGGCATGGAGATACACAAAATAAAAGTTCGAGGAGATTGTAGTTCAGTAGTTGTCTCAGCAGGAGTATGTTAAGAAAGTCTTGGAGCGATTTGATATGAGTAAGGCCAAACCAGTAAGTACTCTATTGGCACAACACTTTAAACTTTCTTCTAAATTTTATCCTGAATTGGACAAAGAATTTGAAGAGATGGCAAAGGTTCCATATGCTAGTGCAGTTGGCTGTTTAATGTATGTTATGGTTTGTATAAGACTTGATTTGACGCATGCTGTTAGTCAAGTCAATAAGTTTATGACAAAACCAGGAAAGCGACACTGAGAGGCGGTCAAGTGGATATTCAAGTACTTGAGAGGTACAACAAGTTATAGTATTATTTTTGTAGACAACAATGTAATCCTTTGGTTGTTGGATATGTAAATTCGGACTATGCTGGTGATTTGGATAATAAGAGGTCTATTATATGGTATATTTTTACTCTAGGTGGAGGGTCTATATGTTGAAAGTTATCAATTCAGTCTATTGTTACATTGTCTACAACTGACGCAGAGTACATGGCTGATGCTAAAGCTATAAAGGAAGCGTTATGGCTTGTAGGATTAGTGAATGAACTATGTGTTGATGGAGTTCAGATGCATTGTGATAGTCGGAGTGCAATTTATTTGACCAAGAATCAAGTGTGTCATGCCGAGACGAAGCACATTCATGCAAGGTATCACAGGATCAAGGAGTTGATCAACTCTGGAGATATTGATTTGATGAAGATGCACACTGATAATAATTCTGCGGATATGTTGACTAAGCCCTTCACCACTAACAAGTTTGAGCATTGCCTCGACTTGTTGGAAGTCACATGTTGCTGAGTAAGGAGGTAATCCTCAGCCTACGGATGCACGATGAGTGTTAAAGCATTCTCGTGTGTGTGTGTTTTCTTCAAAGTGATGTATTCGCTAATGTGGAGATTTGTTGAATATGGATCATATGTAACAAGGTGAAATGAAGCGGCTGTGTTCGGAAAGCGGAAGCGTAGCATGTAATCGAGGTGTAAATTATACCTCCGACCTCTTGTAACCCTGATCAGAAGAAAAGAAATAAACTCATACGGACGGAGTCACTACAATTCGGGTTCCAAGGGACGTAGGTTTTGCCGAATCTCGTAAACATTTTTCATATCTCTTGTGTGTTTACTGTGATTATTCTCTCGCGCAAAGGGTTATCGCCGGTTCTAAAACACATGATCGTTTAACTCTGACCCATGTCTGTTGGTAAAATGCAGCTATGCTCGCTACACCCGTGCGGTGTCCGTGGCTGTGGGTGAGTTTCCTCTCGTTGCATCCCTGTTTTTTCTGTTTCCTGTCTTAATTTACTCATTTGAAGCTTCATCTGTTGATACGCCTCGTTTTCGATGAGCATGTAAAATGATACTCTAGCAAGTGCTTTGGTACGATTTAACTGTGAATTGGACGACATAATCTTATTAGCATGTAGTCTCTCTCTTTTGCTATGGGTTGACTAGTTTTCTCCTACTGGACTTTGTTCTTGGAGAGTAGCAACGCTTCTGATCATGGTAGTCCTAGTAGTTGTATTGGTTTGAGCGCCTTCTGTTAGCTTTTGCTTGTAGTTGTTTCTGCTTGCTCTGATGTTAAGCTGGTAACCCCACCACACTGGTTTCTTTGCTTTCTTAAGCCTTTGGTCTAAAACTCTAAATTAGCATGTAGTTTCTGACAATTGGCCTTAGTTTGTAGCAATGTACGTCGATTCAACACTGAGAGTATGCTCCTGCCTGCTTCATGGTTGATTTCGATCCATTGGGTTCATGCACTACCATTTGCAACATAGATATCGAGCTACTTTCTGGAGCTAGTAAATGATTAACCGACATATTTTCTTTACATCTCGCGCAATTTACTTCTAGAAGCTAAATCGGTTAAGCAGTGACCACTAATGGCGTGTTCCTGTCTGTGCAGTCCCACCGGCCTACTATGCCCACCTTTGCCGCATTCCCCTCCGTGGAAGGAGAAAGTTCAGACGGTGGCTCAGCCCCCGGCAGCAGGCAGGCAGGCAGGCAGGCAGCTGTAGCCCGAGAGGGGCCTGTGGAGGTGCTCCACCTTCCAAAGATTCAAGGATATCGTCAAGGATGCCATGTTCTACCGCTGAGCTCCCGCGGAGTTGTTTCCTACATGCTTTCTTTTTGCTGGATGATGATATGTTGGTGAGAGTCTGAGATGATGATTCTGCAAGTTTTTTTTTTTTTTTGTTGATGACTTGTGTCCTTAATTTGGAGCTGGTTGCTCCCAGTTTCTTCTGTCATTTGAAGTAGACAGATTGTGACTTGATTTTGTTGCTCTTCAAGGCCTTTATCTCTGTTTGAAACAAATGCAAGTATTTTTAAGCTCCCAAATCCCAAATGGCTTGCTAGTTGCTCTTTTATTCTCTGCTATTCTTCCTGTTTCCTACCTTAATTTACTCAGTTGAAGCTTGACCTGTTGATATGCCTCCTTTTCCATGATCATGTGAAAGGATGCTCTAGCTAGGGGTGAAACCGAATGGATACCGCTTCTTTTGCATCCCTACACATGACATTAGACAGTAAGAGATGCAATCAGAGCGAACTCAGAGAGATTAATCGATGAGATATCGAATAAAAAATATGCAGTATCTCCTACCTACTTAGATGCAACAACTCACATATATGTTATCTTGTTTCTAAATGAAGTCATAACATACTTTCCTCATATCATCTGATATACGAACATATATCGCTCATCCCGTATCTTATTCCATATTTTTCCTCGGAGTCGGAGTTGGACACAAACAGTGTCGGATAACCATTTATCTCTTATGTATTCACTCCGTAAGTTTTTGGTCGGTCGGGAATTATCCGCTCCATTTACATCCTAACTCTAGCATTTAGCTTAGCTTGAGTAGTGCTCATTATCGGATTTAGCTTATCTTGTGCAGACAAATAAATTACGCACGATGTGCACATTGCAAGCCATTCAGGTAGGAGTATAAGGGCATCCCCAATAGTGGTCACCTCAGCCATCTTTTACCAACCATCACTTCAAATCCTAGTTGAAGGAGAGATGATGTGAAGAGAGAGAATGCATTATCTCTTATATAAGAGACAAGCTGTGTACGCAAATTATCACAAATAGTGAGTGAGTAAGGAGAGAAATTGTGTTGAAAATGAATGATTTTATAGATAAATTATTGAAGATGTTGTATGTAAATGAGTTAGATCCTTTAGAGACAATCTTAAGAGATAAACTGTTTTACATACCCTAAAAAGACCACTTTAAATTAAAGACTAGTAGTAGCATGAAACATGTTCTTGAATTGTGCTGCATAACGGCATATGCTCACTGGATCAAACCAAGCCTGTTTCACCATCACCCAAGCGCGCAGTGCTTAGGCAAGCTGTCTAGATACAACAGTAGCATGAAACACGTTCTTCTTGTGTTTGCGGACAAAAAATAAGTCTTTTCACGCATCATTTAACAGCCTAATAGCAGGGGATTGATGGGAGTGGCGAATAAGGAAACAAAGTTGAGAAAGAATTGCAATGAAGGGGGTTCCAGTTTTCCAATGGCGTAATATGAGATCGGGTCAACTTGTAATGCAACTAAGGAATTTCATCTGTAAGATGGCCTATGTTTCTTTTGATAGTTCGAAGAAAATCCCACAATAAAGGCGTTAAAACACTATCAGCTTGATTGCTATTTTTCCTACTTAAAAAGACTTTAGTGGTGGTAAGTGATACATTCTTCTTCTCCCTCTCCTCTTACAACCCATCCACGCCGACAGGTGAGACCAGTGTGCGCCCGCCCTCTCTATCCCCACACGGCTCCACTTCTTCTCACCCCTTCCGCCGACTTCTGGACCCTAGTCTCGCGCGCCTCCATGTCTTCTCCATCCTCTCCCATGGCAATTTTCCCACGTGCCAGGCCCTCCCCATCGCGATTCCTCTGTCTGCCCCCTCCCCAACACCGACCTCGTGTACACCCTCAACGTCGTGTTTGCCATCGTCGTCAAAGTATCACAACGTAGTGCTCGCCACCCTCACGTCGTTCCTCGACCCGCACCATTGCGGTTGCTTCCCGTGCACCACAAGCGAGCTCGAACTCCTCCATCCTTGTCGTCATGAAGTTGGCAGGCTCTGCGAAGCTCTAGACTCACGGCCCCGAATCAACCCAACAACTCTATTTCACTACCCACCGGTCGCTCGATGAAATGTCTTGGTCATTATTTTCTTATTTGATCGCTCTCACCTCTCCTCGACATTTAATCACACTCTCGCTCTCCCTTTGTTACAATGGCAGAAATCATGTGACGGTTAGACGAGAGCGACATGGACGTACGGTGTCAGCAGCAGGCAAGCCGAGGGAGAGGGATATGTGGCGCAAGTGCGGTGGCAGCGAAGCGCGCGCGCAAAATCTGACAAGTCAAGGGCGGTCGGGGCGCCACGTGAAACAAGCGCTGCAGCCAAAGGCAGACGCAATTAGCAAGCTTACAGTGAGATACAGCTCCCCCTCTCCTGTTTTTACCTCTCCGTGTAGGCATGTGGCACGTTCGTATTTAGTCATGTTAGCTCTCAATAGGCTTGTTGTGAAAATTTAAGAATTGTTAATTTCATTGGCTCCTGCGATGATTGTGCAGTTCATTGGCTCCTGCGATGATTGTGCAGTTGCTTCCAATTTGAATAGAAACCATACGAAAGCTAACATGATATTAATTCATTAACTCATGAAGTTTGATCCCAGTAAGCTAACATTACTTAATACTTTCAACGTTTAATGAAATATTTGTTGGGGCGATGTGTGCAAGCAATTCGAATGACGTTTGCTGCAACCAAAAGCTGCACAGGAAATTAAAATGTATTGAACACAAAATGGTGGAAGAAAACGATGTTTATGTCTCAAATATCAGCACGTGTCAGCAAGGTCTTCAATAATTGAATTTGTCCAGTGATATAAAATTAAATGCTCTTCATGTCTAATTGCCACCACAAGTAAACGTGATGATGCATTTGCTATCATACCTTTTTTGTTGATAATTCATACAATCATACCTTCCAATTAGCAACAACCCATGCAACCTTTTGCCCTATCTGCTAATTGGTTAACCTTTCCAATATATGTTTTTTATTCGTAGCAACGCACAAGCATTAGCTAGTTTTTCCAATAACGCTAAAAAGGAAGAAAAATATAAGCTGCGTAAGAAAATGATACAAGCCTGTTTTCATTTTGGTACAGGATCTAATTTGAGGATGCGTACTTGATTCCATCCTGATATCAGTGCGAGCCTACCATACATACGCTCTGACGCAAGAAACTCAGATCCCAACTTCTAATAGCCCAACGATCCACTTCTTACCTTTGCGTGGTATTTACCGCCTGTAGCGGTACCGCTTGAAGTTGATATATAGATGGAGAATCCCACGTTCGAATGTGCACTTGAAGCCCTTCTTATGTGAGTACTCCCACTCCTTGTTGACAATACGAAAAGACTGGCGAGGAAAATGGAGTAATTAAGTGAAAAGTCCATAAAACTACAGCTAAATTATAGATATAAGGCTTAGACTTACAATATCCTCATACGGAGGGCCAGCATGAAATCTTATATGGCATGTCTCCCCACTGCTTCCGTCTTTCTCTATAGTGTATGTTGGTGCTTTCGATTTATCCACAAGATCAGGGTAAAATATATTGAACTTGTAGCCCTGGACAATTTTAGGCGGTGGGTTGTCGTGGTCATAATGAGTCTGGTTGTATTTGTTCCACTCATATCCAGTATGCACCCGATTGAAGTACTTTGGTTTTCTTGGTCGGTACTTGTCATGCCACCAGTACACCTGTGAGCACGTTAAGCAGGCATATTTCCATGAGCAACCAGCTGAGAGTGAATGGAGGTTCATTGACAGTGGTTCAATGCACCAAAGTTGATAAATTAAACTTCTAGTATGTAAAAGCAGGTTGTCATCCCAAGTATCAAATATAGCTTTTGATAATATTAATGTGTCCACAACTACAGATAAATGAACTTGTAATCCTGAGTTCCTGACCACAAGCGAATCCAGCATTCGAACAGAATATTGCACAATATGGGTACGAAGATACTGTTATGTTTAGTAGGCAAGATAATGACATCATTCCTATATTCCTCAGATAACAAAAAATCACAGTATTTTTTGTGTCCAGACGGCAAATGAGACAAACCTGTGAATCCAGGTTCACTTCAGCACCTGCACCAAATACTGCATCCCCTTCCTCCATAGCTCCCATCGCTTTCATTGCTTTCATCTCCATCTCATCGGGTACTCGTGCCTTAGCTGCCATTGCCTCCTTAACTTTCCTTTGATGCTCGATAACTACAGCTTCACGTTTTGGTCCTGGAGATTAATTCAAAGCACAGAGCACATCTGTGACTTGCCAACCTCATTTCAAATGTGCAATCAACCCATGAAATGTATCCTACATCCCTACTGATGTAATACCAAATTGAGAAAACATTTTCCCCTATTTTGTTTGCATATAGACTCCAATGAGCCAGTTAAAAGCACCTTAAACAAAGACAAATGGCCTTGGGCCTTGGGTGCATTATCATCAAAAGTTACACATGTAGGCCTGCAAATGCTTAAAAGGTCATCCTAAGAAAAGATCTCACTGGAATGTTGTCCTATTGCAAGTGTATCAATCATAGGGCTGTTAATTAACTTTTCTTGTTGCACAGCATGGAGCTCAATTACCATCAAGTCATATTTGATAATCTAATTAACCAGCTAGCTGCACTAAAGAAAAATAACTATTACTATTCTGGTCATCATTTATTATTGTAAATGCAAAATGTAGCAGGAAACAGGACTCTACCAGTTCTGCCCGGTCCTCTTCAGGATCAATTGCATCTTCGTCTTCATTGCCGTGCATTAACTCAGGAGAGAAGGAGCCAGCTTCTTCGTCCAAATGGCTCTCTGTTTGCTCAGCTATAGGTTCTGGTGAATATTGTTTATCATCTACACATAAGCCAGGTATCAGAAATCGCTAGAGTTATCTCAGAAAAAGGGTTTGTTGAATGATCAGAAGTAAATCTAAACCTTCATCAGCATCATGCACCACATCCTCCTCTATAGTGTCAACTTCTTCCTCAGCATCCACATCCTGTTCAACAGCACCAGGATGCTCTAGACGATGTAGATGTTTTCGTAAGAGAGAAGCATGGATTTCCCTCAGGGAAGCCTGCAGTGCAGTGTAAATAAGAAATAAGACTTTTTTTTCTCAGATATGCTATTGGTCAACAGTGCAATCAGATCAATTGCAAGTTCAGACTTGATCTTTGTATCCACAGGCATGCTCACAGTTTGAACCAGACTCGATCATGTGGCTTTGAAGATTACACTTTTACTAAAAGAAGTTAGTGCACCCTTTTACTTGCTTAATAGTTTATACTAATTATATATAAAAAAACAAATGCATAACGGTATGACTGGAATCACATTTGATACAGTCAAATATCAGAACCATTATCGCAGTATCTACCAGAGATTTAAAAAAAACCCGGCCGGTTACCGCCGGTTACGGTAACCGGCCTTACCGGTCGGGTCCAGGAACGGAAAACCTGGCCGGTTTTTCCCGGTTTAGCAAATTCAAATTCAAATTTTCGAATTTCGGCTGGTTTTTAAGCACATTCAAACGAATTCTATCCGGGTTTTTTCCGGTAAATCCGGTAACCGGCCGGTTACCGTTTCCGGCCAGTCACTAGTAAACTGGCCGGTTCCGGGTTTTTTAACCCTGGTATCTACAATCATGACATACCTTTGCTTTGTAAATATGAAGGCGTTTCAAGATGGCCTCCCAGTATTCAACAACTTTCGCTGTTCCAGAGCGCATTTGGGACTCAATTTGACTTTGCATCTCCTCTAGCTCATTGGAACTCTTACCCTCCAAGAGATCTTTTACATCCCCCTCGATACTTGCATGTAAGCCTCTCTCTTCCGCAAGAACCTCAGGGGGTGGTTCCTCACCACGCACCCTAGCCCGGTCCAAGGCATCTCTTTTCCGAGCCTCACCTAGCTCCCAGTCACATACCACCATGAGTGCCTGATGGATTTCAAATTAAATTGGGTCAACAGGTATGAACATTCTTGAATCTTGCCAAGTAGATGAACAGAACAACATGAAATCAAATAAACTTAACATATTTGTGTGTCCTGTCAAATTAGGAACTTGTTCTCAAACTTGATTTAGTTTCAGTGAGGAACTAAGGGCAAATTATATACAACAAGCTAAATAATATGTCCTAACAAACTACATCACACAATATTTTTGCCAAAATAGAATTTAACAGATAAAAAATATCAAAATGAAATACTATCAGCTGAAGATCCTGCCGGCTACTAATTTGGATTATACCATTTCAGTATTAAGCTCATTCAGCAACAATATGGTGTGTATCATTGTCATACACATCACACTCATGATTATTCAGGAAAAGGGTAGTATTAAAGGAGGGTAAGATATAAGACATGTACCTCCCAATACTTGACATTTATTTGGCTTTCCCTGTCCAGATCGAGATGCATCTTAATGTCATCACGTAGCTCTTCCATCTCCTTCACTGTTAATCCCTAAAATTTAGCAAATTACATATATTTCAGTAAGTGTTAAAGGAAAACGGGTCTCATTCAAATGTGGCTAGTTATATGGAGGTAGTAGGAACAGATGGTATTATTTTTCAAATCCATTGAGAGAAGTAACAAGGAGATCCCCTTTCTCTCATTTCCAAACCAATTACTGATGGGTTGTTAGTAATGTTTAAGGAAAATGAAGCTGGAATTTGTATAAGGACAAACCCACACTTGGTGACAAGTGAGGTCATAAATATGTGATATGCAGCTAGGGAGCCATCCTTCTGAAAGAGAATGTTAAGAAGGGTGCAAACTTGGAGTGCATTTGTATCAGAACAAGTCTGACCTGAAATTAACTTACGAGTGACTGAAGATTACGTGGGTGAGAATAAGGAGAAACAGGACATGTATGAATGGACTTTTAGTTATCGAGCTTGATAAGATACCTATGAATCAAGTACATGAGAGTAAAACAAGACTTCTATGATGGGGCAATATCAGAGAAGAGGAAATACTGCTTAATTAAGTTTAGCAGTACTTCTTCTCCTAAGTAGCACAGACACTAAAATAAGTCAGTGTGGTTTCAATGAAACCAGGATTTACTCTCCTTTTTTCCGAATAATATCAGAAAAGACCATATTGCAAACTAAAATAGTGCAGGACTGTCGGCGCAAATGGACGGGGTGATATAACTTAGATCTTGCATGAAATGCAAACTTAATCATCATAAGATAGTCAGTCCATTGGTCAATACACGGAGCAGTGAGATTTTGGAACCCCAGAGGGTTAGTTTTTTACGGTAAGTGGTTATTGTTCTATTGTCAAGGGCCAAGGCTCAACAGGACAAACAAATGGTGTGCTTGAGTGCACCACCTAAATGCAGAAGGAATCACCGAATCAAGGAACCTTATTTTGAGGTTTCTGTTAAGTGCAAACATAAAACCACCCTTCGATTAATTGTATCGAACTGGGCTAAAAGAAGTGCCACATACCTTGAACACTACATAGGGCTCATTTAACTCAACATCAAATTCTTCTGTGAAGTTAAGATTCTTCAGGAGAACATCAATAGGTTTTGTACGTCCCTCCCGTAATCTGATCTCAGACCTGACTTTGCTTTGATCAAAATGAAACTGCATTCCAACATGAAAAATGTTAGATTAATAATGGATCCATGTTAATTCAACAATAATTACATGTCGTTTGTCAGGTTGTAAAATACAAACCTCTTCTTCTTTCTTCTCCCAATCTTGAAATTCAGCACGTGCTCTTTCTCTGGCTAACAATGCCTACAAAATACAAAAATAGGCATTTAGTTCCACAAGCAATATTACTTGAAACTAAGATATGATTTATGATAACCAGAGATATGTACATACCATTTCCTCCTCATGCTGTGCCTTTTCAATTGCTCTTTCCTCCCTTCTTTTCTTAACCTTCTCTATTTCAGCCTATATTTTACAGTACAAGAATAGGGATTAGGCACTAGAAGAAAAGCATATACTTCCAACATTTTTTAGAAAAAAAAGAAGTAAAGTTGCACACTAGTGATCTATTCAGGAAATGTATTTGTATACGATGGCCATCAACCATAAACAACGTGTACAAGAAATAAAACAAGTGATATTCTTGCAGGGAACAGATCAACCCATATAATCTCTATGAATGTGTAAAGTCACATGTTTAAACTTTCTAGGCTTTATTTGTTGGGAGGACATTTTTGCAGTTATGCTTATGTTTAGTTCCTAATCTGTTTTTTAATACATTATTCAATATCATATGTACTTTCAACCCCCAACAAGTCATAATGAACTGTACGCCACATCCCTTCCATCATAAGATGACAGGAACATAACTCAAATCTGGTAAGCAACCACAAGACAAAGTTTGTCCATTCCTACAAATAAAGGAAACAGTAGAAAGTTAAGCTCACTGAAAGTCTAAACTCTAAAGTCTACACCCTTTTAATGCTATGAAGGTTCATCTCCAATTTCAGGAAGTGCATTACTGATACTCATATTATAGGCTCTAAAGTTCAAATTCATAATATAAGGAAATAGAATATTAGTGTTAGTGAAATCTACAGTTTATATTACCATTCTTTCTCTCTGTTTCTTCTTTTCAGCTTTGACAGAAATGTCCACCTTTTGTCCTTGAGATACATCGCGCTCAATCTTCTTTCGCCAAACAAAACTGTAAAGAGATAAGGTTGAGACTTGAGAGCATCCTTCTTTAGGTATTGTCAAAGACTAAAGTAACAGAGAATAAGAGTGGAAAAAAGCTCAAAACTTGCGAGCCAGCTCGACTCATTAAGGGCTCGGCTCGACTTGGCTCGAACTCAGTCCCTTAACGAGCCGAGCCGAGCCGGCAATTTAGTTCGTTTTCTTAATGAGCCAAATTCGAGCCGGCTCGCGAGTTGCTCGTTTAGCTCGTTAAAAAACCAACACAGTTGAGCAGTAGCACCAGGCCAGCCCAACCCAGCAACCTTTAGGCGGTCTAGGGAGGCCCAAGCCCCAACTGTGATCTCTTGACTTTCTGAAAATTTTATTAGGCTGATTTTCCTTTTCAGCGAGCCTAATGAGCTCCAAACTGTGATCTCTTGACTTTCTTAACGAGCTTAACGAGTCGAGTTCGAGCTTTTTAACGAGCCGAGCCTGGTATTCTGCTCGTTAGCTTAACGAGCCAGCCGAGCTCATTTTCTTAACGAGCTTTACCAAGCTGAGCCGAGCCGAGCCAGCTCGTTATCCACCCCTAACAGAGAAACATCAAAGTAGCAATGCAACAACTAGGAGACAAACAATCTATGATCTGCAATGCAGCCACCAACATTTTCATACTATTCAATAATAAAGATAAACATCACAAATGTTAACTTGAAAGCGAATTAGTATCTTCAATAGTCTAAAAATAATGTGCAAAACTATACCAGAACGAAAGGCCCAACACCCCAACATAATAGCTCAATAACAATATATCTCATAGAGCAGTGAGACTATAGCAAATACAACGGAAATTACTAGTACATTAACATAAACAACACCATTAACCACAAGGTGTGACCAAAATCGTATAAATAAGTTTGAACAAATAAACTAGCCATGTGAATCATCAAGATTGTCAATTGCTGTGGTACAACCAGAAATTTGTCTTCTGATGACACAAATTTGTCAACTTTCAAATATGCAAAATACTGTTCTAAGAAATTTCTCATGGTAGCAACCATTGACAATCCACCTAGGGAGTGCACCAAATGACTAATCAAGTTGTGCTTTCAACTTTAGGGTTTTCCGCAATTATTATGAAAAAATTTAATTGTCCCTATGGAATCAACAATATATTCATGACTGCATCAGAAGAAAAAAAAAAGTCTATCGTTAACTGATGACATAAATTTGATCAAGTTAATTGGTAGTTCAAGAGAAGTGTTTCATCACAGTATCACTGATAATACATACAAGTCGGTGCATCACTAAACTAAATATTCAATTCTTCATACATTTGTCCAATACTAGACCTAATTAGCCACATAAATTTTACCCCCAGGCTATTAGCTACATTACGATAACTTATCAACTTCACAACAGATGAATACCACCCATATCAAGTGGTTATACAGTAGCGATGGAAAAAATAGACCACATCGATACCTTCTCCAAATACAATCATACCAAGCTTAGAGCTTTAGACGCAACATGCATTTGGAAAATCTGACAGGACTGCACTAACCAAGAATGTTTTCTTATTTCCTACAAGATATGTATGTCTTGAGGTTATAGGTGTTAAACGATCGAGCTATTTTTAATTTTTTATTCTTAAAAAAGAACAAGTTATAAACAAAGAAGCCCAAACATTAAACAGTTATCAAAGATTTAAAGTAATAGCTGCACCACTGGGTGCATGGATCTGTAGAGCTATCTCAATTCTTGCAATTAAAGAATAATCGCCCGGTACCAACAACAAAAACTTTCTCGGGTTTTCCCCCTTTTTTCCTGGGAATATGATAGCAAATTTTAGCTTCTTTTTTGTCATCCACGACACCCTCCAAACAAATTTCGGCCCAAATCTCTACTCTAGCAAAGCAGTATCACTAATGCAATGCATAATGTAGCAGAAGAGGTAAACGAATTCGCATACTTCTCTGTCAGGTTGGGATCGCCAAAAGGGTTTGAATCGTTGGAGTACCCCGACACCGCATTTGTCTTCATCTTCTTCGCCACCTTCTCGGCCTACACAACCACCACCAATAAAAACTTGGCAATCAAGACCCTAACCGCAACCAACCAAACGGAAACCGCAGCCTCCACCGCGCAATACCTTCTTCTGCGCCTTCTTAGCCATGTATTCCACGATCTGCTCCTCGGTGATGCCCCCGCGCCTCCGGCGGCGGCTACCGGAGTCCGACGCCTGAGACTCGCTCGCATCGCTGGAGGAGGACGGGGTGTCCCTCAGACGGCTCCTGCGGCGGTGGCGGCTCCGGCTCCGGCGTGGCGAGCCGCTGGAGTCGGAGCCGTCGTCGGAGTCGGACGGGGAGGGGCCGCGCCGCCGCCGCGACGAGCTCCGTCGGCCCTCGCTGTCGCGCTCCCTCTTAGGCATGTCGGCGATGGGAGGGAGGCCGATGCAGTCAAGACCGCACACAGCCCATTTATGTCGGCTAGACCCGGCCCATATACTGTAGAGGCGGCTTAAACATGATTAGTTGGTGTTTCGTGCCCATTAGAACCCAAAAAAATCCAAAATAATTATAAAAATATGTAAAATTATAAAATACATTTAAAAATTATAAAAAATAAGATAAGCATATTGAAAATGTAATATAATTTTATTAATATTCAAATAGCCCACTCGTTAAAATATTTTTCATTTAGCTCATAAGACATGAAAAATTGAAAAACATATAAAACAATCCTAAAAAAACATATATTTAAAAAAATCAAAATAAATTTATATATACTTATAAAATGAACTATATAAACTTTTAAAACTACAAAATTAAACCATATAAGTATTAAAAATGGAAAGAAAATCATATAAATATTAATAAATAAAAATAAAAATCATATATGTATATTAAAACAGTGTCGTACCTAGCGGGGCGTGCCGTACTTGGGTCGTACCGGGCCAGGCCCGACACTATTCATGTCATGTTGTGTTGGCCTATCGTGCCGGGGTGGCGACCCAAGCACGGCTCGAGCTATCGTGTCGTGCCAATCTGGCTCGTGAATAGTGCAGGTCCTGCCGTGCTTGGGCTGGGCCAGCAATGTCGCGCCTCGAGCCGGCCTGACAAGCATGACCCGTTTGGCCAGCTCTAATAGTAGGCAAAAGTGGATTTAACAAATGGGAGTGGTCCATGCAGTTTCATCTAGTTTTGTGAAGTTTCAGTTGCTTAAAAGTTTCAGATTTCGAGTTTGAAGTTTCGACTAGGTTTCAATGCGTTTCAAAATACTAGAACTTTCCAGAAGATTCAAAAAATTTCAAGCCCATGTTTCAATAGGTTTCAGATTTTTTAACTTGAGTTTTAGACAAAAAGAGTTTCAAGAAGTTTCAGCAAGTTTCATTCAATTTTAAGAAATCTCGTGAAAACATTTTAAATGTTTCAAGTTTCAGTCAGTTTCGCGTATTTCTAAAAGTTTTTCGAAGATTTCAAGAAAGTTTGAAGCTCAAGTTTCAACAAGTTTTAGATTTTGAAACTCAAGTTTCCACAAGTTTTATATTTTGGGACTCAAGTTTCAGATTTTAGAACTCAAGTTTCAACAAGTTTATGACAAAAGAGTTTCAAGAAGTTTCAGCAAGATCCATGGAATATCAAGAAACTCGTCGTTTCGATGCAAAATAGAAGAAAAAAAAACGGAATAACATTTGAAGAAAGAGAGTACTCCACAACGGTATAGTAAAGTTTCGTGTTTTATCAAAGTTTCAACGGATTTCATGTTTTGTTAAAAGTTTCATGTTAATGTTTCAATCAAGTTTTAGAAGGTTTCACCAATGTTTCGAAAGGAGTTTCATAGATATTCAAGCAAAATTCAAGTTTCAAAACGTCGTGTTTCAGCAAGTTTCAACTAGTTTCAAGTTGAAAATGTCATGTTTCAAGAACTGTAAACTAGTTTCGACTAAGTTTTAGCACATTTCACATAGTTTTAGGAAGTTTTTAGTGAGGTTCAAGAAATTAATTCAACTTTCACAACTGAAACTTCCTCGAGACTTAAGTTTTAAAACTAAACAAAGATGAGATTTAAATTAAACTACAAATATCAAATCTGAAACTTGATGTTTAAAAATAGTTCCGCGAAAGTATAAAAAAATTAAGCAAGTTCCAAATATGAAACAATTTTTTCAAAAGAGTTTTAACAAAGTTTCAGGATAGTTTGAAAAACTAGAACAAGTCTCGGATATGCAACTTGATGATTCAAAAGAGTTTCAAAATAAGATCCGGGCAAGTTCGAAAACTCAATCGAGACTCAAATTTGAAACTTAATGTTTCAAAAGAGTTTGAAGGAAGCTTCGGGCAAGATGCAGAGACTCAAAAGCAACTATCAAACAAATTTCAGGCAAGATTCACAAAAATTTCAAAATTCAAATGAGTTTCACAGAGAAATAAAATTCGGGCATACCCGACGGCCTCGCTAGCCATGAGCACCAACCCGCCTGCCTACTCCACGTCCGGCGTCCGTAGCCCTGCTCGGGTGATGCCATGGTCGCCTCACTCACTGTCCACTACCGTGCTCGAGGCAGCCCATGACCGCCACGCTCGTTGCTCATCGGTCGTACCTGCACTCACCATCCATCCGTCACAACGCTTGGGAAGCCTGTGCTCCCCGCCTCGCAGCAGTGGATGTGCTCCGTTGCCAAGCTCGGGTCAAGACGTGGCCGCTTGTCGGACCTAGGAGTAACACCCCCTAAATCATCTGTGTATTATACACTAGTCCCTGAAACAATAGCTAGTGCACACATTAAACAGATATGGTAACATCCATAATTTGTATAACTTTATTAATAAATATAAGAGTTTATTACATGAAAGACTCACAAGCCAACAAATAAAGAACACGGTGAAAGACGAAGAAGAAATAGTAGAGCCCAGCTAATCTGCCACAAGCAATCGACTAGGGGGGCGGCCTAGTCGTCGAGATCCACACCGGCAGTGAAGTCCTTTTTCTGTGAATAATATTTTATTGATCAAGGGCGAGTACAAAAATGTACTCCACAAGTTACACCCAATAACATATTATAATGCATGCAGAGATATATCAAGGAAGACTTATATGGTTGAATTTGCATAAAGTGATGTTTTCTTTTCAAATATTTGTACTAAGTTTCAAAATAGTTATTCTGCAACTAAAATTCTTTGATTTTAAACTGTCAACTTAGTGCAAGATGCACTTTTAGTGAAGGATTAACCCCCTTACACCAAGGCTTTCTGCCAAAATTTTCCCAATTTGGATAAACTATCCAAATACATTTGGTTAAATCATTTTTTGAAAATCAAAACTAAAAAATCTAACTTTGAGTGGCCCTGCTTAGAATGTCCATAACCGTTGACACGGCTATTCAAATAGTTTTACACTCTGCAGAGGTTGTACAACTTTACCCACAAGAGATAATCAACTTATAATATCCGCTTCACACACTTCTGTAGGTGTGCAACTAAGTGATTATCACAACAAGGTGTCATTCCAAAGTAGTCATGTTCACTAAGGTTTCACTTCCTTTGGACTCACCGCTTGAAGTCCCCTCTCACGCCACGTGGGAATAATAAAAAGTAGGTCATACTGACACCCACACAACCAGATGGCATACTCACAGTGAAACATTGTAAATTATTTAGTAAGATCTATCCCATTCTAGACTTGTGGTAGTACGGTGGAGCTTAGCAAAGGGCGACTCTCAGACCGATCCTTAGTTGACTGAGCGACTTCCAAAAATAACCCCTAGGCATCGAACATTCCCGGATCAATCCTACGCATGAACTTGCACCCACCAACTATCCAATTTTGCCTAAGTCTAAACTAATTTTTTATTTTGCTTTTCAAATCTTTTGCAAACTTCTATGGCATAATAATGACATAGTCTCATTTTAAATCCATAATTTAAATTTTGGCTAAAATTCGTAAACTTGAATATTTTTTGTCTAAGCATGACTAGACATATTTTTTCAAAGTGTTCTTGTTCATACTGTTGCATAAACTAGATTTTCATCTAAGGTGTCAAGATATGTTTAATTCAACATCAAATTTTAGTCATACAAAGGAATTAGGAATAACTATAACTTAAAATAGGGGTTTAAATTAAATTAAATACAAATAAGCATGTAGTAATAATTTAAAATAGAATTTAAATAATTTGAAATAATACAATCAAATATGATCAAAAGATATAACTTGCCTTACTCAATTATTTGTTGTTCTAAGACAGCGTCAAAATCTCATTATCTGAAGTCGTCGAAATCTTTAGGCAAAAATAAGCCAAATCTAAATAAATTTTAAATAAACTCCAAATTAAATAATTTAGTTCTAGGAGATAGATATTGAATTTATATGAATTTAGAAATTTGATTCAACAGAATTGGAGTTCGAATTAAAGAGAATGAACATCCATAAGTTTGATTTTCGCATAAAATGATGAAAATTCTGAAAATGAGAGAATATTCCTCGAATATTCCTTTTCAAGATTAGATGATAAAATGGTTTGGCTGACTTTGGGGTCCCACTTGGAAGTGAAACAAAAGAAATAAAATAGAGCAGAGCAGGGAGGCATAGGAGGCTCTACTGGGCGGCGGCGCCGACGAGGGGAGGAGCAGTGCGGGCCAAAATGGACTGCTAGTGAGGTGGGGAAGAAGAAGAAGGAGCTGATGGCGTAGTCTGTGACGGCCGGCGGCGGCGATGGGGTGGCACAACGGCGAAGGCGGCGTGAGCATGGGCTGTGTGTTAGGGTCAGGAAGGTGATAGGCTGCTCGGAGAGGCTCGGGGAGCTCCAAGGAGGTGGCTCTACGACAGACAACAGTGTAAAAATGAGGACGACAGTGGCGGAGTTCCTCGGTGAGTGAAAAACCGAACTGAGGTGGGGGATGGGAAGAGGAGGACCTGAAACACGACGTGACATAGTTGTTTTGGTTAGAGGATCACCGGAAAGCGAGATCAACGTGGAGGTGACTTGGCCGGACTTGGAGAAGAGAGCGGATGGCGTCGGCCATTCTGGGCAATTAGATGTGGGTTAGACGTCGGGGTTTAGGGTGAATCGAAGATGGGAGTTGGGAACATGCGGTGCTCCTTTTATAATGTGAAGGTTGCACTCGGATTGACGGGGAACGCCGTGAGAATAAATGGGCAGTTTTCAGTTGCAAATGGAGAATGGTGGAGAAACACAAAATTGATTGTGAACGTGGAATGAAATATGCAATTGATGGCAGAACATCGTGGTTGATGAAGGTGGGATCATAATGGTTCAAACGAAAATGGAATTAATGTGTCGTGCGCAAAGAAATGTGAGTGGGAGCGAGTGGCGGCCATGGTGGACTGGAGCTCGGTTGCGGCTCTATTGGTGGGGCATAGGGAAAGCAAGAAGAGATGGCGCGATATGGGGAGGTGGCACGATGGGGAGTGGTGGTCGGGGCGGGCAGGGCTGTGGAGGGCGGCATGGCTGACGATGGGTGGCGCGATTCAGCTAGGAAGAAAAAGAACATGGAGAAAACATAGAACCGGCAAAGGTCAAAGGAAGAAGAAGGAAGGGAAAAGAAGATAAAGAAGGGAAAAGAAAAAAAGGAAAAGAAAGAATGAGAAAAGTGGGGGGAAAAGGAAAAAGGAAGAAAGAAAAGAAAAATGTTTTCAACCAAGAATGAAAAAAATTAGAATGCAATTATAATATTCCCATTTCAAAGAAAATTCGAATAGAAATTTGAATTTGAATTTTCGGCTAAGGTTTGAATTTGAGGAGAGATGAACTCAAAATGAGAATTTGAATTCAAAATTGGCCGCAAAACAAATTGATGTTAGAACAAAGATTTTAATTTGAGGCTTTGAATTAATAATTTTAGAAATTCGAAAATAATTCCAATACTTTAAAATAAATACTTTAAATTAGATTTTTCTACAGAGAAAAGAAATAAATTAAACCGAACTCCAAGAAATAATAAAGAACTTGAAAAATCAGAAAATCAAACAAACCAATTTTGAATTTAGTAAAATTATTTTCAACTTAAAGTGGACCTTTTACTTTGCACATAAATTATTTGTAATTTCTAAAAAATAGGAAAAACCTTTAAAAATCTAGAAAATTTAAGAAAATAAAGAAAACTCTTTTAAAACTCAGAAAGTCCAATAAAATAATGACTTTATTAGTTTTATTTTTGGTAACGGAACTTTGGGATGTTACACCGTTGCACTCGCGGCGCTACCGCTTGATGTGCTCGCTTGCCACCCGCAGAAGTTCGCCGATCAATCATCTGTGGGTTTGGATGAATTTTCTTGCTTCGCCCTTCATTCTTCGCTTTTTAGCGATGCTACCATTTGATTTCGGGGATGAGAAAGAGAAATAGATGAGTAGAAGGGAACAAACCTACGTGTGAAAAGGGGATAGGAAAAGGAACGATGCTTCAAGTGAAAGTGGTGGATTAGTTCGGGTTGCGTTAGCGCATGAGCGAAGAGAAGGGCAGCAGTGTTCGCGGTTCGGGAGTTCAACAAGCAGGCCCCCGAAGATGGGTAATCCTAGTAGCAAGTATAAGCAAACTGCACATAGTTGCTTCATAGCAAATTAGTCCTTGTTGGCACGAGCGTCGCTGTGGAGGTGAGGACGTGGGGCTTTCCTGCGCCCTTTTCCAGGTAGGAATCGGCATCAACGATCCTCGTAAACCCTTCCCCTCCATCATGGACCACCGAGTTGCTAGTGATGAACTCTTACACTTCCCCACAATAAAAGGTTGCTCAAGCAATCACTTCTACTAAAGGAACAACTGGATTTGGATAGGCAAATGAAAAGAAACGAACTCAAGATATGCAAAAAAATAAACTAAACCAAGACTAAGCAGCGGAAAAAATAAAAAAAATACCTCTGAGATGCGGATTAATCGATCTTCGGAGGATGAGCGAAGCCGAACAGGCCGAGGGAGGGATGGGAGGGGAGGCGCCGAGGCGGCAACTGGGGAGGAGGTCGAGGGGGCAACAAGGGAGGAAGAGGGAGGGAGCGGCAGAGCTAGCAGATAGAGGTGACGAAGAATGGAGAGGAAGGAAATGGGAGGCGGAGAGGGAAAGAAGCGAACGTCGTTCCCGATCCGACGAAGGGCGGCGGCAGGTCTGACCCTTCAACGCGGTCGTCGGGGGCGGCGAAGGGTTGAAGGGGAGGAGAGGGCGACACGGCCAACACGGGCGAAGGGGAGGGTACAGCAGGGAGCGGCGCGTGCAGAGGGGATGAGTTGAGCTGCGAGGGTCCGATGGAGAGGAAGGGACGGGAGGAAAGGAACCGAGAACCGTACGTCCACACGAGGAGAGAGCAGGCGTAGAGAAGGGACAGGAAGACTCGTGAGGCTCCCTCCGCTGGCTAAAAATCGGGAATGACCGACGTGGAAACGGTGAGAGCTCGGCGATTCATTCTGTATGCTCGCCACACGTGCGCTGCTGCGAACGATCGGTTGGCTCGAAAATAGACCGCGCGTGCTCGGCAAAAAATCAGAAGAAGCCAACGTGCAGGGGCTGAGAGGCCGGTAATTCTCTCTCGAGCAGATCAAAGAGAGATATATCCGGTTTATCTTTTTTTTTAGTGACACCATACGAGCACGACTGTACTATTCTTATCTTGGTTGCAGAGAGATGTCCGATATCAATTGATTGCGTCACCCGTGCTGACAACTCCATGTTGAACCTCATGGATTGCGTCACCCGTGCTGTCAAAGTGAGTGACCTCGTCTTGGCTTTGTTATGCTCTCCTTTTCACTTGCTTGTTGCCTAGCTTCATCTTCCCTGCACCAACAGCTAGTTTTGCTATCTCGCCCATGCCTGGAAGAATCAAATCAATTCAACTTGCCCTTTCTTTTCTTTTACACCAGTGTCATCATAAAAGGCATGACAGATTGCTGCAAAACTGATGTGAACTTCAATTGACAGAGAAACCTTCGTAAGTTCGCCCCACATGGTCGACAGCGCGACTACTCCTTGCAGTGACTGTCGCCATCTTAAGTATCTAGTACTGGTACAGACCAGAGAGTAGTAGTAGTAGTAGTAAAACAGAGCCAATCACTTCACTTGCGTTTATATTGCTCGTTCGATTTCCTGTACTTGGGAGTTCAGAGAAAGGAAGAAAGTAGGACAGAGCTCAAGATTCCCTCTGGACCTTGAATCCTTTCGTCTCCAGTTAGACTGGAGTGCAAACACATGTGTTGACAAAACAGCAAAAAGAAGCACTTGTAATACGGATACGGACAAATACTTTACTGCTACTAAAAGTTACAGACTCCAGCCAAGCACCTGCAGTAACCAGTGGCTGCATTCTCCATTGCGATTCTACTGCTTGCTTCCTGGAGCTCCCTTTGCGAGCAGCATGGAAGCATCTGGGCTTTTGGAGTAAGGATGAAACATATACCAAGTCAAAACCAGGTGTCAGCTGAGCTGACAGTATATGGTAGCTTTAATCAAGTCAACCCAAGCACCCGCTATCCCTTCCTCCCGTTGACTAGAGTTGACTCCACCCCCGCCTTCTCCTTCGTCCGCTGCTCCGCTGCCGCCGAATCACCGTTGGGTACCTCTTCGGAGGCGGTGTCCCTGAACTTGGAGTAGATGTCGCCCTTGTAGAAGCTCCTCGTCCTCCACACGAGCACCAGCGAGACGAGCGCGCCGACCACCGTGGCGGCGGTGATGATGAGGAACGACTTTCTGAAGCACTGGACGCCGATGCACGTCTTGTCCCCACCGGCCAGGGTCCCGCCGTGCTGCTTCGCGGCCTCGACGTCGTAGAGGTAGCCCGCGACGCGCACGTTGAGAATGTAGGCGCCGATGGGGCTGGCTACGGAGCCGAAGTTGTAGAGCGTGGAGTAGTACTTGAGCCCGAACACCTCGGAGATGATGGCGAAGAGCAGCGGCCACTGCGCGCCGAAGCAGAAGCCGATGATGACGGACGCTGCGTACAGCGACTGCGGCACGCCGAAGGCGATGAGGAGGTGGCCGACGCAGGCGAGGAGGAGCACCAGCGTCAGCATCAGCGGCCGCGGGAACTTGTACCGCGCCAGGAAGATCTCCGACGCGAACCCGGACGTGACGCGGCCGGCGTAGTTCCAGATGCTGATGAGGGAGATGAAAGTCTTGATGCTCTTCGCCGGGTACCCCAGCGACTGCCCGATCTGTCCCATGTTGTCGATCGCCGTCAGCGTGCCGCCGACTCCGCAGATGGTGGCCAAAAACAGCACCAGCATGTCCACGCTCACCAGCGCCTGCAGGATGGAGTAGTCCTCCCCCTGCGCCGGCGGGTGGAACATGTGCTTCAAGCACGAGCCGAGGCAGGAAGACGACGAGGAAGATGGCGGCGGCTGCTTTGACGCCTCCGCCTCTGTTTTGGTGGTGCTCGCCGGCTCTGCCATTTGCAAGGAGGCCGGCTTCTCGATGGTGACCGTGGGGGGCTCCCGGAGAGACTGCTCGAGCTCCCTTTTGATTCGGTACTCCTGCTTGATGACGACGACGAGGGGGAGGAAGAGGACGAGGAGGAGCGCGGTGGCCGACACGGTGTAGGCAGCGTGTGAGAAGTTGGTCTGGTTCTGCACGACGATCATGACGAGCAGGTACGTGGCGAGCGCGATGGAGATGTAGAGGAAGCAGAAGAAGGTGTCGTTGCCGGTGGCGGCGGAGCTGCTGCCGCGGCGGCTCGGGCGGTACGGCATGATGCGGATGGTGTGGACGAAGAGGATGGAGATGGCGGCGGGGAGCCAGGCGATGAGCAGCACTAGCGACTTGACGTCGTCGCCGTAGATGGCGAGGTAGAGCTGCGTGAAGATGGCGCCGCTGAGGCCGACGAACCCCTTGAGCAGGCCAAGCACGATGCCGCGGCTCTCCGGGAAGTTCTTGACGCAGGTGACGAGAGCGCCGGTGTTGGCGAAGGACTGCGAGTTGGCGCCGACGCAGATGTAGATGCACATGAGCCAGACCGGCGGGCGCGCGGTGCGGCCGTCGATGGCGAGGTAGATCATGAGGTACCCTACCAGGTTCATGGCGGCGCCCATAGCGAGCACGACCCACGGCGGCGTGACCTCGTTGATGAGCCCCGAGATGACGCCGACGTTGGCGCCGAGGTCCTTGAAGAAGGAGAGCGTGTTGAGCGTGCGCTGGTCGTACCCCAGCGATGACTTGAGCACCTTGGAGTAGATGCCGAAGATATAGGTCGCCCCCGACGCCGACAGGATCAGCAGGCACGCGAACACCATGAACCACCGCCCCAGCACCACCTGCCGCGCGAACCGCGCCGTAAGCACCTCCCCCACCGCCACCCCCCCGCCGCCGGACGCGAACACCATGGCTACCGAGTTGGTTTTCCCGGCCGGGCGTGTCTCTCTCTTCTCGCGCGCCCTTTGTCTGGTGGCAAGTGTGAGACAGCACACGCGTGTTATGTGTATATATAGAATGGAAATCGTATTCCGCCTAAGTGCGAGTAAACGGGTGGATGCTGAGAAGCAAAAGGCGTGTGTGATCTACGGAGATCGGAGAGAGAGAGAGAGTTGTCACTTGCAGTTCATAGTCTTCAGTCTTCAGTCTTCAGGAATGGACTGCTTGTTTGTACAGAGATGGATGGCTCTGTGCAAAAGCCACGATTCCCGGAGGCTAGCTGCATGCATACGGTTCAGAAATTTTCTTCTGCTGAGATGACCCAGTTGTTAATTCTTGTTTGGTCAGATTAATCATGGATTGCAGCGTTGCTTGATGGTGCGGTTTTGCTGTGCGACTTTGACTCTGGAGTTTACCGGCAACGATTCTTGAGGACGATGGAAAGTGATCTCTGCTGACCGTGGCGTGCAAGTGAGGGAATTGGGTCGTCGGTTGGATCGAAGGTCGATCAGTACGGTACGGTCTAAGTATGGTACGACACGACACGGGGTAAGCTGGGTCAGCACGATACGAATGGTGGGTCGGGTTGGGCGTGAGAATGCGGTCCGTTGGATTGCACGGCACGACACGAAATAGACTCAACCTTCCTGTTATAGCATAATCCCTCCCTCGGTCTAGTCCAATCACCCCTCACATCGGCTTGGCCCAACCAATCACCCCCTTCTACCACCCAGTTTGATCCAACATCCCTCCAGACCTCCCCCAACCCCTATCCCCATCCCCAACCCTTTCCCCCGAATCCGGCTCCTAAATTCCCAATCCCTAATCACATTCGCTGATTCCCCTCCCTCCAGCTCCAACCGCCTTCCTCCCCACGTGCCGCCGATCGTCGCCCTTCCTCCCCACGCACCGCTGGCCGTCCCTCCCTCCCTCCCCTCTCCCTCCCCACGTGCCGCCGCCCTCTCTCTCCCTCCCTACGCGCCGCCACCCTCCACCCTCCCTCCAACCACCTACTCGTCGCCGTCCTTCTCACACCCTTCGCAAGCGCGTGGCGCGACCGAGGTGGGCGGAGCTATTCATCGGCGTCCAGGAGGAGGAGGCTATGGCGAGGGGGAGCAGGCGTAGATGGCACACTGGTATCTTTGTTTTCCTGGGCGACGGCGACGTCTATCATTTTCTCAGATGTCTATAGTTACTTAGGGTTGGACTTGGGCCGCCACGGCACGATTTCGACACGACGGGTTTTGGGTTGTGCCTGAGTCTGACCGAAGGCAAGATGGGCCGGCACGGCACGACACGACGGGGTGGCCGAGCCGAGCCGGCATGACACGATGTGGCCCGAAGCACGGTGGGTCCGTGCCACAATGCCCACTACTATGTGCAGTAATGCTGTTCTGGTTGGCTGCTCGCAGGTGGAGCGCAGGTGGAGCTCTAGCTTATCTGAACCTTGTGTCCCACTTGTAAGTGAGCCGTCGAATCTTCATTCTTTCAGGTCTCAGCTGGTGAATGAAGACGAAAGTGCATCAAAAGAGATATTTTGTTTTCTTATATAGGTAAGTGAGAGCTAACTGTTGGTTAGAGTTCGATTCCTATCGAACCATGTGTGTTGGGTGAATTATTTACTTATGTTCCCATCAACCTCTTGTTGTAAGTAAGCGTTGAGATATATTGTGGCGATATAACCAGTTGATCCCACTCTAAAAACACAGTGGTGATTTAATTAAGTGGCCCAACGAGCACAACCGTGCCACGCCATCGAGGTAGCCCCCACTGGGCATGGATAGGGAGGGGTGGCAACGCGGCAGCCACCTCCGGAGGGAGACACTCCAGAATTTTGGGTACAAATAGCACGCTTGCGATATTTTATTACGAAAGTAGTGGTCGTCGCAATGAAATAGTAAATTTGAAGCCTCGTCCGCACGATCACCGGCCGGATGCGATGTCCACAGAACATGTTGCCTCGTCCGGCCGGTCACATACAGGCAGGGTTTCGGCTACCGGAATTATTTTTTTTACCGGGGGGGTGCCGATACAACCGATTTTCGGAATTTTTCGGACATTTTCGGTCGAATTTTTCAAACCAAAATTTGAATTTAAAAAATCGGTGGAATTTTTTTTGAAAAAACCGGCCAGATTTCGGCCGAAAATCGGCATTCACAGATTCAAATCAGCATTCATATCAGTTCTCCAGATTACAGAACATGTTTGCAATAGAGAAAAACGCCCTAACACAATTAAGATTACAGGTTTTCATAATCATCCAAATCAACATCACAGGAATCCAAAATGCATTGTCAGATTACATTACAATAACATCATCTTCATCTTGTCCTTCTTCCCTGAAGCCAAGAACAGCAAAGGAATCCAGAATGTTGAAGCCAAAACCTAAAAAACAAGATTGACATATTGAATGAAGGGTAGTATATTTCAATTTAAAGCAAAATAATAGCAACAATCTCAATTCAGGTATCAAACAGAGATTCCAAGTCTAACTGGCACTACACAAAATTTGTGAAATACAATATGATAAATTTATACTCCTCTTTTCGCATGACTTCTGAAGCGACATACCTACCTGTGACATACTCCTCTTTTCGCATGACTTCTGGAGCGACATACCTACATGACATATTTATCAAAATAGTGAGCTGCCCACTAGATTAGCACAACCTAAGTATGACAAAAAATGCTTACAGGCTGTATCATTGAGGAGATGTAGGCCAACCAGAGGAACTACATATTCAGACTATGACCTGATAAACCAGATTTACATCAGGAGTGATAGAACAACTGCTTTGCCCATAGGACGTTAACCAAAATAGAATAAAATCATCAATGCTCTACTAGTTATAGATTTGCGAGCGATATGTGATTAAGACTTGAAAGAATGCAAATCATATAGTCAAACAGGAGGACATATACCTGCAATCCAGTAGAGGCTGGAAAGATCCTTCGTCTTCTTTGTGTGTGCCTTTGTGATCTCACCTCTTTCAATGTGATCAACTACGTCGTCATCACCAACATCATCACTCACAGAAGTGTTGTCATCTGTGTCTACATAGCGAAGGCTTTCAGAAGAAGTCGAAGTGTCATCACCGCTTCCCACATCATCTTCATCTTCATCATTGTCCTTCTTCCCTTTCTTCGCCTTTTGCTTCCTTGTGCTATCAAGTCGCTTCCTCTTTGATACCCAAACATTGAGAGGCTTGTCGAGGAGTGCTTCACCAGACTTTCCAGGCACAACCCTGGAAGGCATCAAATGATCTTCAAGCACAACCCTGAAAGGCATTGGAGGATCCTCAAGCACAACCCGCACCTCTTCAAGCACAACCCTTTAAGGAGTAGAAGGATCACCAAGTTCATCCATAACAGGCTCGGATTCCCTAATCGATCTTGCTAACCAATCCATAATTGGGTTGTCTTGGTCATGTAGAGCGGTATCCATCATAGTGGCATAAGGATCCATCTCCTTCTCAGGGCGGTCTGCTTCTTGCATTTGGAGGTGTAGCTTCAAGTTGTAATGGACATAAACCAACTTGTGGAGCTTGTCATAACCTAGTCTATTTCTCACTTTTGTGTGAACCAAAGCAAAGGTGCTCTAATTGCGCTCACACCCGCTTGAGGACACGCACTGTGATACAATCTGCATTGCATACTTTTGCAAGACCTTCGTATGTCCTCTATACATGTACCACCAGGCGGCTGCGATAAACACCACAAAACATTCATACAATGGCATATTATATCTCTCAACGTACAAGTAAACAAAGACAAGCACTTACATGGGCTCATTTGTGATGATGCAAGTCGTGCGCCTCGACTGTCAAATTTGCCTCTACAAGAGCGGAAAGCATCAAATTGTGCAAGTGCCTGCACTTCACTCTAAGGTGAGTCAGCAATTTTCTCAATAGCCTTCTTTAGTGCTTTCGCAAATATTGGATTTTTCTCATAGCCGAACTTATAGTGTGCTTCTGATCGAGTACACCGGATGCATGAGCAAGGTAAATAACCATAAAGTTCAAGACATCAATAATTAATAAATAAATTTTTTTATCTCCAAACATTACCTGCAACAATGAGAGTGTTCTTGTAGAGGTACTTCACCCTCATCTTCACAAGGCTAATGAATTTGCTCATCTCTCTGGGCCTACCGCTCAAATGAGCTTCCATTTCATGCAAAGCACCCATCATCGATGTAGGCCCGGTCCACGAGTCACACGTGACTGTAACACTGTATACAGACCAATATTCCTTGAATTTCTCCACATACCCTTCCATTTCCTGAAAGTTGCCTTGCAAGTATGGTCCATCGATATATATGCCTCTAGGAATTTGCACCCCTTTGCTAAGATTTTGAGTTAGCTTCATTGCTCCTTTAAAGTACGGGCAATCAGCTTTCACACCAGGGATGTCGTTCGCATGAAACCACTTCGCCCAAGCTTGCCCAAGTCCGTTTTACTCTTCGTGCTAAGCAATGTGTCCACCCGAGTTTGCTGAGGAGATTTACTACGTGCTATATCAGAATCAAAGGCTCTACCAGCAGACCTTGCATTGCGAAACAAGGTATGAATCCTGCTACTACTACCACTAGTACCATCATTGCTACCACTCGCACTCACGCGTCCTCCACTGCCACTCCCACATCCATGCTCATATATCCCACCACTACGCTCCACACTCTCCCGAAAATGAAGGTCCCTCAATGACGCATTGATAGCCATCTATTCTTGTAAATTTTCATCGCTGGGCACATCAACTGGTGCATTCATCTCTTCATAAATCTCTCTTTCGATTCTAAGCTTCTGCTCGTGTGCTTGTCTCCTCCTTTGCTTCCCTGTCTGGTCAGACTTCTTCATCGCATCACGAACCTCTGGTGGCATTTGCTGGCAAGTTTTGACATTGCCTGATATACCTGCTAGATGTTGTCTAAGCCGGGTTGCAACTCCTCCTCCAAAAGACACTAAGCAATATTTGCACTTGAATCTGATCCCTATTGACTCCCCATGGCTCCAAACATAATGAATGTCCTCTGCAATTCCAAAAAAATGCCGGATGCATTAGGATCACATAATAATGAAGCAGAAGAAACAACACTACAAAAGATGAAAAACATATGGAATGTTCAAATCATCATTGGTCATTCGCAAGTTTAGTATTTCAGTGCCACAACTTAAACAATAATCATTATTCACAAATTTAGACAATATCAAAGTGTAGTGGGTTATAATCCTGATATAATTGGATGAACACAAAATCATAAGATAATCATAAATCAGTTCAAAGGAGCTACTGCCAACTTGCCAAGTGACAAATAAACCCCTTTATCTCTTGCATACGAATGGGATGATACACACAACACAATAAGGTGGAAAGTGTGACGATCAGAACTGCTTGCAATGCTTATAAGCACAAGCACTATGCACAAGCACTGAGGAAACGAAATGACAATACAAGGATAGAACACATATTTCCATCTTACATTAGTTGGATGAAATGATGGCATGGTTATATCTATGAATAATTGAATATACAACTGCATTTTCTCATTTCCTATACATTTCTGCATGGGATCATAGCCTTTACTTGAAACAATGCATATACACTCCACTAGAAAATTGAGGCAATACACCTGCTACCCCAGGGCTAAAATAATCAACATGTGGTATGCTGCTAAAACAATTGAAGGGCATCAAGATTTGTACATCTTGCATCTGATGCCGCCAAGACAAGAACAACTCAAGTTCAGTAGAGCAGGTCCTGTTTGCCATTGATGTGCTGCACTGCAGAATCTAGTAAACAGAACCTTTACGAATTCTGGTAAATATTTCTGTTATGGCTCTAAAAAAGAATCTATCAAAGCTGCAGATTAAAAGCCGCTGCAATGCCAAATTGATTCTGTATCAGTGCAACCAAATCTATCAATCAACACATTGCGGCCGCAATGTAAATATAACACATACATCCACTGCACTCAACATCGATCTCAAGAAGTACAAAGAATTTGAGCTACTGAACGAAACAATTACTTGTCGCACTCACACATGCTTCTCGGCCGCGCCCACCTCGGTGCCCGCCTCTGCTTCTCGGCCTGCCTCCGTGCGCCGTTGTGAGGCCCAGCCTCCATGCGTTGTACCAACGCCGGTACCCGCCACTGCGCGTCCGCCGCACTCCATGCGCCGTTGAGGAGGTACGTAGCTGGAGCCTGGACGGGAATCGACGAAAGGAATTTTGGGGATCGCCTCTTCGGCTGCGCACTGAGGTGAGGGCGCGAGGCTTCGACGCTTGGCCTTGGAGCAGCCGCCGCCGCCGCAACATGCTGCAAGCAAAACGGGAGCTTCTAGGGCTGCTGCGCCTGCGCGAGGAAATCGACCGAAGTATTGCGCTTGAAGGAAGGACCGAGGAAACGGGGGCTGGGGCACTGCCACACTGGGCAGTGGGCTGCATTCGAACGGGCCGAAAATTTTGGGCTCGATTCGTAAACTAACCGGGGTGGGCCGGCAAGACCGGTAACGCCGATTTTCGGCCGAAAAAACCCTGTATACAGGACGCCCTCCACGTCACTCGTCCGGCCGGTCACAGGCCACTACTTCTTCCACTCGTAATTAGCTAGTTATCTTAGCAAACTTAATTAAGCCATGTCCGGTCTGTGGCCGATCGAATGCGCCGCCACCCCTGACACGCCCGTCGCCTCAACGCTTTAATCCATCCCCTTAACCCTCTAATCCGTCACTTCCATCACATATTTGTCTATATACATGTGCATGCATGCAAGAGATTGGCGCGGGAGGGAATCTGATTCCCTCCGCAGCACCCTCCCGCGTCTATTTAATCGCATGAGAGTGTGATTTCACTTCGCTCTCTCGTTGCTCTCACTCACTCTCTCGCTTTCTCGTTTTTTCGGTTTCGGTTTTCCGGTGACTTATTATTATTTGCCGCCGTTATTAGCAGTCATTTCAGCAGATATGTCTCTTCTCTTATATTATTTTTTTTAAAAAAAATTTGTGGTTAGTAAATTATTCTTAGCAAAAGTAATTTTACTTAGTTTATTAGTTATAATTTTTAGGTGTAGTTAATTAACTATCAATTAAATTAATTAGTCATAATTACATTGTTTACTCAATTCCTTAGTCCAAAATAGTTAGTTGGAATTAAATATTAATAAATTAGCGGTCATTAATTAGTTGTTAATACTTTACTTGTAATTTTTAGGATGTGATTAATTTGCTTTCATCAATTAGTAGTAATTAATTTAGTACTAACAAATTAGCATTAAAGGACTCAAAAACAGAGAATAACAAGATGTGCCAAATCTATTAACTACTTGCACTAGTAGAAATTAATACAAGTAGTGCTGTGATTCAAAGACTTGTTTTCTCCATAAAATGATAAACTTGAAGCAACATTCTGAACAATGAAGTTTTGACTTTTGACATAAAATTGGCCTTAATTGCGGAGCAACATGATTTGATCGTAATCAGTCACCTCCATCACTTCCTTGTCCATGCACATTGTGTTGCAAGAGATTAGTCTTAGTTATTTTAATGGCCAATTATTGTTTAATTTTTATTCTGAATTATAATTATTTTTATTTTGAATTATAATTATTGAAATTCGTATCAAAATCAAATTGCTAATTTTATTTATTTTTTCTGAATTTAAGTTATTTTTACTAAAGATGATTAACTAAAGATTAAAGAATAGGGCGTGAACTAAGCAACAACAATAACTGAATAAAGTGGCAGTGTGTTCTTATCTGGTTAGGAAACTGCCATGACCGTCTCTTTCCTTGGAGCTCGAGTAGCATGCAGCTTGGGAGCCAGAGCCAGGCAGCCAGCCATGCACTTCCCTGACAAATAGTAGATTAAACAACCTACTGATCAGTGACAATTTGTTGCTAATTAAGCGTTGGACGGTAACAAGCAGGTGTATAGAAAGAAATCTTAGGTCGTCGCATGGCTTCCGCCGCTCGATCGGCGAAGAACTCCATGTTCGTTACAACGGCTACATGGCTGGCTGCAGATTCCATTAAAAACAAATTAAACTTGACAAGCATAGATCCAATGGCTAATATTCAGCGAAAATTAGAAAGAGTTATCACTGTACAACTGATTTAATTGGAAGTGTCACTGCCAGATATGTCGTTACAGATGCATGCAGGCAACAGAAGCTTGGATCCAATGGCTTGGGTGCCGTTCTTAAATTAAGATTGTAAATTTATGACGCAACTCTGTGTGTGCATGCACTTCCACATGCACTAGAATTAAGGCATGTGTGGCTCACCATCAACCAAGGCAAGATCACTGCATCCTAGGCCAAGTGTATCATTAGAGTGGAGTAAACAACCACAGGTACCAGCTAATGCTGTCACGGGATGCTAATCCCAACAACCATACTAAAATCTGCTTCTCGACCAGGCGCGCGCACGTAGAGAACAATGGCGTACGCGCTAAGGACAGCGCGTGCCGATCGAGTTGGAGACGGCCGATACAACGAGGCGTTTACGTTTCTTTTTTGTTCAAATCTCCTGCTTGATTTACACCGACTGCTGGAGTGCGTGCCTTGGGTCTCGCTAGTCATGCTTGCACGTTTCAACTGTGCTTCTCTGCCTTCAGTGAGTTATCCTCATCCGCTGCAGATACGTGTGCCTCTGGCAAGGTGATTGAAATTTTTTAAGCAAAAGTTATATTTTTTTATCCATTACATCAAAATCTAATTATATAGCATATTAATCTTTGCACCAATCCAACGGCTACAACAATTAATTTAAATTTAAGAAAATTTCGATCGACTTAGAAATAGCAAATCCGTTTTTTTATTGACTACAAACCGAGCCTTCTGGTTAGGCCACGTCAACAGGAAATTAGTAGCCGTTTGATCATAGCTTCATGTATTATCAGCTCTCGGATTAAAAGATCCTTTTAAGAGTAGTTCTTAGTATTAGGTCCTATTTGATATAACTTCCACTCTAGCTTCTCAATCGATTCTCGTGGAGCCGTACCAAACACCCCGATTCTCAAAACCATTAGATTCTGCTTCTCGCGAGAAGTTGTCTCGAAAATGAACTAGCAATAAGAAGCAGCCTCCCAGCAGATTCTCGTGATAATCCAACCTTCAGAAACGAAAATACCCTTTGAAGTTGAAGGTTTTTACCCGCAAATACCACTGAGTTACACAAATACAATTGAAGTATTACACCTAGGGGTGACATGGTCTATTTGCCTCTAATCCTCCCTCATATGTTTTTTGGAGCCAACCTACCAGGCAAACGTTTTCAACAGACAACTCCAGATTTTTAAAGAAGTGGATTATCAGAGAATCAGAAGCAGAATTTGAAAAATGATAATCTGAAATTATACCAAACATGACCTTAGTAATAAACCCACATGACATTATTATTGGAAGAGTAGGATGGTATGGTTATTCCACGCATGATCGAAATGCCATAACAGCCGTCTGCATTTTTAAACTTCCGGAGTCACAACGGCCGCATCCCCTGGCCTTCTTTCTTCACATATTCCTCCTGACCCCCTGGTTCTGGTCGGCCTCCCTCCAAATGCCACGACGGTCCAATATATTCACAAGACGACGGCGAGCATACCAAAAGTGACGGTGGTGCGACAGGAACCACTGGAGAATCAGATGATGCCAATTAGTCTTCATTTCCATACCGAAAGACAAACAGGCCTTCTTCGTTGGATTAATCACTGCCGCTTCATAATCACTGGTAGGTTGCCGCCGGTCTCGGCATGCATCGCTGCCAATGTTGTTAAAATCGTGACTCTAGTTGTAGAATTATAGATTCTACAATCCTGTAACATTAATATAATTCAAATCACATCTAAAGTTGCACCTAATAGAATCGTAGTAGAATTATGCTCCTTATTGAATCGTGGTAGAATCAAGTAGAATCATGTATCACCTCAAATTATAAAAGATTTAGGTGTTTGGTTGTATCATATCCCTCAATTCAAATTATATGATAAGTACTAAGTAATTAATAGGTTAGACATTAAGATTGAGAGGTTTGAAATAGTAAAAATTATTTTATTTATTTATTTTACTTTTTATGTAAAATGTCCAGGTAATAACAAAGTTATTAAAATCAATATTTTAGCTATAGCTCTGAATCATATGGAATCTAGACTACGATTTAGACATTTATCAATCAAATTAGATATCAAATGACCAAATAAACATTACCACTCTTGGAATACACAACACATTGAAAAAAAATTATTTTTGGTAGAATCATGTAGAATATTAGATTCTATGATTCAATCTTAAAATGTGATCATACCGGAGTGTCTCCGATCCAATTCATAATCACGATTCTGACAACCTTGCTCACCACTGACCGCTACATCATCTCCAGCCGGCCTTCACCGCCATGACAAATTGGCGATCATCATCTTACTCTGTCACTTACATAAATACATTGCTGGCCAGATCAAGAATCAACTACTTATCTCTGGATTTTTGGCAGATACATCACCTTTTGAATCTATATTCGCATAAATGACCACACGCAAGCTGTATTTGCACATATAGCACCGTTGCCGCATGATCGCCGTGTGACAATACCTCCCTGCACGCCACATCAGCCCGTTGATGTACGATCGCTGTACATCAACGCCTCCGCCGCCGCCACATGGCCTCCCCAGTCAGCCTCCCGCCACGTCACGCATTGCCGCACGGCCACCGTTGCCACACAGTGGCCATGCGGCAACGCGACAACTATTGTAGCAGTTTTTTCTTCTTTTTTTAAAAAATATTTATGTATAATTTTTGTAGAAATTTATAAATATAGCAAACGAGCTCCAAAAATTATATTTTTTTGGTGTGGAGGCTTCTCATACAATGTACTTGTTTGTGTAATGTTTTAAAAATTTTATCTATTCTAAATTTTTCTTAAAAATTCATTTAAGTATAATGTTTGTAGAAATTCAAATCTGCACTACTACTATAGCGATTACTGCACCTAGAGTGGTCCATGTGGTACTAAACTTCACACATTTCAAGTCACATAAAATCATAAAACCCTAATTTCTGAAACCTAAAATCCAATTTTCGAGATCTAAATCCTTAATTTTTGAGATGTTTTGAGAACATAGGAAATTCTAAAAAATATTACACAATTAAGTTTACTGTGTAATGAGCCTTTAAAAAAAATTCATAATGTTTGAACCTTATTTTCAATATATAAAATTTCCCACAAATAGAATACTTCAATGAATTTTTGAGAAAAATTTAGAATGTACTAAATTTTTAACAACTACATAAGCAAGTACACTTTTTCATAAGGCTCCAAAAGAATATTCATAATTTTTGGAGATCATTTTCTATATTTAAAAATTCATACAAAAAATTATACATAAATAATTTTCTAAAAAGGGAAAAATTGCTACAGTATTGCCGCTCTATGGCCATGTGGTAACCACGTTGTAGCGTATGCCACACGATCACCGTGCGGCAACCAAGCAATTTTTTCCTTTTTTCTTTCTTTTTGAGAAAAATTCAGAACAGATTAAATTTTTATGAATTATTTTAAAAAAATCACGCAAGCAAATACAATGGGTCAAGAGGTTCTACAAAAAATTATAATTTTTTGAGCCCATTTGCTACATTTAAAAATTCATACAAAAATTATGCATAAATAATTTTTAAAAGAAAAAAAGAAATTACTATGGTGGTTGCGCGTTGCCGCAACGTGGCGGAGATCGTTGCCGCACGGTGGCCGTACGGTAACGACTGACGTGATATGTGGGGAGGTTTTACCGCACGGCGACCGTTCGGCAATAGTGCTATATGTGCAAATACGATTCGTACGTGATCATTTTTGCAAATACAAGTTCAAAAGGTATTGTATCTGCCATAAAATTTCCTTGTCTCTGTCTCTTGTATCGGTTGTGAGCTTGTGAGTACGTACTTAGTTTGCCATGGCATGCAGAGTTAAGTTCTTGTCTTTGAGTCTTCTTTTACTAGAATTGAATTGAAGCTGCTGCTGCTTCTTCCTCTTCTTTTTGATGGTGCGTCTTTCTGTATCTTTTTTACTAGAATGTTTGGATTCAGATGAGAGTGCTTGGGATAGTGTTCATATCCAACTTCTTCAATCCAGTTTTAGTTAAAACTATAACATAATATGTAGCCCAATTGTTGAAACCGGTGACAACCTTTAGCAAGTTTGGCAAAACCTATGTCCCCGAGAGCTGAATTACGACGGCTCCATCTGTATGATGATTTTTTTAGAATTAGGATTATAAGACGTGGACGGTATATATTTATACATCGGTTACGTGTTTAATTCGAACTCATAATTCGTACACATCCCCTTTCTTTAATCTTGTCAAATATGAGTCATACACAACACCAATCAATTGCAGGCTCACACGACCCGTTGGGTCTAATACTCTAATCTGCCTAATTGCTTGGTCTAATACTCTAATCTGTAGCCCAATTAACATAGCGCACTCTCGCATTACCAGGCTACCATGCAACAATTCTGGATTTTGGACTGGCCCCAAAATTAAAATAAAAATAAATTAAGGGGGAGGAAAAGAAAAGGTGCTACTCACACTATATTTCTATTTCTATATATTTGTTTCTCAAGTAGAGCTATATATTTGATAATTAAGTTAGAAGCAGAGCTATATATGAAGGTAGAATCTCAAGTATATTTCGGAAGATTAGACCTATAGGTTCTTCCAAGGTACTCTCTTCGTTCTTCTTTTTCATTTGATGTTTCAGGAGTGGCAGAATGTTTTTTTAATCTAATGTTACAGGCTTTCGAGAAGAGCGTAACTATATCTTCAATTCCTAGATTTGCTCTACCTTTATGCTAGGTTGTACAAGGCTTAATCATTTTCTTTTCTTTGGTCTTTACTATTACAGATTGGATGTATAGGAGACAACATAATTTACGAGAAAACTTATATGCCACAACAAAGTTTTCGGATCCTTGTTCTACCATTATAAAACGTCATCTTCCTTCGATGCCATTACATTTCACAAATGTTACCTTTTTTTTGCAATCACTGTCAACTCTGTTAGATTTTTGCCAACATTTTTCTCTCTCCAAAATGCCCAAATTACCCTCATCTTCTTCCACCTCTCTCCCCTCTCTCTCTCTCCTCATCCACATACCTCATCCTGCTAGCCTACATCCTACGCCCTACGCTGTCGTCGAGGAAGCCATCGCCGAGGCTCCGAGCTCCTGTCGTTGTCGCTGTTGGGATCTATCACCGTCGGATCTGAGCTCCCGTTACTGTCACCGCTGGTTGACGTTGCTGAGGCTTGAGGCCGTGCCGTAGCCATCGGATATGGGCTCCCGCTGTCGCACCCAGCTGGATGTAGGCTCCGCCTTCACTGTAGCTACCGGAGATCGTTGAGCACATGTGGATGATAGATCTGCCAGATACTGCTACTACCATCGCCAGAGGTCACCGAGCACTCATGGATGCAGCCGGAGGCCGCCACCGTCACCTGTAATGGAGAAGATTGCTGGGTTCGATTGAAGTCACTGGCAGCAGTGGTGTGAGAGGACGAAAAATTGAAAACAAGATGGGATGGAGACTAGGTGAGAGAGGAGAGGAAGGGGAGGAGGCTCCACGCGAAAGAGCTTCCCCGCCATGGCGCGCACCTCGATTACCTGTGCGGCGGCTCTCGATGAGAGGTGGTGTGCGCAAAGCGCGTGCACGGTGGCGATGCGGCGGAAGTGGCGCTAGAGTGGGTCGTAGTTGGCGATATAGATGGTGGGGCAGTCGTCGGTGAGCTACAGCAGTCGTGACGCAAGACCCAGACGGTCCATGAGTGTGACATCGTGGACGGTGAATCACTCATTGACGACGATCGAGGAGGATACAAGGAGCACCAGCTGGCGCCGAACTGGAGAGCAAGTGTAGGAGCAGCCATGTGAAGAGGAGGTGAGAGGAAGAATAAGACAACAAGGGCAAAATGGTATTTGCACAGTCACTTCACAGCTTGACTGGTCAACAATAGTATAAGATGATATGTTTTGACTCTGCAGTGGCACGTGAGGGAGATGTCACTTTGCAATAACATATCTGGGATCCGGAACACTTGCAGTGGCATATAAAATATTTTTCCAATAATTTAATGACATGTTCATTTTTTGTATTTTCTGAATAGGTGTGCTGAAGTTTAAAACATAAAAAAATAGAGGGAGTACAGATAATCCCCCCAAGGTAGAAATCCTCATCTGCCAATGGCATAAATTGCGTTTGAAAATGAAAATTTTCATTTGATGGTCCAAAAGAAAATATAATCCAGCTATGGAAACTTTACTAAAGGTTGTGCTCTGATCCCGAGGAAAATAACGTCCTGTATATTTTGCAATTCATTAATATTGTAGTTTGTGTTTGTCGTGCAAGTCCTTTTCAATGTCAATTTGTAATAATAGATGCTGACTATTAGTACAATAATATGTGATATGTCTATATAGCAGTGCACTAATGAAATAATGTACTAAAATAATTTTGTGTATGTCAATTAAACGACAAATACATATTTATTATTCTACCCCAATGACTTCACAATTAATTATATTTTCCCATCCTACATCATACTAATGAAATCCCTTGAAGATTATATTTCAAATAATAAATTTATGAATGCACAGCCAGCCCAACAACATCGCGCGGGAGGTACACCTAGTTCTAAGTTTAATTTTCAGAAGCCAAACTCAATACCAGCCCCGCAACAACGGGAGGTACACCCAGCATCCACGCCTCTGGCTCAAAATCGACAGTAACACTCTCAAACGCGTATCAAACGATAATAAACATGACTCATTGGCCCATGCTCCTCCCCCGCTATGCGCATCAAAATAGTCGTAAAAATTGCCAAGTGTCATTCTAAATTGACGGTAAAAACCTACCAACACACAAATGACAGTGAAAAATTGTCAGTAGAATGATCGCGCATCACCCCGTGTCGTTATAAAAAAGGTTTTACTGCCGTTTCGATGAGGAAGATATGACTGTAATATTCGAATGCTATTTTATTGCGAAAAATCATGTCACATTGTTGATCCAGTGAATGTTATTGTTTACCATAAATGATACATGCTATTACTTTGAAAGACATGTCATGTCATTGCTGTAAACCTACTTACACATTATGTTTTGTTGGTAGTTACTGTGAGTTTGGTAATATTTTACTGTTGTTTGAAAATGATATTACTGGTATACCCCACTGAAAAATATGTCTTTACTATCTGTTATGCAAGTTCTTCCGGTAATCATACATTTTACTGTAAAAGTAATGCATATTACTATCAGTTACAAAAGAATTTACTGGATATTAGGCGTAAACACCAAAAACTACTTTGACTTTGCTTCGTGGACGTGTTTTGGGTTGTCTACGCTAATTTCGAACCCTCCAATGCCGACAACGTCGTCTTCGAAGTTTTGAAGACAGAGATAGCAGGCTACCTCCGCCACTAGAAAAACTTGATTATTTAGGTTTCTACTTTTTAAAAAAATCTTTGTAAGAAGCGACTGGCCACACTGTTTGGTCATATATAAATACAATATAAAATATCTCGCTTGAACTTGTATCTACTGTCTATGTTGAACATGTTTACTGAATGAGGTGTTTTAGATTACTACCTTCACGATATACAGTCTTGGCGTAATGTTATGACGGCATCAACTATAAGTGGAAAATATCATATATATTACTTGTGGATACGTTCGCTTTGACTGTTCCATGAACGTCCATTTACTTCATTGGAACTATTCTATAAAAAAACTAACACAATTACTTTACATATAGCTAAGGTTTACTACACTAACACAAAATTTCTACTGTAAAAAAATAGATAGCAAACAACGGTTGTAAAAACGGGAAGTCGATTACTGTGTAAGCTGTTATGTTTTACTAACGGACGTACGAGCTTGGACTATAGCATTCCAAAAAATATGTAGTAAAAAGGATACACGAATTATTGTTACGACAACTAACAGTTACCGTCAAATCGAGTTTCCCACACGGGTGGGCGTTTCTGGCCCGCTAACAGTATTTGATGGGCTAGTCGAATAGGGATTGCGTGTGCGTCACACCAAGCCTGGTTCTTGCGCGGTGGGCTGACTAGGCGTATAATTATTCTACGCTTAGTTAGGGAATAGTGTGTGTGTGTGTATGAGTACGTACTCATATTTCTCATATACCATTTAAATCGTGTGATGATACCTCTTTATCAATTTGAGCATACTCTAATAATGATTATAAGATACACCAAATGAGTTCTATGAAAAAATTCATTAAAGTCTATCTTTTATAGCAAAATTGGTATATGTACTTCTTTTATATACGAAAAAGGTTATATAGCAAAAATAAAGTGCCCCAATAATTTTTTTTCAATAAAATCGTATTTTAGTATCTTATAATTGGTTACTTAAATATACTGAAAATGATGAAGAAGTATAATATATTTGCGTAAGTGATATATTCAAAGTGGAAGTATGTACTCCTAATAGCACGAAAGATATCGTTTTTTTTTAATGATCGGTTCTTGGAAGAGCTATGAGCTGGCAGTACTGCAGCAATTCCCTTCAACATAATCTCGATTTTTTTTTTCTGCGACGAATAATCTGGGATTATTATTTCCGTGGAAATCAAAACACTGTATCGCCAAGTTGCCATCGTCGCCGTCAACATTATTGTTGCTCTTGTCTACACATTTGCCCATGCATGCATGCATGAGCAAGTGTCCTTTGACTTCCGAGTCTATCACTAGTATGCTTATCTGAATTGAGAGAGAACTCAATGCGTGTATATATCACTACGCATCGTGCATGTCAATGCCAAGAGATTGAGATTTCGTCTAAACGACGTGCATGTCAATGCCAAAGGAGATTTCCTGATCGATCAGACTCCCTCTCTTTTAAAGTCTAGCTAGAGTGCTGGAAAGTGAAAGGCTTATTATTGCTAGGGAGCTAAAATGTACATGTCTACTCACACGACACAAATTTTTTTTGGTTAGATAATTAGGAAAAGGTGGCTTCATATGATATTATGTTATGGGGAGAATTTCTCGATAACATTGTAAACATATATAAATTAATTGGAAAATGGCATCTAACGTGAGAATGACAGGTAGGGCCAGAGGCTATACGTCCGTGACACATCGGCCGGTGTTATTTATCAACTTGTGTGATTTCTAGTGTTAACAAACAATTTGCCTCTATATTATATTATATTTGGAATCTCGGTCCGCCGAAAAATCATGTCACATATAGCAAGATGGGCGATACACGTACGCATGACACTAGGGGCTTAAACAAGTCCCAAGAAATATAGGAGCGTCTATGTTTTAGGTGATTAAAATTTCTTTATCTATTAACCACCTTTCTTAGCTGTATAATTTTGATCCAATGGATACTACAAGTTTCTGTGCTGAGATAAGTTTTTTGTTTCTAAACTAGACAAAAGTAAATATAGTTGAACCTTATAAATATAAAAAAAAATCTAAATTAGACAAAAATAAATATAGGTAAACCCTACAAATATAAAAAAAATACAAAAACAAATAGAACTAAAAAATTACAGTAGAGCTGTGCTAAAATTGTACATCACTTGGTACTGTAATTTTAGACTTAGTATTGTGCAATTGTAGGTGAATGATGGATGAAAAAAATTTAGACAACTGAAAATTAGCAAACCCAAAGAAATATTGACTCTATTTTTAGAGAGAGAGAGAGAGAGAGAGAGAGAGAGAGGTAACCCCGAACTCTCAAGTGAGCAGGTACTGCTTGTCTCATTTACCGTTAAACATATCCAAATTAACACACCGGTGGTATTAGTTAATTCGAGGAAATGAGGCTAGAAAGCTATGTTTGGGTGTGGTTGGTTTTTGTCGACGTGAGGTGAGGACGAGGTGACAAAGACCAGCCTCTCCCTCCCATGAATCCATGAAATCTATCGATCATCCCCTAAAGAGCAAAGTCAGATTTAGATCCCTCTGTAGTTAAGACCTAAAGTTTGAAAGGATGTTGTTAGTTCTAACGGATATTTTACTCGGCGGGTGGTGATGGTGTTATTACCAGCAAAATAAATGCTCTCTTCACCACAAAATTAATTAAATAAATGCTTCCTAATTTGGTTGTTTTCCTATAAAAGAAAGAAGGGGTATGTATGTGCACCACAATGTATAATCGGTGGACGGATGGCACAACGACGCCGAGGAGTCCATACAAACCTTCCACGCTACACATGATAGGCATTTCAGGGTACAAATGAAGCGGATAATTCTCGATCGATTGAAGGCTTGCGAGTGAATACGGAAGAGATAAATAGATATCCGGCAATATCTATGTCTGACCCCGACTCTGAGAAAAAATTACGGAATATGATACGGGATGAGCGATATCCGTCCGTATGTATCCATATATAAGGTGGTACAAGGAAAGCGTGTTGTGACTTCACATAGGGACATGATAATAGATAGCTTGGTTGTTGCATCTGAGCAAGTAAAGGATATTGAGTGTTTTTCCTTCGACACATCGATAGATGATTTTGACATGTTCGCTCTGATTGCAACCCTACTGTTTAATGTCCTGTGTAGGTGTGCAAAAGAAGGGGATAATATCTGTCTAACCGACTGTCCGAAGACTCGTGGAGCGAATATAGGATGGAGAAATGGGTATCCGACACTATCCGTGTCTGACTTCGACTCCTAGAAAAAATACAAAATATGATACAGAATGAGCGATATCCGTCTATATCCGCTCCGATTGCACCTCTATGCCTCTATGCACCTGCCAGTAGTAAGACACAACTAACCATGACAACGACACTCCACTGTACATATGGATCAACTTATATCCTCCTTAATTCCTTAGTAGAACAATGGGCATGGAACCAATAGATCCTGCATCTTAAATAAGACCGGTCGTGTACATTCATCTCTGTGCATGCAGCATTCACGATATGTTTTTAAACAAACAGCAAAACTAACCCTCAAATGAAATTATAAAAATGATATTTCTATCGCATGAAAATACCACAGCAGGACACATGTCGAACTCCTAGCCGACGGTAGATGGTCTACCGCTCACTCAGACCACGGCAGACCACCTAGCACGCGCCTACTCCGCGGTAGGAATCGTGCGCAGGGTATACAGTAGCACGATCGAATGACAATGACACTCCACTGAACATATGGATCAACTTATATCCTCCTTAATTCCCATTTGTACGAGTAGGCTTGCACTTCAAAGAAATCATATGCAGTACTAAATCTGCAAGATTTTCGTCTCTTAAACTATACAGATTGCTCGAGGAACATGCAGCCGAAATCGATCTGGGCGGCTACAGAAACAGTGTATACGTACGTGCAGTGCAGATGAGGCGAGGCCGAAACGGGGAAAGCGATCGCCACCAAAGCCCAACAAAAAAAGAGCGTGGAATTCGGCGTGTTTAAAATTTGCTTAGATTTGCACTTTGTTTCTTCTTGAAAACGACGAAGGTGCACGTCAGTTTCGCGGAAACGTGGAGTCGTATTGCGTATAACTTTCAGAGCCCCACACTGAATCAACATTTCGCAAAAGCAAATAAAACCTCGCCAAATCTTGCCGATCTTAGCGGCGTATGGGCACATGCAACGCATGCTATGGAGTCGTGTAACATCCTCATTTTTGCAAAGAAGTTCAAAATCAAAAAAGAAATTTATTTCAATTTCAAAATTTAGTTTGCAAGCGTTCAAATTCTTCAAAGCTCAAACCCTAACCTCAATTTGGCCCGGCCCGGTTCCCCGCCGCTTCCGCCGGCACCGCCGTCGTCCGCCGCTCCCACTCGCCTTTGCCTCTCTGCGGCGCCGCTCCGCCTCGGTTGCCGCCCACGCCGCATGCCGACGCCCAGCGCCAAGCGCCGAACCCCCTTTCTCCCTCCTTCGCGCCAGACGCCGCGCTTTCCCCGCCGGCCCTCCGCTCCCGCCCCGCGCGCCCGGCTTTCCCTCCTCGTCTCGGCTATAAAGCCGAGCCTCGGCCTCCTCCTCTTTTTCCCTCCCCACTTCGCTCCCTTCCTCCGCCTCGTCGAGCCGTTTCTGCCGCCTCCTCCGGCCCTGGCCAAGGCCACCCGCTCCATTCTGCGTCGTCTCGGCTCCGGCTCGGCGCCTCCCCTCTGCCGCCTCCCGAGCCCCGTCGCCCCATCGCCTTCGCCTCCAACTCGGCTCGGCCCGCCTCGGCGCTTTCTCCTCCGCCTCCCGCCCGCCTCCGCCCTTCCTCCACCGCCTTGCCGCTGCACCCGCTCCTCCCCGCCTTGCCGCGTGCACCTGCTCCTCCCGCCGCCCTCCTCTGCTCTCGCCGCTGCGAGGAAGCGAGGCGACGCGTTCGGCCGAACGCGTCGCCGCTTTTTAACCGCATTGCGCCTCGACGCAGGTGGGCCCGCCTGTTGTTGTGCCGACGACAGGTGGGCGGCAAGCAATGCCGTGGTATCAGGCGCATGGACCGGTCTCACGAGCATCATCTCGTGAACTAAGCCGGATCGTGACACGTGTCGTCAGCGAGAAAAATCGGATTTTCTGATTTAGTTTTTAATTAACATTTCATTAAAAAACTTCAAAAATTCATATCTTTTTCTGTATAACTCCAAAAATTATGAAACCAGTTTCTAAAATTTTCTAAAATCAAGATCTTGCTAATGACATTGATCTTGTTCATTTTGGAGTTCATTTATGATGAGTTTGGTATTTATTTTCTCTCTCTACTGTTGTGTCTTTTTCCGGTACTTTCGTCCGATTAGGGTTCGAAGACGCGGGAGACCTCAACTTCGATCAAGCTCAAGAATACCAAGACTCCGCTGTCTTTAACCAAGGTGAGTCAATACTTTGATCATTCTGAGCCTACATTTTATGCAAAGTATGTTTATTTAAAATATCAAAGTTGCATGCTTTAATTTTGTAATCAATGATATGTTAAAGCTTAAGGTAGTTAAATACTCATTTGTTGATTAATTAATTATTGAGTCATCCTTTGATAAATCGAATACAATATTCTTTGTCACCCTAGTAAATATGTGGTAAATACTAGCCTGCGTTGTACTTAAGCGACATGCTAGTCTTGCTTAAGTACCGGGACAATAAATATCCCAATCATCATCATTTAAACATGAAAAATGGTTTTGGACAATCATTGGATGTAGATGACTGATGTGTTGTGTTAATTGGTTTTTCTTCCCAAAAACCCTAAACAACTTGCTAGTACTACATCTGGACGGATGGAAAGAGTGGTGGGTGCGGACGTAGCACGAGAATGGTTGGTATGTGGTATGAACCGTCCAGATGAATTAAGGACTTAATCTTGTCATGACCTCCTGTGTAAAACAATTACAACTGCAAGTCTGCAAAGTGCAACTTGGCTTAGGAAAATTATTGAATCCTGAATGTCATCCCACAACTGGTGTTTAGAAGTGTGCAAGCGGCATGACGTATGCTAGCTTGAATGGGACACCAAAAACGGTGAAGTTATCAACTGCGCTAGTCGTTGTGGCCGGGGCCAGCTACGCTAGTCATTGTGGTAAGCATCCCGCACAACTTATGGAATTGGCCATAGGGGTGAGATGACGGAAGGGGCAAGGTAGTTTGAAACGCTACTGTGACGATCGCTCAACTACATGACTAAGGAATCATGTGGGGTAACGAGTATGATTATCTCTTGTGGGTACATTGTACAACCTCTGCAGAGTCTAAACTGTTTAAACAGTCCACGCCTACGATCAAAGGTGGATATGGGAACTTAACCTGAGTTAGTTTTATTTCAAAAACTTTTGTGGGTGGATTAAAAATATGGTGGGCTCATCTAGCCCTTGTTTTGGATTTTTCCTGGGTAGCCTTATCCAGTGTTGATAATCGGTGGAAGTAACCGCTATAAAAATTTAAGCATGAGGTGGAGGTAATCTCTACTGTTATTTTATATTGCACTTATTCTCTTTAATTAAAATACAATTTGTTTAAAATGCTAAGTCATAGGACTTTGTAATTATGATAATTGAAAATGTTGCTTTAGCAAATAAGAGAACCTGAGCCATCCTTGTTAAGCCTTGCATGTATACTATTGCATACTGTGTGTTGGCTCGCGAGCACGGTGGTTGTGCTCATTCTCGCTCATTCCCCAAACCCTTAGAAGCAGAAAATATTGGAGATTACGACTTTTACGAGGAATCAGATGTCTGAAGACCCAGGAGTTCTTGAAGCATAGTTTAGTCCTTAGTTGTTCTAGTCTCGTCCCAGTCTAGCTGACTCCGCTGGTACCTAGGTGCATCCTATATTATCTGAGTTTTCGGGTAATATCGGATGTACATAGGTTTCCCCAGTCGCTTGCCTGTGGAGAGATGTGCCCTCACCCTTTTTGCTTCCGTTGTCGCTTCCGCTACTTTTGTGATGTAATCATTTGGCCTGTTCGGCTTTTATTGTAAAACTTGACCTGATCCGATCTATATAAACTCTGATATGTTAAATTAATGAATGGTATGGTTTTAAGCCATGTATGAAATGATTCAGTGATGTATCTGTGAGTGCTATCTACTGATTCAGGGAATAACACAGTATATTCACAGAGAATTCGGAATTAGAAAATCCGAGTCCGACAAGTCGTCTTTTTACACTCTCCGATGGCGATGATGTATATAAGTCGTCTTCTTACACTCTCCGATGGCGATGATGTATATATGCATATTGCCATCTTTACTTTTTACGGTTTGATGTTTGAGTGCTATGTGATGAGTAGGCAAAAGCACACGTAGTATAAAAAAAATAGTTTTGAGGAGATGAATTTCATGATAGCAATCGTGCTTTCAAGAAAAAGAAAGGTTAATCATTTGAAGAATGGGTAACACGAGAGGGAGAAAGGAGATAAGTTTCACGATTGGGGAGTGATTATTCGACCAGCAGCCTCGCACTTAAGCTGAATATAGTTTGTTTTGGTCCAATTTGGTTGCATGGATTAAGCATGAAAAACAAACGATCGAGACGAACGGGTGCTTCAGACACGGAAGATGCAGCAAGTGCGACAGCTACCTGACAAGAGACGGGCACAGCACCAGCACGAGGGGGAGCGAAAGAAAAGAAGATTCTCCCTCCTTTTTCTATGTGGAAGTACTGATAAAAGTCTAATCTTTCCACAGAAAATATCCCTTTTCACCTTCCACTCAAATATCTTCATGACCACAATCTCGGACTAATACACGATATAGTACCTAACTGCAAGCAAACCTAACAGATCAAATCAGGTACTTACCTCATTACTGAAAATGACAGGCTCTCTGACGGACGGAGTACCGGACAGGATAGCCATCTAGCAGTGTGTATCTTGCAGTAGAATCTAGCAAGCTACAGAGTTTTGAAGTGCCTTTTTGTACAGGTATATCGTATATGTAGCATTGACAAAGGTGATCACTATCCATGTAGTAGAAAAGAAAAATAAAGCCTTTCATGAGCAGAAAGAGCTGGAATGGTAGTGGAAACTCATGTCAAATACATAGCCCATGATTGTGAATTTGTGAACCCATGACTGCATCAGCATGAGCATTCACAGCAACATGCGATCCAAAGAAGTGGAGGTGAAAGGTGAGAGCGATGGAAGAACCCCAAAGTCTCAGCTCATCACAAGTTGAATAGTAGTCGATGACAGCATGCTGCACAAACCTGTTTGATTTTTTTCCCATGCATTGTCAGAAATTTCAGAAAAAAGGCATTCTGGACTAGTCCAGGCTCCTCCGCGCTGTCCACACAGAGAAAGAAGCCACGCATGAATCCGTTGAGAGATAGGTCATACTACCAATGATCAGAATCAGAGTGTACCAGTCAAAGCAAGTCTCTGTTTCATTCTTTCTTATCCTTGCCTGACAATTGGTGACCAAACAGGGGTCTCGCTTGCTGTGAAATGTTCACACCTCACCTTTCCTCAGTATCAGGTGACCTGAAGGTGATGTGCCGACGACGTCAGATATCAGATCGCAGAATATGCTACACAGAAGCAAATTTCGAGACACCCATTGCTTATCAGCTTCAGGACAGAAGAGTCATAGTTCTTGGCAGGACCAGTTAAAATGGACACAGTGATAAGATCAAACGCCTTGTATTTATTGCGGCTAGTGGCACATTCATCCTCACGGTAGGAGCATAACGTACTGATTTTTCCTCACTTAATGAGAGTTCAATATCAGGCTAAGACAAAGATGTGCAATCAGTTCAAGTACAAAACTCTCTGATGCTATAACATCAGGGATTCAGGGTTGGAACAACAAATCGGAAATAAATAATAGTGGACAGTGCTAGAGCAGTAGAGCTCATCAGGACAAAGGAGTTATCGCTGTTCACCATGGTGATGCTACCATGGATTCTGGTCATCATAAACTTGAGGACCTTGCCCCAGATTCCGTTCCATGGGGTTCCAAAAGGACTGTGTGCTTAAAAAACGTGTAGAACAGGATGGCCGATGTCACAAAGAGACTCAAGAGAACTAACCAGATTTGCCACACTGCATGGGGGAAAAAGCAGCAGCATCTTGGTAAATCATTAGACAGAACAAGACCCCATTAACAGAAACATGTACCTTTCCAATCAGCAGGGACGTCAAGTTTCGTTAGCTCTGCTCCCCATTGATGCGAGGTGGAGATTACAACCCTACAATATCAGCAGACAAGACGTACTGTAAATATTCAGTACTTTCAGAAACTGAAGCATGGACATTAAATATAATTTCAGGAAGTACTATTCAACCACATAGATTTTGCTTAAGAATAGCCACACGAGCCAGCTCAACAGAGTTGACTGATTCAATCTTTGCTGGCATGTGGATTCCTGAAAGCCATATGCTTTGTAGGGTAACAATTCGGCCCAATGTGGCTTGGATGGCTTTTTCCCCTTGATTATTGTGAGACAGGGATAGATGTAGGCAGGGGCGGACCCAACAATAGGGTGAGCCTAGGCGGCCGGCCGAGGTACGCCGCCGGTGGGACCCCCAACCCACCCACCCCAGCATTTGCCATGAGCGAGGTTTGCTTGGCGTCGATGAGTGGAAGAACAAGCAAGGTGAGCAGCATCCTGGGGAGTTAGGCCAAGGGACCGAGGGAGAGTATTGGACCGCATGATGAGGAACTAAATATGAGCTAATCTAGTATCCACTAGTCACATGGCTAGAGCTCCCTCTTGCACTCTAGAGGAGGGAAACTCGAGCAGTGCAGTCGAGGCGTCGGGCTAGCCCTAGCGGCTGCTTGCTAGGGTGAGAGGAAGGCCTGAAATAGTGCGCAGTCACTGGTGCTTGAGGGAATTAGTTGAAAATAGAATGAATTGGGATTTGTGATTGGTTGAATGTTTGATTTGCTAGATTTGAATAGCTATTTTAGAATTGTATTGCGCGGGTGCAAATACTGGTGCAAGCGAAAACGTGGCGGTTATCCCGCACAACCTAAAATTTATTTCTAGGTCTGCCACTAGATGTAGGAATGTAGCTGACCCACCGTGCCTTGGTATTTGTAATGCATTTCTAAAACTAATTTAAACTCTTCTGGATTTATAAATAAAACAAATATTTCTATCATTTTCTTACCTATTATTAGACATTATTAAAAATAATTCAAGAAAACAACTCTTATCCCTCGTACACATTCACACAGATAACTTTACAATGTATAGTGGGTGCAGCATGATGGAGCCAAGGGGTGTAAGAGGAAGAAAAAGACTTTCACTAGCCAACAGAGGACAAATCTTGCTCCAAGACTCAAATGTCATGGGCGTGGGCCCATAGGAGCCCATTATGGGCTGCACGTGGAGTGTTGCAGTGTGAACAGTATATGCACGGTTACTGTAGCATATATGGACTAAATTAGGGATTAGGATGGTTAGCTTCCATGTTTGTTATTTTCCTTTGGTTAGTTGCTATCCTTTGGATTTGTTTCTATCTTTTAGCATCTACCATCTCTATATAAGGAGGTCCATTGTATCTCTTAGGAATCAAGCAAGAACAATGAAATAATCTAAGTCCCAGTCCCCTTCGTCTCCTCCCAGTCTCCAGAGTAATCTCTCTCTCAAAGTAACTCTAATTCCTCTCGGCGGTGTTTACCCCTATGATCTAAGGATCACAACAACTTGGTATCAGAGTTAACACCATGACTTCTACTACCGAGGATTTCAAGGCAACGAGGGCCACCCTCAATGAGATGAGTGTCGGCTTGGACGACACGAAATCCATCTTGGCAGACATGGCGACTAAGGTGGCCAAGCTGATAGAGGAGGAGGAGAAGAAGACACGGGTAGCTACTGCTGTGCGATCTACATCGCCGGAGGCGTCTTAGATTTCGCCAATGACTTACCCATCGTCAACCTCGCTGCCCGTGGTTGCACAAATGGTTCCCTCACCGAGGAAGAAGGCTGCTTCCCAGTGGTCGTCTTCTCCACGTGGCCGGTCGACACTGTGCCTTCATAGGTGCGGCCCGTGGCGGGTGCCAGGACCATCGGTAGGAAGAACGTCGCTACTTGTCCATGCCGTCGGCACCACCTACAACGTCAAGCCACGCCAAGGGATTGCAATCCTCGCTGTTGTCCATTGGAGTGTTGCTGATCCTCTTCCATGCGACGCTCCGCCAGCGCCACCACCTCTCGTCGATATGGAGACACCTCGGGGTGCAGCCGTGGCCGCCGCCTTGCAGCTCGAGGATGAGTTGTTCGTTCGGGAGGGGAGAAGTGTCATGGGTGTGGACCTAGGGGAGCCACGACCCATTAGGGGGCTACATGTGAAGTGCTGTAGTGTGAACAGTACATGCACAGTTACTGTAGTGCATATGGCAGCCACTACTAAATTAGGGATTAGAATGGCTAGCTTCCATGTTTGTTATTTTCTTTTGGTTAGTTGCCATCCTTTGGGTTTGTTTCCACCTTTTAGGACGTACCACCTCTATATAAGGAGGTCCATTCTATCTCTTAGGAATCAAGCAAGAACAATAAGATAATATAAGTCCCAATCCCATTCGTCCCCTCCCAATCTCTAGTCATCTCTCTCCACAAGTAAGCCGACGCCGTTCGGCTATCCTCCCGGCGGTGTTTACCCCTATGATCTAAGGATCACCACACAAACTTATCCCATTGAAAATCCTGACCTATTTACCTCAAGGCATGTATAGGCATATTAGTCCTACATCATGATTTCATAGCTCAATTATCTAGTTTTCATACTGTTAAATCACACCATTTTCAAAACATGTTTAAAAAGCATTTGTGCAATGTAAGACATATTGATGAACCATGTGAGTAATCTCGAAGTAGGAACTCTAATTTTACCATGCAAAAACACTTAACTAACTTCTAATTCAGAATTTTCACGGTGCTAGTATGTTACAGCAAGACAATTTATCTCCAGAAACTTCTTTTCTGGATATAATCAGTGATCATTATTAAATATTTGGGTGCTTAGAGAGACAACAATCACTCTAGAGATTTTGGTTTGTCTTGCTTCTTGTTCCAACAAAGACCAATGATCATCATTACCTTTCAGTAGGACAAAATTCAATGGAGGAAATTGGGAAGCCAACATGAACCTTCTTGCTCCAGTGAGAAACTTCCATGTTCTTTACATTCACGACACAAAAGTCACCATCACGGCTTCCTCTAAATAAAGGTGAAAGTACATCCATATCAGTAACACTTCACAACCAAAGGAAGATCATGCATTGATGGGCAAATATCAACAGATTCATACACACGAGTTTAACAAAAAAGTAAGCAGATATCTTGATGTCTTTCAATACAATTAATTTCGTGAGAGCCTGATAATAGCAGAACCATTATTAGGTGGTGAGCCAATATGTTCTTCAGTCAACTGGACACACTTCAGGTACTGCAACTACTATTATATATTTGCAAACTTGTTTCAAAAAATTATATAATTGCAAAATGCTTTATTTGTTGTAATTTTCCAGAAATATGCAACTAAAGTACTAAACATATCTTATCAGCCACATTTCATCAGAATATATGTAAAATAGTCAAACATAAAGAATGCAATTAGCTAAAAAAAGTATACGACATAACAACAAGATGGATGACTGATGAGAAAAGCGAGAAAGAAAGATCGAGAAGTTGGTTGAACTCTTGGAAAGACAAAAACTACTATTAATTGTCCCAAACTTGGCAAACGGGTGTTCCTAAAAATGATAAATATTACTGCAGTCAAAATGACATAGGAGGCAGCATCTCATCCACTTACAGTGCGAGGTACTTCCCATCCAAGCTAACTGAAAGTGTGGAAATAGGCTTTCCCGAAAGTCTTTTGTAACCGATTCTCTTCCAATTACTTATGTCCAAAACCACAGTCACAACATTATTACCTATTTCAGCAATAAATATTTAATTAAAGCTGGCTGCTGGTGCACTTCTTAATTTTATTAAACATATTACCTTTTACAAGTGTGCAAAACAGGAAAGGTTGAGTTCCATCCCTAGAAAAGCAGCAGCACTCAATCTTCTCATCCTGTAAAGTGGGGAACAAACGGAAACAGGAAGGTAAAATAAATGATTCATTCTGAACTATCGTAACAGGAAAATACAGAAGCTATCATACTATACCGAGGATCGAGTCAAATTGACTAGTGGGCCCCCCTCATTTATCTTCCATATTCTTGCAGAACCATCAGTGGATGTTGAGACCAAAAACTCTGAGTCTAAGCTACATAAGGGCAGAAACATAATATCAGGACCCACGGCTACCAACATGAGTTTATTTTGTAAAGTAGTGGTATTCTTGAAAAAACTTTGTAAAGTAATGAATGTGTAGCAATTGTTCTTACTTCCAAACAAGGAACTCTTAGGGAAGGGCTATATTAACACTATCAAGGGTACTAACTAGCAGCTTTGATATGTGCAGTGCAACATATTGATTGCCATTAATCTGACTATGCAGGTAATAGACAATGTCAGGTAATGATGCATCCGTCTATTAATGCTAGGTATTTTTTTGTCAAAGAAAAAGCATATCTGTCTTCCTTCACCTGATGTCCATGTCTCGGAAGGATTTATGAGCTTTAGGTTCGTCCAGAAGCACATTGAAACTTGGCCAATGAAATATTCTGAGATGCCCATCCTGTTGTGGCGGAATAAAAATAAGGAACCTGAGATAAGAAATAAAATTTGTATCTGCAGAATCTAATAACAATTTACAGTTCAGCAGACTAAAAAAATGGTCGTTACTCATTGTTGCAATTGTGTAGCTTTTGAGCAAAAGAGACTTAACACACTAGCAACAGATAATAGATCAATGCTTCATGAAAGCAAAAATATAAGTCATATCATTTATATGATAAATGCACACAGAAAAAAAAAGAGAAGTGCACAAGCACAATAGAATAAAACAAGATGGAATGACACGATACCTCACCACCAATAGCAAACTTAGCACCATCAGTGCTGAATGCCAAACATTTCTGAGGCCCAACTGATTGGAGAGGTGGAGCATCTCTCGAAATAAGGTGAATACTGAAATCTTCATACACCAGCTTGAATAACCTACAAGTATGACAGAATACAGTCTTACTTGCCTAGGTAGTCCTTTTACACTTCAATAAAGAGTATAAAGGCAAATTTAAGTGAAGTAGAAAAATAAGAAAGGGTTTTGTTTTTTTATATGACAAGCCTGAAGAATGTGTATGCTTGCTTACTGATTCTTCCCTTGGTATAGTGAAACACAACTTCAAATTAATTTTCAGTGAAGTGCATGCAAGAATGCAAGCATGTACAAGAACAGCAACAAGATGAAACATTGAAAGGTATATCAAATTTCAAGTAATGTGATAGTAAAAAAACACGAGCTTTAATCAGCAAGTCCGAAACCTAGCACCGATAGCACCCACAAGGAAAAGCTCTGTCAAGAAGGGTTCAAATCAAGCTGACCATCAAGCAAATGTATTTCTTGGAGACTTGCTAGATATTCAGGTTTTCAAATATCATAGTGAACTAGCGCGAGCAATTTGGCGCAACAAAACGACGGACACTCACCTGCAGCCTTTCGCGGTGGCGCAGACGAACTCGTCGCCGCTCGGGTGCACGGCGATCGCGCGCGGCGCGGCGCCTCCCTCCTCGCCCATGACGACCCTCACCTGCAAAAACCACAAGCAAACAAGCAAGCGCGCACCAGCCCAACTCATGATCAGACCGACTGTAGTAGAGCCTAAACAGCAGGCACCGAAAACCGAGAGAGCGCACGGAACCGCTCACCAGGGGCTCGGAGGCGAGGGTGGAGGCCTTGGCGTCGAATGAAAGGAGGTCGAGGAGCGGCGGGGACGAGGCCGTGGCGCCGCGGCCGTACGCCACGAGGAGACGGGCCAGCCTGTCGTCCCGCCGCCGTATCCACGCCGCGCAGGTCACCTTCCCGACCGCCGGGGGAGCCTCGACGCCGTCGCCCGCCATGGGAACCAGGTGCCGCAGTGGCCGTGGCATGAGCTTCGCTGCTACGGGCTTCTCCAGTTCTGTCTGCTTTGGCAGCTTTGCAGTTTGGTTTTCTAGGAGACGGACGGCTGCGCGTTGGAGGAGTCGGCACGGGCGGAGAGTGCGACGGAATCGATGCAAGTGGCCGTTGGGGACGATGGGATATTCTCAGTCTCAGGCCGGCCGCGCGGCCGCGGAATGGTGCTCGTGCATCAGCGGTATTACTCAATACTCGTCGATGTCGTTACGAGGTTGATTATTGGACTATATATTTCGGTGATATATTGGTATACTGTTTAAGAGTTTAATACAATAATATATTTATAAAATATGTATGTTTAATTTACTCGTAATATTACTTTAATTACATAGTAATAGAGTCCGTGGCGAAATCAGAACAAAAATAGAAGGTGTATTCTAAAGTTAAAGTTAATGTAAGACAAACTTAACTCAACATACATACATCGAACGATTTTGTGCAATTCAAATTCATACATAAATAGAAAAAAAAATACAAAACACAGTAAAAACAGTACATCACTACTAGATAGTATTGCTCAAATGATCATAATTATGCACGAGTAGTAGAGGGAGTATGACAGGTGTGATCGGAGGAGCCGATGCTCCAGCACCCCCAAGTGGGGGTGAAAATTTCTCCTTTTGTAGGGTCAAATATAACATATATGTACTACTTAAAAAAGACTAGTGGTGATGAGTAATACGTTCTTGCTTTCCCCTTCTCTCCTTCGATTCACAACACCGACGTGTGGACCTCCGCTTTGCCCTCGCCTCGTCCCTCGCTCCCATCCGCGCCCACCCCTCGCCGCCCTCGCCCGCCGCCGACCCTACCCATTCGCCATTTCCCCTTTCTCTCTCTCCACCCCTATCTCCAAGAGGGTGATCGAACCCCAACCCTAACCAAGCTCACCGCCTCTCAAATCTCCAACCCTAGCATAGCTCGTCGTCGCATCTCGTTGAGATTCCTCGATCCGGCCAGATCCGCTGGCATGAGTTGATTTTTTCTATTTTTTGGCAATTTTTTCTTTTTTTGGGGGTGGGGTGGGGGTTGGAGTGCTAATATGATCGGTTTGGGGGATTCGTGGTTAGGGCTCCGATGGAGGGCTCGGAGGTGGTGCCACACCAGCAGAAGGACAGTGTCAAGGTGGTCGTCAACATCCGGACGCTCATCACGCCGTAGCTCCTCCTCGGCTGCACCGACTGCGTCACCGTCACGCCCAACGAGCCGCAGGTATCGATTCATCTAGTGGTTGGTGCAATCGGGTAGTCTGGGAAAATGTGAGGCTTCTAGGATTTTGAATTGATGCATGCGCGAGCGTAGATCGGCGAATGACGCAAGATTTTCTGGAGGTTTTAGCTAATTGGAGGATAATTTGGGCGGTTTGATTCAACAAGGGCCAATGGGTGAGTAGTGGGGGGTTTATTCTTTGGGACCACTATATGTTTTGATTTTGAGCATATTTAAAAGCAATATAGTTTTACCTGTCACAATTTCTTTTCAAGAACTCTAAATTCGAATGTGTTTGTTGGACCTTTGTTGGACCAAAATGCTGAACATGTATAGGTTATGGAGACAATATTCAGAAAAGTTGATGCCATGAAGGATGATAAAAAGTTCTTGATTAGGGTATCCTTCATTGAGGTACAAAAGCCAATAGCAGTTATTTTTATTTTATTGGTTCCAACAACCATTATGCTTGTTGTCATTTCGTGGTCTGTTGATGCACATTTCAGATACTCAAGGAGGAAGTCTTTGATTTGCTCGATGCAAGTCATGCTGCTCTCAGACCTGATTCACGGTCTGTTGCTAAAGTAGTTACTCCTGCCAGATTCGAGAGACTACGAATGGCGGCATTACCCTTTGTGGTGTCACAGAGGCTGAGGTGAAATCAAAAGAAGAAATGACATTGTATTTGGCTCGTGGGTCCTCGTCGTGTGCAACTGGAAGTACAAACATGAATAGTTAGTCAAGGTAAGTTGGCAAGAACACGCGGAGGATCGGGAGGTTTGGAAAGAACAAGCTAGAGGTTTTTTGTGTGTCCTCGCCTCCTCCCGCCTCCTCCCCATGCTTGGTTGTTAAGTATTGAAGTTATCCTAAGTATTCCTGCACAGTAAATCACAGTTACTCAGTTTAAATCTTTCATGTGGTTGTCGTGTAACACCCCTGACTATTCAAAAATCGGAATGTAACTTAAGTTAGCAATCAGAAATCAAAACTACAACTACTTAGTCAAATCAACCACAAATAAAGTCTAAACTAATCATTTCTAGAAACAAAGCTAACATAAAATATCAGCTAGTAACTAGGATAAAAAAAACCACAGTTACTACATATCAAATAAGATCATAAGCATCATGGATAAAACTACTAGATAGAAACGACCTCTAACATTTAAAACTTCGAAAGAGTGCATTGACAGTACCAAAAGGCCAATTATTACTATAACAGTTCCAATAGGAAGAAAAGTAATTTTATTTAAGTAATGTGGTGTGCAACGACGTGATATGCATCCATGAGCTACTTTCCCCAATGTATGTCTTCCTCAACGGTTACCTAAACATCACAAGGCAAGGATGAGCTTAAGAACTCAGCAAGTACAATTGAATGCCATAGGAAATATCGAATCAAACAAGGATCATACACAATTTATCGAACACATAAATAAATGCTATGCAATTGATGCAACACATGAATATGACTTTCACTTCTCTTCTGCATATACCAGTATAGCCAGTGATACACCCATCGGTGTTCACTCATACCCACATTATCCAAAATGCGGGGATCCAAGGACCGTATGAAGAATCTTTCATACGGGGATCTTGTTTCCCATAATGAAATTATGAGGACCTCAATACCCACTCCCATGGGTAATACATGAATGATTGAAATGAAATGAATGCATTTTCTCATAGTAACAATTTGATATCACCAATGAATGGATCATGTGAAGAAAGGAAATACTTGTAATTCATAAGAAATTAACCATATCATAAATATATAACCGGATTGAATAACAACCATACAAGATGATCAAATTTGTACTTGCCTTTCGCGTTGCAACACGTTGGATGCTAAAGAAGGTGCAAGTAATCCCGAGGTCACTCCTACAATAAGTAATTTACTCAAAACAAAATTTTTACAAGAGGAAACAACGCTAATCGCAACGCTCTAATCCGCACTCCAAGAACACATACTACACACAATTAATCTACTCCCGCGAAATAATGATCTTCTAAAATACGTATCTCCCAATCTACTTATCATAAAAATTTATTTTTTATCTCTTTGGAAAGCTTATGAATTTTTTTTACATAAGTATAGTAGGTGATATTATCAAATTTTACATTAACTAATGTTAACAAACAGAAGAAAAATAATGACATAAACTGTCTGATATTCTGGACAGCAACCTTAAAATAGCTATAACTTTCACTAGAATAATCCAAAAATTATGTTATTTATCAATATGGAAATATAAGAGAAATTCCTACAAAATTCATGTTGGTGGACAACCCTGATTCGGCCATTAACAGATTCTAATCTGTCAGTTTCCACGACTGCTATAATTTGACAGGGATTCTGGACAGCAATCATTATAAAATTCATAACTCACAAACCACAATTCCAAATAACGTGATCTAAGATCCTACAGAAAGCTAACGAAATAACCTACAATTCTTTAGGAGACCAAAAACCCTAATTTCGCATTTATCTAAATCAAAATTGCCGAACAACAAACCTACAGATTCGTGAATCACAATCAGTAGGAACACTAATACACTAATCGACAACAATCACATGGAGGAGAAATGAACAAAACAACCTTGAGTTGAGAATCACTCTTGAAGACAAAAATCTGCTGAAAATCCCCACAGGGATCACCTCTCCCCCTTCTTCCCCCTCTCCTCCACCTTTCTCCTTAGTCGACGACAATGGGGGAGCTTCACCAAGGTGGAGGACAGCAATGGAGTTCTTGGGGAGGTGCTGGACTAGGGTAGCAGCTCTAAGGGGAGGAGGCGCATGGAGGGAGGGGGTGGCGGCTGTGAGGAGGGGGCTAGGGTTTCAGCCATCCCCCTTTTTCCACCTGGCTGGCCCCTCTTGGGCCTCCTGGCTAAAGGCCCAAGGCCCAAGTTGTTTAATAACTGCGAAAACCCCCAATTATTCCTTCTAATTTCTATTTCGACTTCCTCCCTTAGAACATTTCAGAGTATTACATGTCGATTACGTGAGTATTGCATAACTATGGATATGCACATTTGTAATATAAATAATGTTGTTGTAGTATGATGTGTGATGTATTATTAGCTGCTAGATTTTGTTGCTCTTATGTGATGACCTTATGAGACCTCGTTTCCTCCCCCATGCTTGGTTGATAGGTATTGAAATGATCCTGAGTATTTTGGCTAAGTAAATCACTTCTTATGTTCCATTGAATTTATGTTGCAGCTGCAACTTGCTTTTCTTAGGACTTTCCTACATAGTGTTGTTGTTCTAAAGTTGAACCGACTCTTTATTTATTTTTTGGCAGTAAGATTTGTCGAAGTGATTGTCAATAACAACGAAAGTTAATTGATGCTAAAGAGAAAGTGAACGAGGGTCAACGAGGGTTGCTGCTACGGGGGCTCTAGAGCCTGTTGGCCCTTATGACTTGCCGCCGGAGACTTCATCCAAGAAGAGAGTGCCTTTGTCTTCCATGATGATTGTGGTAGTTCCGGATACCTAGCGAGAGATCATTCGAGGACATAGAAGCAAATACGATGCAAAGGACTGGACATGTGGCTGTGAATATTCCCACCTGCCATCTTCTGTTTGATATACCACGGTTCAATTATATAAAATGTAAGGAGCCTATCCATGTATGCATAATCCCTTTTTCCTCCATTTCTGTTATGTGATGCTGTAATTTTTATAATTTGCACGCTTATGGATAGAAAACTACATGCTTATGATGGGTTAGAGTGCGAGTACGGGGAATGATATGCTGACTAAGGTTAACACTGACTTAATTATGTTCACTTTGCATGATGATTATGAATTTGAATTTTCTCTTGCTGATGTCGTAATGAATAGCGTTTGTCTAATTGGGAATGTGAAACAACAAGAGGATATGCGTATGTCATATTCCTTACGCTCTTGTTGTCTATCGGGTGTATTTTTCTTCTGTTGTTTATGCATTTACAAGTCAATCTTTTTTTCCTAGCACACTGTATGGTCAACTCCTCTGCATCAAATGCAGAAGCTATTGGTAGTGTTCTATTGGGAGAAGGCATTGTGCGCAAAGATCCTATTATTGAGTTGAAGAAATTCTTGCACTGGCTGAAGCCGAAGAAGAATCTTCCCCAGAAGTGAAAATATTGAGTATTATGATGATCTATTTCTCAAATATTTTTGAAAAAAATCATCAGGATATTAAATGATGATGTGGTTGAATTGAAGGTAAATATTTCTCACTTTTGAAAATTTGAAGCCGATGTACAATTTTCTGCTCAAAATTTACTTCTTTTTTTGTTTCATAGGATGCCTAGCATAAAAGCTGTAAAATCTATGGGATTCCCAGTGTTCCCTTGGATTTCATATAGATCTGCAAAAGGATAGTTGAAGGCTCTCCCTTATCGACTATTATAAGGACAAGCAAGAACTTTAGGGATTTAAAATACAATACAATCTATAAACCATCAAGAGAAGAGCAAATTGGGGAGGGGAAGTCTGCTGGACTACATTGTATTGTTCTCCTTGCTGTCGGCATGCTTAAAAAAAGAAAATAGTTCTGTAAATTTGTCAACACTCATGGGAGGAATTTTGCCTACAAATCAATCGGAAAAGAAAGAACATAATAAAAGGAGGATTTGGAAATGTGATTGCTGATGCATTGAGGACGCTAGTGCAATTTCTTAGGGAGGGGAGAAAGGCAGAGATGGAATATTATACAATAGTCGAAGATGCAAATGATCAAATCCACAGTGTCGTTGAGGCGACTGCCAAAAAAGTGATTCCATGTGGGCTTGTGGCTAATCCTGGCTAGGTAAATATTTTTAATTTCTTTTTAAGTAGCATAGCTCTGTTTGAAATCACACAATTTTGCGAATTATCATTCATTATTTAGTTCTGAAATATTTGCACCATGTGAACTTATTTTCAAGTTTTGGCCGGCACTTATGCTTCAAATCTGTATAATTTGCCATTACTGTATTTTCTAACTTATGCATACAAATGACTAACAAGTATAATACAAAACTCAGGCCATGGATTCGTTGCAACGCACAGACACTCATCTAGTACTTTAATGCGTTTAATAGATGATATTTCAATTCCACCGGTATGGCCGGCATTGTCCGGTATCGAAGCCAGGTTGACTAGTAGGTTGGTATGGAACACATGGTTATTTTGTACTGTTTTGGGTGATAGAATGATACGTACTGATCATAACAGAACTACCTTAACTAATAAAAGAAGGGGTTTACCGCCGCGCAGCCAGAGGAATCGTCCCACCTTTACTTTCATTGTGCGTCGACAGGTGACCCCAACCAATTGCTTCTCTAGTTCACAACACGTTGAATTAACTAATAAAAGAAGGGGTTTACTCCCGTGCAGCGGGAGGAATCGTCCTACCTTTACTTTCATCGTGCGTCGATAGGTGGCCCCAACCAATTGCTTATTTGGCTCACGGCGCGTTGAATCAATTCTGGTCCCAAAATTGTCTATCTGCCCATGATCTCCCACCTCCCTATCTCCTAAGTTCCAACTGCAACCTACAGTCTGCTCACCTACCTCCTCAAATCTCCTCCCTCCTACATCCCCTGCACAAATGCACCACCAACGATCCCAACCCTGTTGTCAATGCTGGCGCCTTGCTCGAGTCACCGCCATCCTCACTGGTCATCATGAAGATTTTGTGCTACCGTCATCGCTTGCCGTCGTGTAGATCTGGTGCCATCGGCCTCCATACTAGGGTCCCCACAATACCTGCCAGCGATTCCCAGGGGAAGCGGAGCACATGATGGCGAGGGCGGTTGAAGGAGCCGAGGGCGAGTGAAGAAGGGGGGAGGTGGGTGGAGCGGCGGTGCTTGACCAGGGGCGATGGCGGGTGATGGGGAGCGGGATGGTGGGCGCAAACTCCTACTCGGCCCGCTCTAGCCGAGTGTTCCTCTATGCGTCAACCTCGAATGGATCCACGGGCTCAAGAGTATGTGCCTCCTCCTTCCCCCTCTTTCTCTCTTCCTACTGGATAATTTTACAAGAGAATTCTTCATCTCCCTATATCGTGTAATTGATCTGGGTTAATTTTGATTGATGTTCAAAGTGCATGCGCACATCAAATTGTTCTAGTTTAATTCTTCATGCCATGCAACCTGTGAGCTTTCAATTCGATTCAATTGTGATGTTCCCAACTGTTGGGATCACTTAAAATGACCAGGAAGTTGATTTGACCATGCAGGCACCGTGTTGCAAGAGGCGAGCAACCACCAGGCGCTGTTCGGGGAGCTGGGGACGATAGCTCCAACCTAGCCATGGTCCCATGGGCGCCCTCCTAATTCCAGACAGCCTCCATGATCTCGACAACGGTGACAGAGATGATGGATGTTGACGCTGAGGACATCGAAGGCATGTCCATGGAGGTCGAGCAGGATAGGTGTGATCATCTTGCGACCGCTGACGCCCATAGGATGAGGCACTCCACCAGTGGCTGCAACACTGCATGGTACAACAGCCACTCAAGGCGGTGAGCTACCAGCCGAACTCGGTGATGTGGTCATTATGAAGTACACGACACAACGACTATAGCATGTAGTACCATAAGAGCACCAGATGGTACTGGTAGTAGAAATGCAGGTGTTGGTAGTAGTGTACCTCCATTGTAGCCTTGATTCACTTCCTGCTTGTACTGGCCATTTCTTATTTTGGCAGCACAACCTTGAGCAGGAAAGGGGTTGACGTAAGATGTTGTTGCCCGTTTTAGCAGGCTGCAGTGGAGTTCTTGTGCATGGGCTTCCTGGGATCTGAACGCTGGGAGCCTTGTTAGATCATGTTGTTTTCTCCCATTTTGGTTGGATCAAAGGTGGTTTCATCAATATTTTGATCTCAAGCATGTTGTGTTCTGGTATCGATCAATGGAAAGAACATAGTGGTAGGAGTACTAGATTTCTTCTTCTTCTTTTCATTACTAATAAAAGAAGGGAGTTACCTCCATGCAGCGGGAAATCGTCTCACCCCTTCCTCCCCCCGCGACTCGCGTGCGTGTTCATGCCGACGACAAGAGGAGGTAGCAAGAAGGGGAGGCGGCGTCGAGGACGGGAGAAGGCAACAGGTGTAAGATTGAGGAGGCTTATTAGAGGGGGTGAATAAGCGGGTTTTAAAATCTTTTTGGCTAAAATCGAGTTTTATGCGGAATTGTAAATCAATTCAGTTTTGCTCAATTAAAACATAAATCAATTAGTCTTGACTAAGTGCACCAACAATATAAGACTATTGATAATGATAGCAAATATACAAAGACTATAAACAATTTAGTTCTAGGAATGTAAATTACACAAAGTAAAACACAAGAGAAATAAACAACAATGAACACAATGACGTTTTACTGTAGTGTTCGGAGACTTGCCGATCTCCTCTAATCCACGTTGAGGTAAGCCCAAACTAATTGAACCGACTCCACGAATTAAGCCAAACACATCCATTCCACTAGTGGTAGCTCTTTCCCGCTCCGGGTAGGTGAGCTTCAACCTTCACAACACGTCGGGCATTCTCACAAGTTTTTTGAGAAGATCATCGGTCCACGACGCCTCCACGTCGTTTAGGTGTCGGCAAACACTAAGAGTAACAAGTCAAACCCCTTGCTTGACTCTCACTACGTGCAACGAATGCACAACCTCAAGTGGATACAAAATCCACCTCTAAATGCAACACATGCAACCAGAGACCTCTCTCCTTGCTCACAAGGTGTAACACATGCACAATTGAGAGGGGTGTCTCACACTATCTCAAGTGAGTGAAATGGGATGCCAAAGATTGCCTCTCAACCGGTCAAGGTGGGTATTTATAGCCCACATACAAAAATTAGCCGTTGGGAGCAGAAATATCTAAAAATCAGGATTTGAGGTAGCACCGCCGTACAAACTCTGGTACTACCGTTTTTACTATTCATCGATCTCACGGGTGCATTAACTGCTCAAAACTAGCCGTTAAAGACTTTAGTGCGGTAGTGCCGCAATACAAAGGCCGGTACTACCATTCTGCGGTAGTACCTCTCTTCTCGGGCGGTACTATCGCAGTTCAATTTCAGTACAGACGACACTCGGTAAAAATGTCATAACTTTTGACTCCGATGTCAGAATTGAGTGATCTTGGACTATATGGAAAGCTTATTCAGATGGATACACAACCCACTTATTTTATTGATCTTAAACACATTTGATAAAATCAAAAAGCATAACTCCAAAGAGCCACTACCATGGTCTAAGTCCAAAGAAATAACAACAAGCAATCTTAGATCATGGGAAAATGCATGAACCCCAATAATTTGCAAAATATATTTGCAAACTTAGATCATTCAACAAGGAGTAGGTACATGGATTTCAACCATTTACAAAGTATAGTCACATGCTATAAGGATTAAATGCATGAGCCTTGACTATTTGTAAAACACATTCGCAAATAATAGCATCATGCCACGGAGAGCTAGAGCAAGCAAGATTAAGCTATCAACACATGATGAGACTCAAGCTATTAGACAAGACCCTCTTAATAGTATGATAAACCTATAGTAGCAATCCGGTCTTCTAAACAAACACCAAGACCGATAAAAGACTAGGAACACATTCTTAGCCCTAGCTAGTGATACCTTTACCTTGAACATCTTCTTGAAGCTTAATGATGCACATCTTCACTTCAAACATGCATGAACCCATGATGCATCCTTTACTTGACCTCCATCAACACATGATGGGTCTTCTCTTGACTTGATGATCAACTCATGACCATCTCCTCTTCGAGATCTTGATATGCATCAACACATGATGCATCCTCTTCTTGAACCTTGACTTGATGACGATCAACTCATGTGCAATCCAAAGTTTTCATCACCCTGGAACATAACCTATTCATCCAACTCATAGAAAATATTAGTCCCCACAATGATTAACATTAATTACCAAGATATATCTGCAATAAATGCTTCTTAACAAGCCGTTGCAGAAAGGTGTGGTACTACCACCGTTGATCATGCGGTAGTTCCGCTCTCCGATAGTTCCGTTCACATAGAGCGGTACAACCACTTCCCTTAGAGATCCAAAACTGACCCTCTTTGGAGATAACGTACCACCAACTAAAATTCAGAACTTCCGATGTGCGGTAGCTCCGCTCAGAATAGCGGTTATACCGCGATGCGGTAGTTCCGCAAAAGAACTCCGGTACTACTGCTTTCCATGGGAGCACTCAAGCTCCAAAAAGGTGTCACTCTGGAAAACATGTACTGCCAACTAATCTTTGGTCTGACCGGGTTGCGGTAGTACCGCACCACTTTTCGGTCATACCGCTGTGCGGTATGACCGCCAAGATAACGTCGGTACTACCGACTTTCACCGGAGACTTTTTCATAAGCAAAACAAATGCAATGCATAACAAAAATGACACAAAATGAACTTCAAGCCACTAGCCATGATCCCTCTATTATTTTTGCATTGTCATTTCTAGGTTGTCTTCCATAATCCGGGACTAAGCCTTTAAAACAACTTAGCACACACATTAGTCCCATAAACACAATTGCAAATAATTGAATATAAAGCGATATGTGTATATATGAACTACACAAGTTTTATATATGCACAACTCCCCCTAAATGTGTGCATACACAACTGTGTAATAAAAATATATGCACATATTCAAGTTAGCCTTTTAGTGGAGTTCAACCTATATTTTGGATCCGAGGAATGCACCAAGATATAAGAATATGATATCGAGTGCATACCTCTATGATTTTCACATTTTTATCCAAATAAGACTACACAATAGGTATATCAATAAAAGTGTTAGTCTCACATATAGATTTATCATTAATCATCAAAATACTCTATTAACTTATAATGGCGGGTCTAAATTCTTCAACGGGGGAAGGGAGGACAGAAGGTGGCGCTGGGGAAGGGACGGGGGCAGCGACGGCGCACGAGGAAGAGGTAGGGACGAAGACGTCCTTCCCTTGCCGCGCTGCCGTATGGAGTTCACCGCACCGTGTCCTCTTCGTCCTAATCCTTCATTGCGTCCCCGCTACCTCCTGCTCTGCACTGGTCGAGCAAGCATCGCCACCTCGTCGCTTACCACCGCGACACTGCCACTGCCTCCACTCCCGGCCTCCCACCTTTTAGCCGCGATGTGCCTGACAAGGGCTGCATAGGCCAATGGCCATGAGAATCAAGTCGCCGCTTGGGTTCAGGGTGGAAGAAGGTGGTCGTGGACGTGTAGCCCTTTTCCTTATCGTGCGGTGGCTGGAAATGGGTAACACGTCGGGGAGGGAAGTCGACGTCAACATTAAATTCAAAAGGTAAACGATCTATGAGCTTAAAATTTTAATTTTCGGATAGTAATAGCAGCAGGTGATGCAATATGCGGAGTTAATGTTTTTGTTTATATGTATGTGAAAAAATTAATATTTATTATACGATTTAAGATTATATCTGCTAGTATGTATGACTCTCTTTTGAGATTCTGTAGTAACAGACAGACACTTCGTTACTAGTGGCACGTTCGCCGCGCTATCGGCCGTGCCGGCCTGACACCTTGCTACTGGTATATTGATTAGTTTGATGCGTTCTCCGCGCTATCGGACGCGCCGGCCTCGCGTTTTGGCAGCCTGTGCGTTGCGGCGGCAAAACGGGGTCGTGTCGCACCACGAACAGCCGCAGGACGCCGTGCCCTCAGTTTCAACACAGTGCGCCGCCGCTGCGTTGGCACATTGCCAGTTTGCCACCGCCAGGACGTTGCGATGCCCCCCGAACTCCGCCCCGCAGCAACGGCCGCATGGGTGGAAGGCATCGGGCGGAACAAAAGAAGAAAACACAAGAGGGCGTGAAGTTTGCAAGCGGTAAGTTGAGGATACGACGCCAACATAGAAGATAACAGAGTTGTTCACCTCACTTGCTCATGTGCAGAAGAAATTTGAGCGCATGGCACATGCAGCAAAGCTGCTTATGTGCAAATTGGAGATGGTACAACAAAGTGTCCAATAACAATCACTTGCTCAGACTATTCTATTCACATATGTCGTCTACACCCTACAGACATCAGCAATTCAGCACAAATGCGTATACAAATATCCGTGACTTCTCTTACGCTCACGAATCACAGACTGGCTCACCGACACGCTCAACATCAGACTTCAGATGGGTGGCTTCATCCTCCAGGAATCGTCAACATTGTTACCAAGAGCGCCTTGCTGTCTTTGAAGATTCTATATTTCTATAGCATGTGCTAGGGAGAATAATTGCAATTCGACCCCTTTCTGCCACTGGACTATGGAATTAGCTTCTGGTATGCTGACTTCCTATTCACGGTCCTGGTAATTTGTGATCAAAGCATTTTCTCAGGGCTGCCCGTATCTCCTTTAGCATCTCGTCGATCCCAATATGCCTTCTGCAAGGGCGGGCAGAACGACCAAAATGAGGTTAATGGGAATGAAGCAACAATAAGTTCAAGACAAGGAATAAAAACAGTGTATTGTCTCACATAGAAAATGGATGGGATAGGTATTCGATTTGTAGAACAGGAAGGCATTCAGACACGGTATGAACAAGAAGACATTATTGTAAGCAAACATCAAGCTAGAACATTAATTCTTCCTGAGTTCGGGATGATCAAATCCTACAATATTAAGCAGCCCAGAGGAAACGAAGCAGTAAAAGCAAGGCCGTACTTTTGCATTGATCAACAGAACAACAATTTTTTATTAACTGTTTAAATGAAAACAGTAAAAACATGCATTTAGTTTGGTCAAGTGAGGAGACTTACGATACGCTTGCACCGATTACAGCTTGAGGTCTTGGATAGTCCCCAAGTTCCTTATCACCATCTTCTGAGACCTGATGTTCGCTTATGTTTCCATTTAGTTTTTCTTTGCTGGGATTTTCGTCATGGCATTCTTCACAGCCTATTGAAGATATTTCGAATGCCAGTAAAGATAACCTATCCTGGGCCTACAAGGGGGAAAAGCAACACACAAATAGTTAGAACACCAACCATGCCAAGTAAGACGTCACATTTTCAGGAGATTAGTTGAAATAGAAAATCACAGGCTGAAATTTAGAAAGACCAAAGTTTGACTCAAATTAAGTTACGAAATTGCACCTTAGGAAGATCAATCTTGTTCAGAACCACAACATAAGGTCGCTCCAGGTATTGGGGGTTATACATCCTTAATTCCTGTAAATAGATACTTGTCAGATCACCATTCAACACTGCATCCTGACTTGAGAAATAAAACATAGACATTATGATTCAGTTTTCACAAGCCTTATGTCCCCAATTGAATTTTACAATCCCTTAAGAAAACAACTGTTATTCTACAGATCCTATATTTCTGCCAACTGGCTATTGGCTAGATCCTAATGCTTTACTCTTAGTTGGACCCCTTTTTCTTTCCTGTAACAGCCAAAAGACTTGTTGGGGACTTGGGGGCGAGTTTCCATCATGACATTTACTCCCATTAGACTCGCCCATCTCTTTATTTCTATTGAATAAACTTCCCATATACGAACTAGCAGTAAGATTCTGCCCCCAACTACATAGAAAAGAAGCTTATCAATATCTCACCAATGATGCTAGTGTAACAGCTTCAAGGATACAACTATGGACCAGATACATAGTGAATATTAAAAACCAAACAACAACTTGGGAATGATGAAAGCAAATAGGAATTACTTCTCTGACAATCTTATAATCATTCACAGGGTCATCAGCAGCAGCATCAACAACGTGGACGATTACTCTAGTTCTCCTCAAATGTCTCAAGAAATTGCGACCAAGACCCTGCAGTGTAATTAAACCACGTGATGAATCCACAGAAAATAATGAGGGGAAGCAACAACATGACACTTCCAAAGAAATAGTGTAGGAACCAAGAAAAGAGCATAAAATTAAAACAGTACCTTGCCCAGATGAGCACCCTCAATTAGACCTGGCAAGTCTGCCAATGTTGCTTCCGAGGAAAACTGCAATGCCCCTAAAGCGGGATCTCCACCAAGCCGGCCAAGATTTGGCATTAATGTAGTGAATGGATAATCAGCAATGTCTGGCCTTGCAAGTGTTATAGCTGATAGAAGTGTTGACTTCCCAGCATTTGGAAGTCCCTGAAAATGCAATGAAGACAATTATACTGACATGGTGACATGCCAAAGAGATAGCTATGAGGCAAGCCAAAAAGACCAGATAACCAAACATCTGAACCTAAAAAATAAACAGGATGGTTTATTTGTAATTGCAATACTTCTCAACCAAACTCATCTGATATCTTGACTCTTGTGCATGATATATAAACTAGATGATCTAAACACTTTCTTGTTCCCAAAACAAAAAACAAGAGCAAATCCATAAGAGACGCGTGGTGTGGATTAGCGAAACACACTTACCACAAGACCAACATCTGCAACTACCCTTAAGATTAACTCCAAGCTTACTTCCTCACCAAGCTGACCATGAGTTAATACCTACAGGAAAAGGAGAGGTATCAAAATCACAAAAAAAATGGTGAAAATGGAGAATAATAGCCAACAAAATTGAATGCATGTGGTCATTTGAAATCTTTGGATTATCCAAATCAATCATGCTGATAAAATCATACAACAATGAATACCAGTGGCAGTGGTTCGGTGTACAGTACTGTTCGAGAATTTGTGGGTATTGTTGGCATTAGCACTTGATCATCTGTTAATGTCATGTTCTCGTTATACTCATTAACCAGTAAACCAAGTCTTGATCAATTTGTGCATAGGGCTTAATATGACATTGCAGACATGCAGCAGCTGGAGATTTGAGTGCGAGGAGCTGGAGAGGAGGCAGTCAACTAAATTGCACTATGCTCTCTGATGGGCTGATTGTACAGATTATCTAAGTGGAATTATAGTAACCTAAGCACTAAAGCAGCAGTTCATTATTAGAAATACAGAACCATTTTCTCCAATCAATCCTTCCACCAACTTAAAAGATACAACAAAGACAACCTATTGGTAAAAACAACACTGAAGCTACCACCAAATCCATGATTCCAAAGACCATAGGTGACAACTTACCTTGTCACTAGCATCACGCATGATATTAGGTGATAAAGCCATGGCTTTCCTCCTCCTGTACTCAGGCACATCTATCAAGCTGATCTGCAGAAGTAAAGTAAACCTGTAAAACCGTAATAATATTATCCAGCATATTTATCATATCAAATAAAAGGAGAATATCATATAGAACAATGAAAAAGTCCACAGTATGAGGATGTGTAAAAGGAGCCATTTTAACAAAGCTAGGCAGTTGTGTAGCTTTTAGATCAGTTACACTATGAAGTCTGTATTCAAAGGAATCAGCATGGTTGCCATCGCTTCAATTATCTGCACTAATAGAAATTTGCAAAAAAATTTCAAACCCACCTAAGGTCATATACAAGTCTGTCACCCATTTGTAACACAATCTTGCCTGGAAACAATCAAGATAGACTTTGATACAGCGCTCAGAATGCATTTTGGCTATCATATTGCATACAAGTTTCCAGTGGTAGGGTGATTCAATTTAAATATATACAAGTGCATTTCAAAATGTTAAAATGGCAAGACTACGATTCTTACCACACACTTTACACATATTTCTGAAAGTAACATAAATCCGAGTATGGTGGTGAAATGTTTACTAAGCTCCATAGAATTTGGGCTGTTGAAAAGGAAAAACTTTGCTCTGATATTGCTTAAATACAACACAACTCTAAACATGGTGGTTGAAATGTTCGCTAATCACCGTGCACATCTGGGGCTAGGAATTTACGCTCCCCCTTGCATCAGCATAACAGAATAGTCAATAAGTGGTAACTCACCCCGCCTTGTCCACCCCTAGCAACGAGGACTTCATCACCGGGATGAGCCAAATCAGCAAGAACAGGCCCTTTCTTGCGTTTCACAACAGTACCTGCAATTCGATGCGTAGGAATTAATGACCTGTCCTCACAGAGCAAAAGCGCTCCGTAGTTACAACATCAAATCTACAAACCTACAGGCACGGGTACCCTGAGCGTCTCCCCCGCAAAGCCGTTGTGCATCCGCGAGCTGAGGGTGCCGGTGGCCCCCACGTTCCCTCCCCTCTTGGCGCAGTACCGGGCCTTCTTGTGAAACCACAGCAGCGTCTCCTCCGCCTCGTCGGCGTACAGCACCACGTCGCCGCCGTGCCCGCCCATCGGGAGCGCCACCGACCCGTCGTAGTTCCTCTTGTACGACACCTTCTTGCTGTTGCTCCTCTTGCCCTTGTCGAACCTGCCGCGGGATTTGGGGGCGTCCGTCGAGGGGGCGGGCGGCATGGCGAGGACGGCGCCGTGGCCGCCGTCGCCCGCGCGGACGGATACGACGGCGTGGTCGAAGTACTTGTGCGCCTCCTTGGCCAGCGCCGCCGCCGGCGCGGTGCCCGTGCTCGGGGGCTCCTTGGCCCTGGCCGCCCGGCACGCGACCGTGATCGGCCTGTGCCTCCTTGCAGCGCGCAGGCCGCTGCCGAGAAGGTCGGGGAGGGGAAGCGGGTGCAAACCACTGGAGACGCCATGGTGGTGGTGGCTGGCCGCGTGGAGTGGGCAGGAGGGGAGGCGAGGGTGGAGGAGAAGCGTTGGCATGGTGGTGCCGTGTGGCGGGCGCGGCAGTGGCGCTGCGTGCCGGGGATGGAGCGGGGATAAGCCGCGGGGAGTGGGGGTTTAGTGGCGGATCACGAGGTCCGGCCCGTCGGTTCAGCCCAGTATGAAGGGCCCGGACTAAGCCCAGCCACCGACCAGGCCGATATTTAACTGCAGAGTCGCAGCTTATCTTCAAGCAGAATTATTTAACAAACTTGAAAGCTTCAGTGAGATGCTGAAAAAGCTTTTTAAAAGCAAATATAAAAAAGTGTTATTCGATCAGCCTCAGATCATGGAGGCGTAAATATGGAGAGCAATGCAGAAAGGTCTTAAATTTCATCTTCTTTTTACTCTTTTATAAACACCTTGTTTCTTGTTTTTTCTATCACTGCTCATCAGCTTCTATGAAACATTCCATTCCATGGCCACTTTGACAGCGCGTCAATCAAAATGGGCATAGACTACTGAGCATAATAGGTTATTGACAACTGTTTTGTAAGTAAAATATTGTAAGGCCTCGAGGCAAGCTAATGATCCATTTGCTCAACTAAAATCGACTTACCACGTTGCAAAAGTGACAGTCCCAAATAAGCCTCCCAGCTAATTTTTTAGTAGTCAGACAATGAGCCACGAATTAGACCGCTGCATGCGAATTGTAACTTCTCAAGGATGCCACTAACCAAGAAGCTATTTTGATGCAGAAGTACTAGACATTGATCAACATCTCCCATATATTCTGCAGATTAACTGCCTGCAGCTCGCATCTTGAAATCTACAGGCAACCGATAATCATCCGTATCAAAGCAATACTTTATGAGTGATTTAGAAGACATATAAATTCCTAAGATCAATTAGAATGTCTGATACGATCCTTTTACATAATCCCTCCAGCTGGTGCGATTTAATCATCAGCCTCTGAATGAAGGATGGCAACAAGTGCTGTATTAATGAGTCTGGAATTTCTTGCTCCGTCATCTCACCTGAGAAATACAAATGATGATGTAAGCAAGCCATGAATACTAATAAAGGATCAAAGAAGTAAACACTAGAAGTCACTTCTCACATCTCATCAGCAAGGTGAAGAAAATAAGAAATGAGAGCCGATCGTGGCAACATGCAAGCAGTGGAAATTCATATAGAATGTCAAGATCAGTAGAAAAGAATAGCTTAGGTCTCCTGCCATACCTCGTTTTCGCTTCAAAGAGCTACAATTTCCATGTTTCTCTAGTTTGCGTTCCAAATGAGAACATTCAACATCAATACCGGTACCTATGAAGCTCTCCCCATGATCAGCTGTACAAGGAAATTTACAGAACATAAGCTCACAAACAGTATCTTTTAATTGTGTAGGATTGTACCATTCTGCATGCTTACCTTTAATTCCATAAGAGATACCAGGTACTGGGCGATTAATTAAACTGGTAATAGAATTCTTCTCATCAGTGCTTGGAGGAGCATAAATAAAGCCTGAAGATTGAATGTCACTGTTAGATGTGTATTATACAAGGTTTATTTACATATATGTTTTACATGTACTTGTATATATATTGGTCCATTGGTCTCATATCAATACAAACGTTATTCATAACATAGTATCAGAGCATACCTAGGGTTTTTTCGTCGCCGCCGTTGGTTCTTCTTTTCGAGTCACCGCTGCTGCTGGTTTTGTCCGCCGCTTCGCTTGTCTCGCTCATCTTCGTCACCAACGACAAGGCTTTGGAGCACCTCGTCCTCGTTGCCACCGCTCGGGCTTCTGGATTTGTTGCTGAACCTCCGTCGCCGCCGTCGTCACCGCTCGGGCCGCCGTCAGCCTGTGGACGTTCCGACCGACCGGCCTGTTAGATGTGCAATTATGTATAGTTTGTACTGCAAGTTATATAATGGTTTCCATCTATGATAATTTACCTATTCTTGTGTGAAACCTTTGTATGATTGTTCCAATAGATCTCGATGGATGGAGATTTGTAATTTTTAAAAATAATATGTTAGGATGGAAAAATTTGTGGGCCACATGCATTAATATTGTTGTTATAATTGATGTGCAATTTTATAGTACATGGAGTGCAACTTTTATAATGTATTGTGGTGATTATAATTATAATGTGTTGTGGTGATTATAATTTGCCTGGTTTCTAATCTGCATTTGTGCAATGCAAGGTATGTTGCTCTGATATAATACTCACATATTCATGCTTTCTTCTCTTCCAACTTCCAACGTGTGCTGGTTCACCAGGTTCCACAACCATGCTTCAGTCCTGCATTTATGAAGTTTGCAATTCGGGTAAATATAATAAATTATATTGTATATGTGTGCAATTTTAGTACAAAATTTTTCCACTTATAAGTTGCATGCTATTTCAATTAAACTTTCAGTTTCATACAATGTGCAATTTTAGAACTTTGTCAGTGCAAGTATCAGTTTATCTTTTGTTAGGAATGTCATATCATTCTTTTATGAAAATTTATTCATTGGGACTATGTTTTGGCATAATCTTTTCCGGTTAACCTAGTAAGCATTGTTTGTAAAAAAAGCAAAGTACTCTCATGTGGTTCTATGAACAAAAATTATCATATTAAAAGTGCATAACATTTTTAATAAGAATTATAGATAAAAGATAAAATGAGGATTATTAGATCCTCGTCAATTCTTTTACATTGGGACTATGTTTTGGCCTAATCTTTTAGGTTAACCTAGTAAGCATTTAGTTCAATGCAATATGCAATTTTAGTTCATTTGCAGTGCAATATCATAAAAGCATTTCTTAAAGTTGTCCTTTTAGAATTTTTGTCTAGTCATTTCTAATAGTTGTAAAATATGATTATGTTTCATTGTTATTTTCATCACATGAAGGGAATAACTAGATCGCCTAATTCATAATATTACTGTCGTTGGTCATTTTGAATTTGCTACCTATTTTCACCTAGTTCATGGTAATTTGATCATGGAATTAATATATGAAAAATGCTAATTGGGTAACCTGTGAACAAGTCATATCTGATTAAAAATTATGTTCCATTTTAACTAAACTTTAAGTCCCATGCAATGTGCAATTTTAGCTCTTATTCAGTGCAATTTTCATTTAAACTTTTTGAATATGTCCCTTTTAAACCTGGCACTAGTGTTTTCCAATAGTTTTAATTATGATATGTTTCATTGGTACGTGGATCACACGAAGTAGTAATTAGTTCTTCTAGGTCAGTTTTTCTGGGTTTGATTATGTTTTCTGTAAGGGTTCACTTAGGTTTGGAATTTTCTATCCTTCTTACAAGAATTTTTGACCCTTTTGACTTGGTTTTTGTTTTGTGTTAGGGTTCACATGTTTAGAAATATTTTGTCATCCTTACAAAAATATTTTTTTAGTGTTTCTATATTTTGATATTCTGGTTTTAATTTCATACGTGTGTATTCTTCACAAATTATGTTTCAACTATTTAAATTATGCTTTGCCTATTCAAATATGTGTTTACACCATGTTCAGTTTATGTTCATGTTCATTTAGCATATGTGCTAAATTTAGTCTATAGCAGAGCTCAATGTTATAGCAGTGCCATCGATTCTCCCAAACTTGATTGCTCATGCAGATGTTATAACAGTGGCATCTACGTTTCTTTTTCTTTTTTATTTGAGAAGGTTTTTTCTTTTGTATTGGTAATTTTGTCCTCTTCATTGGGCCGCTTACGAGCAAGGCTTGGCTGTGTTATTCGGCCTTTGGTTGCGTGTAATGGGCCGTAGTGGGTGGCTGGTTATGCTTAATGGTTGCCTATCGGAACTCAGGCCCTTAACGGGTCACGTACTGAAAACATTACACCCGACAACAGCAAAGACATCACAGCCCACCCGAAAATAACTGAGGCCCGAACAACAAAAACAACAACACAAGACAACGGTTGATTGGTGATCGGGTGGTCCACAGAATCGACTGAAACTTTAGTTTTTTTTCTTTCTAGACGACTGTGGTATAGTCGGCCCCTAAGTATATTTCACGACAGATATAGTAATACCAATTTCATATTGTCAATCTTAAAAATGTTTGACCGGACTATATATCCAATGGAGGTAGTACATCTAAAGTGGTGAGTAGCGAGGCTGGTGGGCCTAGCATTTTGGGGCCCTTTCTTTCTCTAGTACTAATAAATCTGTGCACAGGTCTGCTCTGCATATATATTATTGTGACATTGAAATACGAAATGATGCCCTATTTGATTATGGACTATAGAAGCAATGCAAATGATTTTTTAAAAAATAATATTATTTTAAAAAAAAATTACAAAAAAAAAATTATAAATAGTAACTTGTCGCCACTTCAACTGGCAATCCAACTATAAAAACCCCAAAAACTCACTCCAAAGCTCATTTTAATTCAAAAAAAAGAAAGAGAGGAGAGGTTCGTCATGTTTTTTACTATATCCTAAAGGCATGTATACTTACATGGTCTGGATGCTTGTATCCTAGTGTACTGTAGTAGTAGCGAGGATGACTAAAGCAATTAGCCGAACCATCATGCCATGTGACCACGCTAACGTTCTTCTGCCTCCTACGGACTCTAATGTATTTTTGTTTCCTTGCCTCACACTTTACCTTCAATCCATGGAGTAAATTTTCTAGTAACAAAAAGTTAAGATCGTGTAAATGTGAATAGAAAATAGAGGGGCAAGCACAGCCCCAGCTCCTCCCACAAGTTGGTAAGGAAGATAAAATCATGCGAATTTGTCATTACTCAAAACTACGATATATCACACTGATATTACATAACATTGAGTAAAACATCATAGTACTTAGTTTTTTACAAATGAAAGTGATATTCCAGAACATTGGCAATCACATATTACAACTGTCTATGCTTTCCCATGACATTGACCTCAACATCCCCCATGTGGACTTCCTCGAGTCGGGCGGCCGGATGAACTCCCCGCGGCGACGTCCGGAGTGCCGGTGTCTCTTTCGTCCCGTGGATTTCTCGTCGGACATTTCTTGAAGGTGTGCCCATACTCCCTGCAAACGGAGCACTTCTTCGCACGATGTCTGGCTTCTGCTTCGTCCATGTTGTTCCTGATGCGTCGTACCTGTCGCCGACCGACCTTTCCCTTCAACCTTTCAATGTCCGCGACCGAGATTAGTTGCTCCTAGGTCGGTGACCAGTGAAATAGTCAACCACGGTGTAACCATATATCTTCGCACTCCATGTTTGCATCACCACCTCCTTGTTAAAGTAATCAGAGAAGTACTGCCCAGTATGTTGCGCCACAGTGGAACATGTGGTCATAACATGGGAGCAGGGCCTATATAGAATAAAGGGCTTGTTGCAAGTGCATACGCAACTAGCGTGGTGTAGCATGCACTTGTGGATAATCCTCTCGCGGTTCATCTTGCGGCATTCTTTATCCCTGCACATTATCTCGAAGCGAAGCTCCCTTGTGCCCATCTTGAATGCTTGATGCATCTCACCCTTCTTGCTATTCTCCTCTATGTACTTGGTGATCATGGCGGAGTAGAGTACTCTGTCATTTACCATGGCGAGCGACGCGTTGTTGCTTCTGTCAACGAAGTAGTTTGTCGTACCGCGGAGAATTACCTCCAAAATATCAACCAAATGGAGACACCTTGTGCCACACATGACCCAGTTGTAAACCTCTGCTAGATTGGTTGTCATGACACCATATCGAGTACCACCCCTATCATGCAGCAGCGACCACTTATCCTTAGACTCGTGCTCAATCCAGTCCGGAAACATTTCACCTACGCCTCCCGTCCTCCTTGTCAGACTAGGGATAGCCATGACAATGCTTTAGGGGCCTAGTCAGCGCTTGAGGCAGCCCTTTTCGCTAGCTCCCTTCTGTGCATCTGGGTTCGCTCATCCAAAATATTCCAAAGTGTTTTAAACTTCCGCTGCTGGTTCTGGTTGCATAGCCACTTGAACAGGTTTATCGGGTCCTTGTTGTGGAACTGCTTGTAGAAGTTTACCCCCAAGTGCCTCATGCACCACCTGCTCTGCAGATCCGCCCATGCAAATGGATCGTTATCTCCGTTTGTAGCTGGGTTATTGCACTGAGCAGGGCATCATACCGATCATGAATGATGTATACGTTTGGACGGCCCTGTAGTACAAAAATCTTCACATTCTTCAGGAACCACAACTAGCTGTCTGTGTTCTCACTTTCAACGAAAGCGAATGCCACGGGAAGAACTTGATTGTTGCCGTCTGCGCTATTGCGATCAATATCTGGCTCTTGTACTTTCTAGTCAGGAATGTGCCATCACACACAAGATTGGACGATAGTGTCGGAATGCATTGATGCATGGACCAAAAGTGAAGAATGCTCTCTGTAGTACCCTCTTATTGGCCCGCTTCGGATGTGTGACATATTGAATGTCGACATGAGTGTTGGGATTCCTGTCTTGTATGACTCGGAGTAGCTCGGGGAGGTTGTGGTAGGAATTCTCGAATGTGCCGAACCTTGATTCCACTATCTTCTGTTTTGCCCTCCAAGCCTTGGCATAGCTAATTGTATACTGAAACCTTATCTCAATCACACGAATGATGGGTCGTGGCTTAAAATCAAGATTATCCATGATCTCACAGTACATAAGGTTGGCGATGAAGCCTGATGACAGGTTCCTGTGGGATTGCACTGACTCAGCGACGACGTATATGTGTGGGACCACTATAGAGCACTTCCAATAGGTGTGCCATTTAGGCTGAAATACATGCACTCGCTAAGGGCATCCATCTATTTTGCACTTCACGTCGTAGCATCTTGGGTTAGACTTGACGACTGTGAATGTGCATCGCACCGACAAGGCCTAGAATTTGATTGCCTCCTACACGGCCTTCTTGCATTTGTACACAGCTCCTTGCCTAACCTCGCTCTCGTCGTACTCCCATGGCACATAGAACCTTAGTCGATGACGAGGTTATCGAACTAGTTTGTGTTCCACTCGGATGGAACCGTCAGCTAGTCCACATCATCATCGACGTCGGATCCTTCATCTATTGACAATGCATTGTAGTCCCGAGATTCCTTATTCATCATTTGCACTATGGCTTCCAACTCCTCACCTCGTCAGCTAACCCATTGGTCTACCTGACTGAAGGAGCTACTTCTCCAGGGTCTTCGTCGACAGCATCAGCAACTCCGGGAGCTTCGGGCACTATGTGCGCCGCACTGTGGCTGAAGTCACCGACTTCCTCTTTAGCATCACCACCCCCTTCTTGTTCAGCCGCGGATGCAAGAGTGGGCTTGGCATATGCCTATGCCAGAAGGACCAAATCCCACCATCCTCCTCGCCACGCGTAGATATGACTGCCATGACTTTGTTCCCTTCAGCTGCACTAACTCCCAATATGTGGGTTGTGTTGCTCAGGAGCAAGGCAACTCAATCTCAGATCATACACATCACGGTCCACCTAGAATGTGTGAAACAATCACCGCATCACAGTGCCCCAATAACGGCGGATCAATCCCCTCGGGACCCTCCAGAATAGTCCCCAGACCGTAGTAAATTTTGAAATTGGTGATGTCCGACATAATTGACGCACTGCACCATAAAGAACATTTCCACGATTAACCACATATCTAAAATAAGACTACCCACAAAAAAGAATTATGTACAACATATTGCACTACGCAACCGTACATCCAAAAATATGTAATCCATTCAGTTCAAAAAATTACCTCACAGGTGGGCAACCGGACGGACAGCGCTTCGCTAGCTTCTCTCCTCCCCTCTACTCCTCTCCATTCCCTCCTTCTCTTTTTTTTCTAAATACAAACGAGTCATGTGCCGAATTTTAGGACTTCATGGAGCTTTTATAGGGGAAATAGTCTCTGTCGCCAGTTCAACTGGCGATAGAAAGTTAGACCGACGATGGGGAGGGAACAGGGTTCCTGTCGCTGGTTGAACTGGTGACAGGAACCCCTGTCGTCGGTTCAACCGACGATAGGAACTATTTTTTGGTCGATTATCTATTTTTTGTAATTTTTTTTAAAAAATCCAATGCAAATCTTCCAACTTCCCTCTAGCATGTCTCATCTTTTCTTAACCAAGGAAAAAAACTAAAAAGCTTGGACAAGATCAATGTATTATTTTCAATTAACCATTTCTTCCATACATGCCCCTGCACGTGTCATAGTGGGCCCACCGTTGAGTGCAACTACATGCAAACGCCGAGGTGGCAGAGCTAAGGGACTTTCAACTCCGTACCTTAATTTGTTTGTATACATATTACACCTGCACGGTTTTCGTCCTGGGTCCGCAGACACTCTTATCGGACGGTGAGAAAGCGATGGCGCGGTGGCTGCTATCTACATTGCATGGATATGAAGTAGAGAGGTCACCGGAGAGGAGAGGAGAGCGAGTGTGGAGATGCTGGGAGGAGGGAAGAGGCCGGACATCGTGGCATTGGTGAGTGAGTGAAGTTGCTGGAAGCAGCGTCGCGTGCCCGCCCAGCCGCCGGCTGCCCACCCAAAAAACCGCATTTTCGGTGCATGGTGTCAGTCACAGAAAGCACACATAAAACGGCAAACCGCTGCAGCGGCGAGCTATTATTGATGGATCGTACATACGGGAGTCTCAGTCCCTCCCCAGTATCATCGTCTATGGTACACCCAGAGGGAGTTCATCTCCCGTTGAGCTCACTCCAAAAGCTACAAGCGGCAGCACTAGTACTACCACCATGCATGCAAACCCTATCGGTCTCCTAATACGGCAATTACAGGTTGCAGGTTATGTACACTGACTAGGTGTCTGACGCTGGAAGAGATGATTTGGAGCAGAGATTGTCACAGCGATAAGGTTGCGCACATCGACCTCGAAACTGCACTGTACATCCACATGGAGATATGTAATTCTGTCCAAGGCGTCACCTCCGCCGTCGTTTCGACTCCACCTGCTGAATATATATCAGTGCGAATGGATTAGTTACCATTCACAGAATGAGTAACACAATATATCGAGAGTTGATTTAGGACTTGCAAGCACGCAAGAACCAAATTTCTATATGTTATCAACTATTGATCGCAAAAAATGTTATCAACTTTGTCAAGTTCTCAATATCTTTAGTGTTTACCAGTCCTCTTCTACCACAGCAATGTACAGCCAACCATTGATATAATTGCAGGCTGTTGGCAAACGTAAGGTCATCTATGCCAACTTCGACTAAAATTAGATGATCGCATGAATCATTAGTATTGCTGGTGATGAAAAAAATTAAGAATCCACGCAACAAAAAATTAATCAAACAAAGTATCAAACTAGTGCGACAGTTTACCTTTTCTTCTGATTGGCCTGTAGCTTCATGGGAATTTTCAATCTTCTTTCCATTTTCAGCACCACAACTTTCACAGAAAAAATGCTCGAGTTTCTTTGCTACTTTGATGCTCATTCCAATACAAGATGGGTGAAACCTGGGGAAAATGTTTTAGATGAGTTGGTTTCCAATGAGCAAGAGAAAAAAAAAAGATCCGAAAAGCTGAAAGTACTACAGCTGATATATGAAACTGTCCAATGTATGCCAAGAAAGAGTTCATAATGTTTTCAGCTCGCTATCTTATTGGACTATAGAAACTGCATTAAGCCACCAGTCACCTTATGTCCTTCAAGAAAGACTAAGGCCATCTTACTTACAGACATTAAGTGTATGTCATGAGGCTCATTATGCAGCCTTGTCCTAGAATTTATATGGTGTGCTGTGTGCGCAACAGTAAATTATCATTCCATTATCTTTGCAACAAGTCCCTAGATTATTCACCTCTAATGATGCTTCTTATCTTTGGGGGAGAAAACCAAAGGAGTGCACAACGCTGGCAAAGCATTCTATCATTCACGAGAGCAAGAACTCAAAAGTGTAACTCTCTCTGGTGGATACAGTTGTCACATGATCGAATCATTATCTATTGCGAAAAGTTTTTGTTCATACCACTTTTGTCTTTACAGTTTGATACACACGCATGAGGTAAAACAACCACACATGAATTATAATATGCAACACCACAGCCCACAATGGATTATTACAGTTTCCCACATTATTTTTTCTTCGATGTTCTGTATTAATTACAGTCATTGGTGTTGGAGTAATTTTATTTAGAATGTTTAAAATCCTTTTTCATTCTCTGTATGGTTTGCTCATGTGAAATTTTGCTGCTCCGCTGCTAGTGAGAAACATGTTTCTGTAAAGATAGTAAGACTTACATCTAGCCTTTACTGAATGCATCAGCTGAAACTCACCAGTCAGAGCATTCCTCGCATTGGATCATAAGGTCATCAGGATTGTATGGCATCTCACACTTGCAAAACCTATTATATTGTTTAAATAAGAGATGGAAGAATCAGTTATTTATTTAAGATCAAGAGTTGAACATGATATCATACTAGCAATAATATACACATTAAGCATTATGAGCAAACATATAATTTGGCCACAATCTGTATAAGGTAGGTCTTACAAAGGCTCTAGTGATTCAGACTTACACTAATTAACAATACTGGATAAACCCCATATACAGAGTTCAATCTAGCAGAACAGAATATAGTCAAAACATAGTGAATTATGTGAGCCAATAAGACTAATAGGGAAATAGTAAACAGGGCAGCATATCGCAAGCAGTCATGAATGGTGTAATCAACGTAACAAGGTGGTAGAGAGGATCACTTATAAACTCGTAATATTGGGAGAACAGGCTACAAATTGTTAACAGTGGAAGCACAAAACGAGAAGATTTTAGAAAAAAATCATAGGTGAAGTTTCTAAAGAAAGCCATAAGAACCATGACATTCAACATGATCAAAACATACAAACACTTTGCTCAAATACCCTCAGTGTCAAAAGAGCTGTCTAAAGATGCTAGCAAAATGATGTAATTATGAAGTATGAACATATCAGAAAAAATAAAGGTTCATTTGGACTCTTACACAGCTATACGGTCAGGCACAAAGCTGCCTGTAGCTGATTTGTACTCAAAGCGGCAAAAGTAGTCCTCAGCATTGACAGCATCAAGCTTGGTATAGTCCCGGAAGCTGTAAACGTTACACTTGCCCTCTATGGTGTCAGCACTCTGCACATCATAGTGGTCAGAGAGGAATACCTCCTTTGCACCATGGAATGGTCGCCGCCCACCAATAGACTCTTCTGGCCGGTAGTACCACCGCACCCTCCCCCTCACATTTGTGCCCCGATATCCTGCTGCCTCAATTGCCTCAACCCTTGCCACATATGGTGGCTTTGATGAGTCAAATGCCTTCATTAGCACAGAGTCCCCAGCTGGAATAAAACATACAAAGAATCACCACACCATGGACTAATGTTAAGTTAATATTGGAAAATGTTCCTGACAAGACTAGGACAGCAGAGTTAATTGCGTCCATGATTGGTATTGCGGAAAGCGGGTGAATACTTCACAGTGAATTATCGGTGGAAATTTACCGAACTAAAGAATTTTGTCGTGCAAAAAATGCAAATTCTGCAGCATAACACTAGTCTTCAGATAACCCCAACCAAAATGCTAACTTGGATAGCAAAAAGGCTTGGATTATAATCAAACATGCACTTTTTCGGATAAGAAGCTTATGCTAACATAACTAGATTAGCGATATTAAATTATTTTTAAGTTCTTAACTCTACGTGCATACTCAGTTGTAAGTATTAGTTTGGTATCAAGAAAACGCTAGATTAACCTAGCTAAAGCCCAAATCAACCTTATCCCAGTACTTCGAGCAAAAATGTCTGCTCAAAATGCAAAGTTGTAACTAAGTACAAGGCTAACTAGATTAGGACATCAGCAAGTGGTAAAAGTTAAGCTCATTTCAGGATTTAGTGCATATGTTAACCAGCCATAACAACACCTAAGGCTTAAGAAACACCCAAAGAACTTGGGGTTCCAGATTCATAACAAGTTAGCCTGCAAAGAAAAGTACAAAAATAAGCGTGTTTCAGTGTGCTCGCAAGCCGTGACTTCTGGGCCTGAGTACAACAAGGACTTGCCTTTGCAGACAATGTTAAAGATTAGATTTTTATGGGTTTACACGACTGTAGATTCCACAGGTGAATATACCGCCCCAAAAAAAATAGCACTAGAAGTCTAGAACATCAAGAGCCCACCGAGCTAGACACCCAAAAATCCCCCCAAAAAAATTCCGAAAAAAAACAGTATCAGAGGGGGCGGGATATGGCTCACGCTTGATGACCCTGTCGGTTCCCTTGATGGTGTACGACTCCAGGATCCGCTTCGGCGGCCGCGACTTCGCCATCGGAGACATGGGAGACGATGGATGGATCGGTAGGGGAGAAGAAGAGGAGGTGAATTCTTTTTTTCTGTTGGAAAATGTTAAGGAGCAACCCTTTTCTTTTTCCCTCGCACGCATTCTCGGCCTCCCTTTCTTCCTCTCTTGGTCTCCTTGGATGCAAACACGGACGCACCACGACGCGACACGACGCGACAAGGGGAAAGGGCACACCACGGCCGTCGGTCGGTTACGGTGAGCGAGCGAGCGAGCTTCTGGATGGTTCGGTAGGGCGGTTGTACGGACTTGAACAGCTGGGTGGACGCTGCTGCTAGTTGGAGCATGTGGTACTGTGGTCCTGTCGTTTCTTTACCGAAAGGAGTCCTGTAGTGTAACACGGGGATTAATCTCACATAAAATGGTAGTGCTACGCATACGGATATTATCTTCTATGAAATCATAGGTGAATGCTGGAATCTGGTGGGAATTTCATGAATTCTGGACTAAATTAAGCACATTCTTGTGATAAAAATTTTAAAAATAATTTATAAATCTAAAAATTTTAAAAATAAGCTCCCAGTAGTAGGTCTTTGCCGTCCCGAGGGCAGACCTTAGTGGGGCCCGCAGGCGGTGTCTTTGTCCCATGACCCTTTGGCCGGGCGAATCTTCATTATGCGATGGCGTGGTCGGCAGCATGGCGTAGCGTGCACCTGAGGCCTGGCCGGGCGCTGCGTGGCCATGTGACCACGCAGCGGTCATGTGCAGCCTGCATCTTGCCCGGGCGAGCCCCGGCGCTATGAAGCTGCAGAGGCGCGCGAAGCGGCGGCCGCCTTGCGCGCCTATAAGGGAGGAGCAGTGAGGAGGCTCCCTCACCGGCTCGTCGCGACACGGTTAGAGTGAAAAAAATTTATGAAAAAAAATCTACGAGTCAGAAAAAATCACGAGCACGTAGAAAATAAGCTTTGAAGCCTCTGCGAGCACCTAGAAAGGTAAGTGTCATTCGCATTCGATTAGTATTATCGGTAGTTTTAGCGATGTGATTAGGATGCAATTAGATGAATTGTAGCAAGAGTAGTTTTAGTTGTGTAGTTAGTTTATTTTGAAGACCTAGTAGTTAACAATGTCATTATCTAGTAATTAGTTGACTTAACGGACATGTTGCTAGTAGTGTTGTAAATTTCCTTTGGGTATTTTTATAGTTTCATGAACTTGGTCATAAAATAGCAAAATTTTTGGAGGTCGTTAAGCAAAATAGAAATAGGCCAATTGAGCGCTTTGTATATGTACTCTTGATCGGGCATATCGCGTTCGGTGCATGCACTACGCATTACAGCTAGAATGAGAAACTGACGCACCTCTCGATAAGTTTTTAAATCGAAATTTAATGAAAAAGAATACCTTGTCGTGGACCACACATGTCTTTGGTGTAAGTTAGGTCTAACTCGGGTATGGAAGCGTAGAAATGCAATAAGAATTTACAAGTGAATTATTTTTACTGTAATATCGAACTAGTTAAAAAATTGTAACTATGTAGTACCACGGAAATTTTGAAGTGTAACATAGAATAGGCTATGGATTATTTATACTAGAAATAATATTAGCTTGGACATTTCATTGATAGAAAAATCATACGAACTCCAATCAGATTGAAAACATATGCGACAAAGCGTTAGGTATACGATGGGCATAACCAAATTTGTAGAAGCGTTCATTCGACAAAAATCCATAAATAATTCGATGGTTTCATATGCACATGTGTTAGGTACTTTATGGCGGAAATTCAAGATCTGTTCGTGTTCCACGGGACGGTCTCGTCTGCGACGGACCGTCTGGTGCGGACTGTCAAATTGTCACCGCATCGTGATCCGGCGCCGACTCTGAAGGACATGAGCCTCTCGGGCTAAGGCGGTGCGTCGCGTTCGCGTTCGATCGCGCCCTTTGGAAGGAAGAAGGCTGCGCATCGGCGTTGTATGCCTCGGTGGTGGGTGGTGCAAAGAGACCGTTTGGCAACTTATGAAGGTCGCATGTAACGCTTCATGGGCCAACTACATGGGGTTGTTTGCAACCCATTCTTTATGATATATGCGCGCGCCGATGGTCTACGTTCGAGTTCTTGGAAACGGAGACATCCGTGCGGGTGGTTCGATGAAGGTGAAGGCTGCGCGGTGAGGAGAAGCTTGCGTTGGTGCGATTACGGAGGAGGCGTGGGCGATGGAGACCGAGGGGCGTCGCGGTCAATTTTGAGCCCAACGAAGGGCGGAGAGATGGTGGTCGGCTCGTATTGATTGTCACGAGTACGGCCAGGCCGGTGGATGAGGTGGAAGCGAGGAGGACGTGGAAACAACTAGTTCGGAAGGCAGCGAAGGCGGAGAAGCTGCTGCGGGGAGGTGCACTTGGTGGTTTTGTGACCATCGACATTGCTTACGTCCCCTCACGATTGGGCGACGTTGCGACGACATCGCCGGTTACGCCACGTCCGGAGGGTTGAGTGGGGTTCAATGAGGACACCTGCTCCTAGGCGGCGCTTTCTAACAAGAGCGCCGCCTGACATGCTATTGCTAGATACGCCGTTAACATCGGACGGACGTGTCGGGTGCGAGGTCCAACCCCGACACGTACATCGTCGGTGTGTTGATGAATCTGTCTTTGCAAGGTCCGTGCGCGAGATTCACGCATCACGCCATGGGCTTCGGATAACGGTCTTTGAAGGACCACACATGCGAGTTAGGCGAGCCGCTACTACGAGCACCGCAACATGGCGTCCTCGTATGTTGCCGCTTGATAAGCCACCTCGTCATTGCAGATGTGTCCATTTCGCCAAAGCTCCTGGCGGCGGATGTTGCCAATATGGTGGGATTCCTCGTCGGCTACAAGGCGGCATGGCGTGCGGCGAGAGTTACGAGCGAATGTTCGGCACATTCGAAAAGGCTTACAACCTAGTACCAAGATTATCGCATCAAATCGCGGAATCTAATCCGGGGCGTCGTAAACAAGCTTGGCGGGTGCATCCGATGGAGGGCCCAATTGTTTTGTTCTTGAAAGGGTCTTACGGGCCTTAGTCGAGCGATCGAATGGTTCAAACATTGTCGTCCGTGCTCACGATGGATGGTACCTTCCTATGTGGGAAATGCAGGTACCATCCTCACTGCTGCTGCGGCCGTCGCGAATGACCGCTTAGTCCCGTGGCGTTCGCAATTGTTGAGAGCGAACACGAGAGGCGGGTTGTGGTTCTGTGCAATGTAAAGCGGCGATGCGTGCAAGATCGGCCGATGTATGTGTCATCTCGGATCGCAATCTTTGGGTTGTTATCTGCGTTGTGCATGATGCAAAATGGGGCGCACCCGCGTACGGTGGAGCGATGTTAGGAGCCGTTGGTGCATGAGGCATCTCGCGCCAACTTCCACACAAGGTTTGAGCAAGGACCTCATCAAGATGTTCAAGAAGCTCGCATGCGAGAACCAAAGGAGGAAGTTCAGCGGTGTGGAGACGGCTCGATGAGGAGACCGGAAGCATGTAAGGGACTCGGCGCATGCCGAGGCGGCGCCGCTAGAGGGTCCGCGAGTTGGGGAGTTCACATTGGGTTAACTTCGCACGCACCGACACGGAGAAATGGTCCTGCGCCGCACGACACGGACGGTGCAAGGTGCGGGATCATGGCGACCAACATGTCGGAGGTGTACAACGGTGTGCTCAAGGGTGTCCGATCTCTGCCGATCAACTGCGATCGTGGAGGAGAGCCGAACCGTACCATCGGATACTTTGTCAACAGAGCCATGATGGCCAAGAAGCATTTGGAGGACGGGAAGCAATTCTCAGTAATGCATGCCTACATGGAGAATAAGATCGGCAAGGCTCGATCGCCGCCTCGTACTATGGATGGCGTCGGCGAAGTTCGAGATCGAGCTCGAGGAGAAATGCGTGATGGGCCATGTTAGGGGATCGTGGCGGATCTGCACGATTGGTGAAGAAGCGTCGTGCACGCAACAAGCGCGGCTTCGCACAAACCATGCTCCCATGTATGCAGCGGCATGCGCGGCGTGGCGGCAAGCCTCGGGCGTTACATCTCGAGTACTATGACATCCACCACTGTATGCAACTTGGAGTCTTTGAGTTCCATTCATACGGCCGACACGCACTCTGAGACCTTTGGTGGGACGGTGAAGTGGGTGCCCAACGACGCACTAAAGCACCCGTAGTGGAAGGCGATAGTCCCGACGCATCGAGCGACATGGACGACGACCCGGTAGCGAACAGCGAGTTCGCGACCCCGTTGCGCATGCAAGGCTGTTGGGCACTCCATCGGCCATTGCCCAAATGCAGACCAAGACAAGCGATTGCCGTAGTGAGGAAGATATAATTACTACGTCGTGATGTCGCTTGCTTATTTCAATGTCTTTGATGGACTCATTCTTTGTTTATCCATGCCTTTATGTAGTACTTGTTAAGTTGTCCGGGTTTGTTGTTAACTCATTATGATCATATTGCATTGTTGAAATTTTTATCGTATGTCTTGCCTTATTTTCTGTGTCACATAATATGTTTTACATGCGTGCCGACATGTTGTTTCCACATTGGCGAGAGATGGCGCGAGCTCCAGCTTGGCAGCAGCGTATGAGCCGCTCGACCCACGCTGGGATGTGGGACACCGCTGTCGGGCGTGGTCCGCGGCGTCGGCCCTCCGAGCTCGGTCTGGCGCCCCGAGAGATGGCCCCTGACGAGCGGTACGTCCCGAGCTTTGGGAGACCGGGCTCCCGCCCCTCGCCGGATGTTGGACCTCTCGCCGCGCTGCGCAGCTGTGACGCGCACTCACATGCTGCGCTCGTGGACCGTTGGAGACCGAGACTCACACCTTCCACTTCCGATGGGGAGATGACCATTACTCGGAGGACGTGTCTGCGCTTGTGTCTACCTCTGCGTGGTCTTCGGTAGTGCCCTCCGAGGGCGATGGACCGGAAGGTCCGTTTGGTAGATTTGGTGACCCGATTTGCGAACGCGTCGGGTGTGCCACATTCTAGCTGCGCGGTACATGATCCGCCCGAGCATGCGACTCGGGAGAAGTGAGGACACATTTAGTCGCTGTACTGTTGTTCTTGTTCGGATGGATCTGTTTCCTACCACGCAGGAGACTGCGTGTGCCGAAGCTACATCCATCCGCATAGCCGGGCGGGCGCCGCCCGACGAGTTCCACAAGACTGATTGGGGCTATGCGGTGCTGCGCCACCTACCGAGGGTTGTGTGGCGCTTGTCGGCCAACGCAGGCGAGGAGCGATCCTCGCGGTGTGCTACGCCCTCCTACGATTATGGTCGTGGAGCACTTTCGGTCGGCCGATACTTCCGCGCGGCGTGCACCCTTACCAGTGACCACCGAGCTTTACGGGACGCTGCAGGGACGACCCCATCGGCGGGCCTACGATGGGAACACGTTGGACGCGTGCTACCTAGGGTGGGCTAAGGAGAGACCGAGGCGCGTACCCGAGTTCCATAACCTTTTGAGACTCTCCACGAGGACGAGGTCATCTGGTGGCCATGGATAGCACGGTTCCTTCACGACACGGCCCCCTTCGGATTATCGTCCCAGTGCAATCTGGACGAGGCACTCTGGATGACGACCTGCCACTTGGTCTTCTCGCACATGGTCGAACAGTACAACCCGCAGCGGTCATGAGGCAATCGGCCTTTACGGGAGGTTCCACCGCCACGGACGACCTCTCACAAAGAAAGGCTCACCGGTATGTCATTCTTTGGTGTTATTTTGAGGGCATTTTGAGTAAGATTTTCCGACATGTAAATTCAATTGCGTGCGAGCGAGAGAGGCGAGGAGCGGCGATCGAGGCGTATCTGCACCACGGGCGACGCGTGGATTGACGAGGTTACGACGGACGTGGTCGCTGAGTTTCGCTCGCCATCGGACGTCGCGGCGTACTTGCGGTGGTGCGTTCCGCGCACTAGGTGCGAGCTTATCGGGCCGGCGCGCCGTCGATGGGCGCCATGCGAGACGACGTCGTACTAGCCGGTCCGACCGTCATCGGGCGGCCCGCCTCGGCGAGACGGTAAAACATTCTTCGCATAATTCTCGTTCGGCAACACTTTTCGCGCTTACTATCGGTTTTAATGCGGTATACCGCTTGGGCGTGTCCGCAACCACTCATCGGGCTATAGACCGTGCAAATAACAACACAATGGATCGTATCATAGGCGCGTCGCGCGCGATGCGCGAGGATGTAATTCTCGCGATTAGATCCATAACTTGTGGTCGCCACGGCCGACGTTCACGTCTGACATCGCTGTGCGTGGCGGGCACCTTCCACCACCTCCGCCTCGCACCTCCGTCGGCCCAGCCTCACGCGCGCCGTGCACTCGGAGTCGTCAGCACTCTGATCGCCGCCCGACCGCCTCGAGCCACGTGTATGTCATCATCAACCGGTTCTTGTCGTGAGTACCTTTCCATACACTCATTTGGACGATCCGACATTACCCTTTGTTCTTGCGGCGATTGCGAGGGGGCAAGACTGCTGCAACCATCGTCATCACGGAGGGAGGCGCGGGGTCGACTTCTTCGCGCGGCGTTCAATCACACCTACGGAGCTCGACGGTTCGGCGACACGCACGGAGGGTACACCGTCGCGGCGACTACGGCTCGGCGGCCAGAGGGTCCTCGTCAATACAACGGCCTACTCGGTACACGTGAGCGCACTAACACCAATTTTCCCGTCAGACAAAAGCAATGACTAACTCACCTGACGCTTCCGCAGAAGAGCACCGTGGGTGGGCGACATGCTCGGGCCTCACCGGACCGCCACGATGAGATCACCCTGCATTCGCCTCCCGGACGTGGCCCCTACTACGCCTTCGAGGCGTCGCCACTCCCTGACAAGTTCACATTCCACGAGGATCATCTACGTCGTCCGACAGCGACACGACCATGCGCCTAACTAATTTCATGGACGTGTAAAACTTGTTACATAATGCCATCATGCATCTCGCCTTTCGATTTATGTAATGTCCATGTGCGTTACGATTATTAGATTTATGTACACAACATGTTATCTGAAATATTTAGTACTAACAACAATCAGAACTCCCGATTTAAACTTACTAAACCTTAAAGACATAACGCAATGTCGCCCACGATACCTCCTACCTCCGCTACTGCGACGCCAATTTTCTTCAACCAAATTACAATTTACCAACAGCTATATATATGCATGATTTGGCTTCCATTCCACTCACTCTTGATTTCTCTTCTCCTTCCTTCCGCACTTAAACGGATGTCTACTACCTCATCAAACTTTCGAGTGAGCAGCAATTAGAAGCACTAAGACAAAGACTTGGATTGCCCTCGTTGCAGGGATCCGGTGAATGTGTTCACCTCCCATACGCCAACGAATCCATCCCGAGTGTTCATGAAGTGTTCGAATCTTACGGTAACTTATGTCTGATCATCCCCATTGAACTTCTTTCCAAACATCATATTTTTCACTTGTATTCCCAATTATTTTTATAGAACACAATATGTCGGTTCGGGTGCGTGGTGATGAAGTATGCGGACGTTCGAGGCATTGCAATGCAAATTGCAGCCTTGCAAGAGGACACACATCGTGTGGCTGCATTTCGTCAAGTGCCTCGACCATCGGATGAACCGACGGAAAATAAAGATAATGTTCTTAAAGGACTGGATGAAAGGATGGGAAGGGTTGAGAAATCGCTACAGAAATTAGTTAACATGGCCAGTTTGGTAATTTTTCTTCTATTATTTCTTGTTCTTGCTAAGTAGAAGTTCAGTTTTAATAAGATTGTAATATCCACTCTTTATCTATGCATCCCTGCACTACGTGATGTATGCCTTTGCGGCGTTGTGGTACTAGTTTGTATCAAGTATGCATCTATCTAATTCCGTTGTGGACACTTTGCGTGTGAATTAATCAAACAGTAATTTCTAAATCGCATGCGAACTACGGCTATCTAATTTGCGGTACTTCGATTATCGTTCATGAAAATCGAACCAGCGCGGCAGAGTACCGCCCAAACATGGCGGTAAGAACCACGCTTGTAGAAAATCAGCTAAGTCCCAAAAGAGTGCTCTTTGTAAAAAAACGTTCGCGGGATTTTGGAAGTTCTGCGAGAGGTACTTCGCACTTATATCGTCGGAACTACCGATCATCCTAACAAAGAAGCGATGGCTTTCAAAACAACTTCAATTGCAAAACAAATTTACTGAAGACGTGATAACTCATCGCCTCACCACTTTTTCCGATCGAAATGACAAAGACTCGCAGAGTAAGACGTAATAACTCATCGCCTCGCGCGACTTTTCAGATCGAAATGACAAGACTGCAGAGTAAGACGTGACAACTCAATGCCTCGCCTTTTCGATCGAAATGACAAAGACTCGCAGAGTAAGACGTGACAACTCACCGCCTCGCACTTTTCGCATCGAATGATAAACTCTGCAGAGCAAGACGTGACAACTCACTGCCTCGCCAGCTTTTCAGACCGAAATGACAGCACTCTGCAGAGCAAGACGTGACAACTCACTGCAACAACCAGGACAACACTCTGCCTCCAGAGCTTTTCCTACCAAAAATACAGCACTTAAAAAAGGGGGCATGACTACTCTCTGCAGAAAGATTAGACAACACTCTGCCAACCACGCCATGCCAACCCTCTGGCTTATAAAAGGAGGTGCAAGTCATCTACGAGAGAAAACCACACAACCAAACCAAACACTACACCAGAGCTTGCTTCACCACGCCGGGATGGACAACCTCAAGAAGCAATGGGACGAGATCCGTGATCTAGCAAGGGCTTCAACGGCACGGGCCGAACAAGCTAGAGTCACTGAGGCCCGGTCCAAGAAGAGCGACTTGCCAGATGGCGCTCTCGCAATGAAACCCAGCGTAAAGAACCCCCGTCGAACGCTCCAAACGAGCTTTCGCGCAACACCCGCCAGAGGGGAGACGCCGCCCATCTGCTGGTGCAGGGACACATGCAAGTTCTTCAAATCCAAGCACCACCACGGCCTCGGCATGCGTTCATCGGGATATCCTAACTACTCCTCGACTATCCCGACCGCCGTTGGGATACGAGCAACTATCGGCCGGTGAAGGAGTACTAACGAGAATATATCGCACCAATTCTCTTTCGAGTATGCACTAACAATCTCTCCGCTCACCCGCAGTCCCCCGAGCCGCTTATGTGGCTTCCGCAAGTGGATCGACCTAGAGATCCACCCACACGACCGAGGCGGCACCGACTTGAGGAGTGGAATGCGAAAGGGGACGCGAGATCCGGAGGAGGATCGCTCGACCAAGAGCACAACGAGCGATCCGCGGAGACTCGCCCATCTCGAGGCGCAGCGCAGGAGCGCGAGGCACGCGAGAGGGAGCGAGAAAAGCGGAAATGGCGGCGAGGCCGAGCGCAGCGAGGACTACAATGACGAGCTCGCAAGAAAGGGCAAATGGCCCCAGTCCACGCAGTAGGTCGGGCTAGTCCGTAGTACTCCACCTCCTATTCGCCATGTTTTAACTATCCCCTAAAGGCATGCGTACTTACATGGTCCTGAAGCTCGTGTCGCGAGTTACCGTAGTAGTAGCGTCCATGGTAAAGTAATTAGCCGAACCATCATGCCATGTGACCACATGTAACGTGCTTCTGTCCGCACGGGGGCTGCAATGTAGTTCTGGTGCTGTGCCTCCGCTGAGCCATCAAAGTATAGCCATTCACATCGGTCTCGATTCTGCTATGTTTTAGGGTTTCTCCGTAATCGCAACGTTCTAAGCCCTTTCAGTTAAATTAATTTTAGACTCGCTTTTAGACTCTACTTTCACGTAAGAAATGTGATGGAGAACCATACTTCCCACATTTCAACTCACATGAATTCATGAAACCCTAATTTCAAACGCCTCGCCCTAATTTTTGAGACCTAAACCCTGAATTTGTCGAGACAATTTCAGAGCATATAAAATTTTGTAAAATTTACACAATCAAGTCCACTGTGTAGGGAGTATGGAAAAAAAATTCATAATGTTTGGACCTCATTTGCTATATTATAAAATTCCTACAAACATTAAACTTTAAAGAATTTTGCAGAAAAAAAAGAATACATAAAATTTCAAAAAAATTACACAAGCATAAAAACTATGCCAGAGGCTCCACAAAAATTTCGAATTTCATGAGGGGGGTTTCCTTTTCAATAAAATTCATGTTCCGACTTACGGGCACACCGTACAAAACTTTTATAGCTGTTTCGAAACACGACTCATCGGTGTGCTACACGAAGCTACCACTTGGTTGAAACTTCTGCTCCTGGCTCGTCGAGATGGCTGAACTTGCCGCTCTTTTGTTTATGCTACACGCAGATATACTTTGGGGTGAAACTTTTATAGTTCCTTTCTGCTCTTTTTTTTTTTATTGATGATGATTAATTTTTTAAATACCACTTTAACATTTAATTAAAGACCATATGATTTTTATGGTTGTAACCCTTCCCAATACAATTTTTGTACCTATTATTCGACCCAATTCCAAATTTTTTTTTTGTGTGATGAATGAGATATGTGTCTTATTTGCTTCAAACCACACGATGCTTTTCAACCCTAAGTCATTGACAATAACACTAGGACCATGTTTCCGTGATATCAACCGGCGATCATGTGTTCTTCCACTAACAACGACTGTCTTTTCGACCAGATACGTCGTTTCCATAACTAAAGAATTTTGTCGTGCAAAAAAAAAAGCATCATGTGGTAACTAAAGAATTTACCACTTTAACATTTAATTAAAGACCATATGATTTTTATGGTTGTAACCCCTGCGAGAATCCCACGTGTTGCTCTACGAGTACACTGGTCGGAGAAACATTGTACCTATTGTTCGACCAGATAACAGATCGAAGAATCTTTGAGTTGGCACTTGGACCCAATTCAAAATATATTCTTTTTGTGTGATGAATGAGATACGTGTCTTATTTGCTTCAAACCACACGATGCTTTTCAACCCTAAGTCACTGACAATAACTACTACACAGTTTTTGACCATGTTCGTCTCCCGCTGACATCAACCGGCGATCACGTGTTCTTCCACTAACAACGACTGTCTTTCCGACCAGATACGTCGTTTCCATAAGGTGTCTTCTCCATAAATAACTAGCGCATCTTCACTAATATTTAAGGGTGGACGACGAACAACATTTCAATAGAACAACTGAAGCGCAACAAACAAGACGAATGAGAGGACAAGTGATTCAATATCACTATAGACACACTACTACACAAAGGGTCATCACAGATGGTTCTAAACCGTCATCACAGACGATTTCTGAACCGTTTGATTTCATATGTCTGTGATGACACAAGATCTTCACAGACAATTTTTTAACCATCTATAAAAAAACTATCACAGACAGTCCTGAACAACAACTGACTGTGATAGTAATTATCACAGACGGTTCCGTCTGTGATAGTTTTTCTATTGCAAAAAAATTAAATTTTGAGCCAAACCAATTAATTGTTGGACAGTAGTTTCTATATACAACCTCTACCAAGACAACTAAAATCCAATTAAAATTATGATGGCAAACACATTGTAGAAAATGAAAACTAAAAGGTTTCACAACGTCCCCTCTGCATGGGAAAAAAGAATAAAGTTACAAAGTTAAACTAGCTTAAAACTGTTTGTGCCTCCAAGCTTCTCAAGAACTCATCAGCTTCTTGGATTGGTCATGTGAGCTCCTCTCTGTACCTCACCAGCTATTCTTGCATGTCGTTCGAGTTTGACTCAAGCTCGTCGGCAAGGAAGGAGAGGCGACCGAAAACCTCCAGCAGCGCTCCGACTTTAGGTAACACAAAATTAAGATCATTTTTTTTTACAACAAACAGCCAACAAAATTATGTATGTTTTGGGGATGTACACGTACCTTCAGGTAGTCTACCTCCTGCGATAGACAAGGAGCTCCTCCATATTCCTCCTCCTCATTATCGTCGGTTGTATCTCCTCGCTGAACCGCAATGGGGAATCGAGAGTGGTCGATGGAGCTCGGCGTGGGGAGGGGAGAGGGAGAGACTGATGGAAGATAAGGCTGGAGTGGCTATAATATATAAGGAATGCGCCAAAACATTGTCGAACCCGGGAACGAAGGATCCCAAATTCTCTGTGTTCATACACTAGTCCAGGATTTCCAGGTACACAAATACAAAATGTTATCACAAACATATCCAAACATATATTTAATAATCATAGAGTTTATTACAACCGGGCCGGAGGCCAAATAAAACATTGCTTAAGCAAATAATAATGGTAAGCTACACGATACGCCACAGTAATCGCCTGGAGGTCGCCGCTTAATCGCCCCGCTCCTCACCTTCCGGATAGCGCTTCTCCCGAATAATAATATTCAAAGCAAGAGTGAGCACTACAACCGTGCTCGCAAATTACACCCAATACAAAATTTAGAATGCATGCATAAGTTATTCAAAGGAAGGTTGTAGGGTTTATTTGCATAAATCACCTTTTGGTTTAAATAGTTATACTAAGTTTCAAGACACATTTTCATTACATAACTAAAATCGATTTAAAATTGATCATTTTATAGTGGATAACCTCCATATGAAACATGGTGAAGGATACCCTCCTATCACAAGGCTACCCGCCTAAATTTACCACAAGGATTAACCATCCTCAAATCATGTCCAAAGTTATTTTAAAACCAAAAACAAATCTAACTTAGAGTGGCTTTGCTCAAGATGTCCATGACCGTGGACACGGCTATTCAATAGATTTACACTCTGCAGAGGTTGTACAACTTTACCCACACGAGATAATTTGCCCATTATGCCGGCCAATACACACTTCCTTAGGTGTGTGACTAGGCAATTATCACAAGGCGCTTCCAATGTATTACCTCAATACTAATATGCCCGCTAAGGTTTCACTTCCATTAGGCTAACCACCGCCGAAACCCTCTGCGCCAAGGGAATAAAGTCTAACCGACACCCACACAACAAAAATGGCATAAACAATACGAGGTAATACAAATTATTAAGCCCGGTTCTCCCATACTGAACATGTGGTAGTACGGTGGAGCTTTTGCAAGATGCGCTCAAAGGCCGGTCCTTAATCTACTTGGGCAACTTTCAATAAAAACCCCGGTCTCGGCCCCAACTGCACAGTGCCCGCATAAACTTGCACCCACCAACGGTCCATGTTTGCCCAAGTACAAACTATTTTCTTTATTTTTAATTTTCAAAGACATTTGCAAAGTCCACCATGACAAAGCAATGTCATAGGCTTTTTATCAATTTATGAAATTTTGGCTAAATTCTCCCAAAGACAAATATTTCATGGTCTAAGCATTTGCTATGCATATATTTATTTTTAATTTCATTTGACTAAGGTTACAAGGAATTGATAATACAACAATCAAATTTGGCTATACAAAGGAATTGGAATAATTAAATATTTAAAACAGAATTTAAAATAATTAAATACAATTATGCATGCAATAATAATTTAAAAGCAAATTAAATAATTTTAAATATTGGGGCAAATGGTCAATGGTGTAACTTGCCTTGCTCAAATTCCTGTATTCTACTTCTTCAATAGGGTCAAGCTCCTGAGTTGTCAAAATCTATACGTAAAATATTTCAAATTCAAACAATTCAAATGAACACAAATAAATTCAAATGAAAATTCAAATTAACTCCAAATTAAATAATTTTGGTTTAGTTAGCTAGATCTTGATTTTATACAAATTTAGAAATTTGAATCACCTAAATCGGAGTTTGTATGAAGAAATACGAGCTCTGGAAGTTTAAATCTAAATTTAATTCCAAAATCAAGATTTTCCAAATTTCCTAATTAAATTTCTAAAGGAAATTTATTTATTGCGCCAATGACGTCAAGAAGATGTGCAATCGAGATCGACATGTGGGCCCGCCGACAAGATGGATCAGGTCCACACGAGGCGCAAGTCCACGGTGGACTCTTGCACGCAATAAAGACAGCGAGTAGTCATTTGGCGCAGGGCGTCATTCCGGGCAGCGTCCACGCCATACCGACTTGGTCGCCACGCATGCGAAGCGATGATGTGGCGCCGAGGTGGCGAGCCACGCCGGCACCGGAGAGGGAGGCGCCGGAACTAAGGTGCAGGAGCACGGCGGCGCGGCGAGCTCGGTGAGGTGCGCAAAACATTCAGAGACGATATTGAGTACGATCGCCACTGGCGACGCGAGGGCGTGGCTTTAAGATGGTCGGCGACGGGGAGGCGGCGGTGTGGTTCGATCGTTGGCGGCGAAGGAGCTCCGGCGACGCCCGAGGGCGCGAAGGCGCGCACCAGTTCGCGCAGGCCGAGGCGGTTTGCGCGGCTGAGGCGGCGGAGGTTCACCGGTGGCGGCGCTAGAGGCAATGAGCCTGGCTCGGCGAGAGAGAAGAGCCAATTGCGCAACCGGGAGCGTGGAGGTGTGGAGAGTTGGGGCAAAAGCTTGAGAGAGTAGAGGCGCACTGGTGCTCCTTTTTATAGGGCGAGGCGAGGCCGGAGGTGGAGATCGTGGGCGAGGTGGCAACGGCCGCTTATGAGGTGAGGGCGGCAAGCATAAAGTTATGGAAGGGGTAATGGCCGAGACGAGCGGGGTGAACTACGAACCGAATGCGCTTGAATGCGAGGAAAGAGAGGGAGAGAATCACGGCTTGATGAGCTCCAAAGCAGCGGTAATGGCGGAGAGCAATGGACGCACGGAGAAGACAAGCGCGAGGAAGACGACATGCAGGCAATGGCCCCACCCGACAACAGAGAGAGAGAGAGAGAGAGGCGCGAATGGATTGATCGGCTACCGTCCGATTGACGGACGGACGGCCAAGTTTTGCGCGCGGAAGAGTTGGGTCGAGACGCCAAGACAATCTTGGCTTCGCCCCGATCAGAAAGGTAAGATTTTAAATTCTTTTTCAATTGATTTAATTCCAGAAATTCAAATAAGTTTTAGAAAATAGTAAATGAAGTCCAAAAATTTTGAGAAAATTCACGTAAATTCTATGAGGCATTCTCGACTTAAATAAAATAATTCCAACTTTTAGTTGTATACTTTATTGAAAAGCTTTTAAAAATTCCAGAAAATCCACAAAAATTAATAAAGTCTTATTTTTAAATGAAATTGAAATTTTGGGCTATTACAACCATTTTGCCTCTCGCGCACGTGTTCAAAATTTTTCAAACTCCCGCGCTGCGAATCATAGACAGTTTTATAAAAAACAGTCTTTGACGACATATCATAGATGGTTCGTATCACGAACCGTCTATAATACTTCACAGACAGTTCGTAATACAAACCGTCTGATTTCCAAGCCATGGTAAATTCCAAGCCACGAACAATTTTTAATACAAACTGTCATATCACAGACGGTTCGTATCGCGAACCGTCTGTGATACTTCACATACGGTTCTTAATACGAATCGTCTTTTATATTATCTCATCACAGACGGTTCTTAGTGTATCCAGTAATAGAGATGGTCACGCTGGTAAAATTGTTTGTGGTTACCATTAATATTGACGGTTCTGAAAAACCGTCTGTGATAAGGCGTCCAGTATAAGTCTTTTGTAGTAGTAACTCAATTTCTCCAAGCAATATACTTAGTGTAATTAGGGCTAGTTTGTCGCCTTGCCAAAGGCATCCCTGTAAAAACTATATCATTATAATAAAGAGTAACCCTACTCTCCTCCAAGATTTCTCAGCGATTTTCCTTATTTTATTTCGTAAGATCGGCGACTTAATCGGCGATAGCTGACGCCGTTTGTGAGGAAGAATGTGTTGAGTTCTTAAAGATTTTTCGCCCAACAATCCTCATTTACCTTCCTTTTGTTCTGTTGTCTCCTATGGAAGCATGGCAGGGACAAAGGATGAAGAGAACTGGTTAGATTTGGCGGGCCATGTCGACCTTGACATGGACGCGTGCATCAACGCAATGGAACACGACGTGGTGCCATCGTCATCCTCTTCTGTAGTAGGCTCTCCGCTCATTGAGACCAGTGAGATCGACCGGATGGAAGAAGATTCATCATCCCCATCAGTGGCACTCCCAGAGGAATCGGTCATTCCAACTGATTCGGAATGTCTGAACGCCTCTGCAACCTCGGTTTTTCTGACAAAAAAACGGCAACAAAAGCTCAGAACTGCAATTTGAGGGTCAAGGTACTCTTGATATGGTCATGGGCAATCGCTGTTCGCAGTCGATGACTCCTAGGTATTCCGGGGGCCGACCGACACCTGGTAGTGGTGTAAATGAAATTGCCACCGGCGGAAATCCAGGTGAAGATGATAAAGCTCAACATACGATCAAAAATTCGTCGGATCAGGTTGAGTCCACTACGAAGCCCACCGGAGGTGGTAATCTCGAACCGTTCCCCATTATGGATGCTCTCCCTTAGTTACGATGGGAGCTCATCGGGAGATTGTTGTTGGAGGCATGAGGTTAATGCAATCGGTAATACTGATCGAGATGTCATGCACGATCCTTCACAGCGTAACCCACCAGCACCCGTTGGTGGAAAATGGTGCAGACATTCGAGCATCAACCCCAGATGGCGGAGGCAATGGAACAAGTAGACATCAATTGGCTAATTCACTTGTTTTCTACCCCACTGCGTATAATGGGTTGAACGGGACAAGCAAGAGGGTCGAAAGGGAATTCAAGTCATCGAACACCTTCTGCCAGCAGGAATCCTTCAAGACCCTCGGTAACAATCCAGAACCTGCAACAAGTTCATAATATTTTAAATAACCTGGACCCTGCTCTTGCAGAGACTTCGGGGTATGTTCAGATTACAGGATAGGTGTCGGAGATCCTTCAACAGACCATGCAACGTACACAGATGTACAGGGAACAAAGGAACTCACAGAGCCTTACTTCGACTTTGTCCGAGCGTTCCTCCCTTAGCAGAAGTCAGCATGGTCGGACTGGATACCGTCCGACATCTAGACCTCCTAAGAGATTTCGACAAGGGAGTCAGGAGGGAAGACGACCCTTCCATGAAGCCACTCCTCCCCCTGGTCAAGAGGAGCGGTTGCTTGGCTCAGGTGATATTCGACATCACCTAAACCAGGCATTTGGTCAAAGACGTCATACAAACGTCCACAGCCGAATTGGGGCACCAGATACTCGGTATGCCAACAAGAGGAAACGGTCCCCAACTAACTACAATATGGCACCTTTCCAAAGAAGGTGTCATGACTCAATTACGGGTTGTCGAGCATTCTCGGCAGGACTCCAAACGGTACACTAGCCAGACAAGTTCCGACCAGCAAACTTGGAGAAATTAAATGAAACCCAAAAACCATTAGAATTCCTCCAGATATACACTACCGCCATCAGAGCTGGTGGTGGCGGTGGTGATAATGTGATGGCAAATTACATGCCCACGGCACTCGAGGGATCTACCCAGTCTTGATTGCTTAATCAACCGGTCGGATCAATTTACACTTGGGAGCAACTCTGCGACCTCTTGATCGCAAAATTTTAGGGGACTTACAATCGCCCCGGAATGGAAGATGATCTCCATTGGATCTGGCAGAAACCTAATGAAACTCTTCAGTAGTACATCAAGAGGTTCATCCAGGTTCGTAATTCCATTTCTAAGGTCGTAGATTCCTCTGTTATTCAAGCTTTCAAAACAGGGTTAAGGAATAGACGGCTTACGGAGGACATCGCGATGAATCCTCCACGAACGACCATTGAGCTATTCGACATGGCTGATAGGTATGCAGCCACCAGTGAGGCGGTTGAATGGAACAAGGCCATTGATCGAAAAGAAAAAAATCCTCAACCCAGCCTAAATAAGCAAGAAAAGAAATACAAGAAGACTCCTAAAGGTAAAAAAGAATCGCAAACCCAGTAATAAAGAGGTCTTTGCAATTCCTAAGAAGTTCTCTAGGGGCAAGGACTATTCCAATCGCAACAAGGCGAAAGCTCCGACCGATGAGTATAAAAAGAATAAGAAGTGGTGTCCGCTTCATCAGATGCTAGGGCATGATTTGCGCACTTGCTGAGTCTGCCAGAAGAAGTTAGAAGACTACTATTCAGGGTCATCTTCCTTCCATGCAGGAGCCTGGAGAGCCAAACTCCAAGAAAGACAAGGAAGGCGATAAAGAGATGGAGTATCAGGAGCCACAGTACACCGTCGACATGACCTTTGGTGGGTGTACGATGAACAACATTACAAGAGAACAATTAAAGCACAACAAGCAAAACGAAGGAGAGGACAAGTGATTCAATATCATTGTAGACAACTCAATTTCTCCAAGTAATATACTCATTGTAATTATGGCTATTATATCGCCTTGCCAAAGGCATCTCTATAAAAACCAGTTCATTGTAATAAAGAGCAAGCCTATTCTCCTTCAAGAATTCTCAGCGATTTTTCATATTTTATTTCGTAAGATCGACGACATAATCGTCGACAAGTATTTTATAAAACAAAAAATCTAATTAAAAATATAGAAGGCCAGATGGACCAATTCTCTCTTCTGTCCACATGTCTCTCTCTCCCATTCTCTTCGGGCCGAAGCCCAATGTACCTATCGTCGACCCGCCTCTCCCGCGCGCCAGCCCGGCAAACTACGCTCGTCATTGTGTCTCACCCACATGCGATGCATGTCGTACGCACTGGCATGTGGACCCGCCTGCACCATTCGTCGTCACCCCAAATTCATCGACATCTGTGCCGCGCTGCCAAACCCTAGCCGCCCCTATAAATACCTGAGCCCATCGTGTGCGCTGCCTCTCGTTCCGCATCCCCACGTCGTTGTTTCCACCTAAGGAAGTCACGCCACCATCGTCTTCTCCGTCTCTGTTCATGTGCCACCGCCGTCGAACCGAACTCGTCATGTTCCTCGTCACACCGGTGAGCCAATCGTGAATCCACTTGCATCATCTTGTGCCCCTCATCTCGATATATCCATCCCATCCTTCAATTTCATCTCTTGTCCCTCGTGCGCAGAGGTCGAGCCGATACAATCTCGAGTTTTTGGCTTAAATGTCACTGTTTGCACGCAAAATAGAAAATGTAACCTCCTCCGGAGATCAAAGCCAAAAATGACACCGCGGACTCACCGTGAGGCGACACGTGTCCTCACTCGCGCCACGGGTGTGCGGACGCCCTCGCCCCCTCTCCAGTGGAGGGGACTTCAGACACGTGTCTCCCTCATCCGTGCTCCTCGGGAGGGGACTCATGCTGCTAATTAATTATGAGTAAATAATTAGGACTAACTAATTACAATTAATTAATCACAACTAATTAATAACGACTAACTAACTATGACTAATTAATTATGAATAATTGGTTATGACTAAATTAATTAATTACGCTTAATTAACCACAACTAAATTAATTCAGACTAATTAATTATGACTAAATAATTACGAACAATTAATTACAGCTAAATAATTACGACTACATAATTACAACTAATTAATTATGACTAATTAATTACACTGATTAATTAATTAACCTCCATTGTGTAATTATTTAGTCGTAATTAATTAACCCCCACCGTGTAATAATTTAGTTATGTAATTAAGCTCACCATGTAATTAAAATTAATTACACAAGCTTAATTAATTAATCCTCGTCCGCGCCATGGGTTAATTAATCCTCGTCCACACCATGGTGGGGACTTCCCTCGTATTGCTAGTTAATTAATTAATTTAGTCATAACTAATTATTCATAATTAATTAGTTATGGTTAGTTAGTCGTAATTAATTAGTCATAATTAGTTAGTTCTAATTATTTAGTCATAATGAATTTAATTGTAATTAATTAGCAGTATAAGTCTCCACCCGAGGAGCACGAACGAGGGAGACACGTGTCGGAAGTCCCCTCCCATGGGGAGGGGACGAGGGCGTCCACGCACCTGTGACACGGACGAAGACACGTGTTGCCTCACTACTACAGAAAAGGTCTTCGTAGATGGTTCAAAAACGTCATCATAGACGGTTTCGTGAGCCGTCTGAGTTTATAGGTCAGTAATGATATGAGGTCATCATAGATGGTTTTCGAACCGTTTGTGATGTGGACTATCACATACGGTTATTAACTCAGGTCCGTCTATGATAGTTGACTATCACAGATGGTTTGTAGATGAAATCGTCTGTGATACAATCACAGACGGTTTGTAGATGAAACCTTTTGTGATAGCTTATGTATCACAGACGGTTTGTAAATAAAACCGACTTCATACATATACATACATACATACATACATATATATATATATATATATATATATATATATATATATATATATATATATATATATATATGAAGCCGGCCGGTTTTGGGGGGTCGTCCACGCAGCATGAGGAGGATGAGACAGCAGCCACAGGCAACTTCAAGAAGCATGGTTGTCATGAGAGTATGTGGACATCCAATTACCTAGATGTCATCGACAGGTAACTGGACGTCGCTGTGTTCAGAAAATGGCGTGGACACGCAGGTACTCTGACTTGGAAGTGACATCATATATCAGCTTGTCAAGTTTCTATGGTTGGTTACTGATACATGATGCCACTTCCCAGTCAGAGTACTTGCGCGTCCACCCCATTTTCTGAACATAGCGACGTCCAATTACCTGTCGATAGCATCCAAGTAATTGGATGTCCATGTGCTCTCATGACAGTCATGCTTCTTGAAGTTGCACGTGGCTGCTGTCTCATCCTCCTCATGCTACGTGAACGACCCCCCGAAAGTGACTAGAGACCACAAACTATATATATATATATATATATATATATATATATATATATAAAGTCGGTTTTAAAGGCACAAGCAGCCACTACTTGGGAGACTTTACAGAGAATCCACCCATATCATCCAACCATCTCATAACACTCACCATAGCCCACATCGTTTATCACCCACATCACATAGCAAGGGGAGGAAAAGGGATAGAGAGTAAAGGGGAGTAGTTACCCAATGCAACCGGCAAATCGACCACCGACAGTAGCTGATGAGTCACGGCAGCCCGATCTTCCGATAGGTTCGATTTGGTTCGTCGTGAGGACGTTGACGCTTTGAGGCTTCCGACCAACAGATCGTCACCTCGCACGCTACACCCGCACGCTGTCGTTATCAACCACGCTTGCACGCGATCGACCTTACCACGAAGGTTATGGTTCCCGCAAGCAATCGAAGCAACTCACAAGAACAAGGTAGATGCAATCAATTGTATTGCGGATATGGATGAAGTTTACAAGTGGGGTTCTCAAACCGATAATCGTAAACCGCAATTGGCGAAATAATCTAAGAAAAACACGCCTCTAAACTACTACGACTCACATATATATAGGGGACGTGAGGAGGTCGACCTAGGGTTGTGCGGCCGTGGGATGAGGCGTACACAACCCGACTCGATCTCGCCACGCTTACAAAGTCTTATTAGTTTCCAAAACGGTGACGCAGCACCTTGTGTCGCATATTTCTGGTCGAAGATCTAGTCGTAGGACTGGTCCTAGGGTGGTCTTGAGGAGTCCATGCTATCTTTGGTCATAGATTGTGTCCAACGAGTCTCAGTGCTCGCCTCTCCGTCGTAGAGTGCTCCCAACGAGTCATCTGGTCGTAGGTCTTCTTGAAGTGGTCGAGGCCTTGCGAATCGGTCGTCGGACCTTCTTGAACCGGTCGTAGGCCTTCTTGAAGTGATCGTGACCTTCTTGAACTGGTCGTAGGCCTTCTTGAAGTGGTCGTAATCCTAGATTTACAGTACAAGTAAATCATCTCCATTAGGCAGCATCATAGAGTTCTCAAATAATACACTCAGCCCTAGAAACGATTTTACCTGATAGATTAAGTCACGTGCTCTAGCTCTTGTCATAGGACCTTGTAGTCCAACACCCAAATCTGGAAGGTCTTGTGTAGTACGTGTATCCGAAGGAGGGATGTCCTCATCAGTAGCTCACCACATCCATCTCGTGCATGTATGCATAAGCAACAACAACCCACATCAGTAAACAAGTCAAACTCAAACCCAAAAACTAAAGCAACATAGAATGAAAATTTTTGTATGTGTAAAGACTAATGTTTTACCCTATCCAAACCACATCTCATGAACCAATATCATACACAGAGAACCCACCCATATCATCCAACTATCACAGAACACCCACCATAGCCCACATCATTCATCACCCACATCATAGAGCAAGGAGAGGGAAAGGGATATAGAGAGAGGAAAAGGGGAGTAGTTACCCAGTGCAACTGGAAAATCGACCACCGGCAGTAACTCACCACATCCATCTCCTGCATGTATGCATAAGCAGCAACAACCCACATCAGTAAACAAGTCAAACTCAAACCCAAAAACTGAAGCAACAGAGAATGGAGAGGTAGCCTGGGGGAGGTCAGTGGAGAGGTAGCCGGGAGAGATCGGTGGAGAGGTTGAAGAGGGGAAGGCAGATCTGGCAGCGGGGATGTGGATTTTGGCGGGGGGTTGATTGGACCGGCGGCCACGACGGTGTCACCGTAGTTGTGTCATGACAGTGACACTACATAAGACACTCTTATCGTAAGAGTTTCTTGTGCAGTGAACTGTGGTGTCACAACCGACCGCGATGGGAATAAGGGCGGCGTCGGGGAGAAGGCGCGGCTTGGGGCGGCCATTGGGGAGGAGGCTTCGGGCGGCGGCGTCGAGGTCGGGGGTACTCGGGTGGGGAGGGGAACGGGCGAGAGTAAGGGCGCTGGGGAGTGATGAGTTAGGGCACAAACCCTAGTGGACTCCTATTAATAAAAGGATATCACAGACGGTTCTATTATGGAACCATTAGTGATACTTATCACATACGGTTCTATAATGGAACCGTATGTGATATGGTCTCACATCACAGACGGTTCTATAATCGAACCATTTGTAATATGATCTCACATCACAGACGGTTCTATAATAGAACCGCATGTTATAATATTCATACATAAATGCAAATTCAGAAGTACATATGACACATTCCCATATTAGTAAAGAATTATATATGAATATTTGCTAAAACTATACTAAAACCGATAATTTTACGGTAAGTAGTTCAACACCTCTGTAAGGAACTTGGCATACTCATGCCTAATCCTGAAGTCGTAGTTGTAGAAGACGACGTATTTGTCCTACCCTTCCATCACGCCGCAGCCGGTGCTCGTGCATGGGTGGCCGTCCTCCAACAGTGCCCACACCTGTCCCAGCGGCCCAGCCATCTTCTTCCACGCCGCCTCCTGGACCATGTCCGCGGCGAGCCTCCAGCACCGCCTACACTCCCGGTTGGTCATCTTGGCCGTCTCACACCCGCCGTTGGCTGGCTCGCTCTCGACCTGTCTAATGTAGTGCTTCCCAATGTCTCGCGTCTCACTGGCCGTGTAAAGGAGGAGGCCAAGCACGTAGGCCACGGCCATGTGGCTGCTGGTGGTCGCCCGTTGAAGAAACATGAGGTCACGCTGCATGTCTTGGGGTGCAAAGACAAGCATGAGGCCGACGATGAAACATGCCTCTAGGTTGCTGGCGCCGGCCAAGTGGTTGACGACGGCGAGGTAGCGCTCGTTGTCCTACCACTTCATCACCTCCTCCCGCTCTAACGCCACGCACCTCCCCACGGCGTGCTCCTTGGATGCCTTATATATGGCCTTGCAACTATAAAATTCAAGACGATGAATCTTAATACAAGAATCACTCTATATACGAGAAAATTAAAAGCTATGCCAAATTAAGGTGTTCTGTGATGGTTGGACACAAATTTAGTTCAGAACTGGATATTGGACACAAAATGAAATAAACACGAGATATGATATGCTACAGTCATCTTCAGACAATTAACTATGATATGATACGCTACAATCATCTTCAGAAACTGACAAAAACCGAATAGAATGCTGACTCCTTCAGACCTGGCAAAAACAAAAGAACATAATACGTATGTGGCTCGTAGGCTGCAGAGGCCAGCAATGGGTTGAGGAGAGCTCGCAGCCACCAGGTCGACGATGTGGACAACGACATCGTGAGGAAAAGCGACGGCGATCGCCGACCTCCTCGCCTTGGTCTTCGCCGTCATGCTCCACGTGCTCACCATGGAGCGCGATGATCATTCTTCTAAAATGTCGAAGAGACGCATCGTAAGACGAAGAGACGCATCACACGGTATCCAAAAGATTGAATTATCACAGACATTTATATTTAAAAAATATCTATGAAGTTTGTAATCATAGACGGTTCTTATTAAAAATCGTTTGTGATGTATGTAATCACAGATGGTTCTTATTAAAAACTGTGTGTGATGCTTCAGTTGTAAACATAGGAAAAGGAGCGTCAATCGTATTTATGAAAAACAATTCCCGAAAATATGGTAATGCTTCGGTTACCAACGATTTATTAGGAGCAAATTCTAATAAATCATATCCGTCGGATTTCCGTCTTTATTCGTTAATTTAATCTTGCCACAAGTTGTTAAGCCTATAAATAACAATCAGAAGGGGCGTGCGCAGAACTAAGAAAAAATCATTCACAAACTTCCCATCTTTTCTTACTTTCATTTCTTCTTAAAGTTCTCATCTCGATCCCTAGTAAGACTAAATTCACAGAACAAATTGATTTTTCAACCATCGTGCATGGAAAAAACAAAATCCATGGATGATCTATTGACTACTTCAATTTAGGTGGTAGAAAAGTCGATTTAGTCTATGGATTTGAAGTCTTCAAAAATTGGTAGAAGATCATATCCCTACGATCAGGTAAGCACTTCACTATCTATGATGTGTAACTTCTGATCGATTGATCACGTGAAGTACTTCTGCATTCTTCTGTTGATTGGAAGTTATACGCCAAGACAGTGAAGTTACACATGATACAGAACAAGGAGTCTACCTGATTACATATCTTATGTTTTCGTCTATTGGGGAAATCGGCTTCAATTCAACCACTTTAAAAGATCAATCTAGCCCGATTAGGAGTGGTAGTCGGAATAAGCTAATTAGTTGTTTCTTGTTACATACGGTTCCAATAAATAACCTTCTATAAATTTAGTACTATCATTGACGGTTCTTATTCAGAACCATCCATAATACTTCACACACGGTTTTCAACACGAACCGTCTGTGACATTACTTATTCACATACGGTTTTTAGTGCAGTCAGAAACACAGATGATCGTTAAACCAAAACCGTATGTGATTGTATTTAATACACACGGTTTTGGTTAACTGTCTGTGCTGAGGCGTCCAGTATTAGCCTTTTTTTGTAGTAGTGCCTTTCCAGCGAGTCTATAGTGCCATTTTTTGCTTTAATCTCCGAAGGGGCTAGATTTGCTATTTCGCGTGTAAACAGTGTCATTTAAGGCAAAACTCTCCAATCTCTTCCACCGCCACCCCTTCGCCGTCCGATTTTGCCGTCGTCGATGAGTTTCCATCGACACCATCCACACTGTTGTGTTCATTGTCCGATGCTCTACCCTGTGCGCACCTTCATGTCACCAATGCATCGTCCCTCGGCAGTCATCACCGGCCTCGATGCCCGCGTCACCGAGCCAAGACCGCCTCTTTGCGTTCTCTTGAATGCACCCCTCACCTTGCCATGTTGTGCCGCTATCGCCATCGCCATCATTTGCTAGAGCGCTGCCGTCGCTGTCGTGAAGGTGACGTGTTGTTTGACGTGGTTGCCACTTCAGCGCCATGCGCATGCCATGCAAGCCCCACCGCCAGTTCATCATCGGCCCAGTCCGCCGTGAGCCAAGCATATGACACGTGGGTCCACACATATCATTACTGTTTTGTAGACTCAGTGCACTGTGAACCTAAAACCTTGGCACATGAACCCGATCCATGCACCTTGACCCCACCTATCAGCCTCTCACACTTTTTCCAAAATTCAAAAATAAAGATTTCTAGAATATTCCCTTGGTCTCACTTGTCAGTCTCTATTATCTCTGTCTCTTTTACTATTTTCCAAAATTATTTCAACCGAGCCACTTCCATAAGTCTGTTCTCCCTCATACGAACTCCGATTGAGTTGATTCAAGTTTCTAAATTCATCTAACATCAAACCCTTCCAGTATTTTTATTATAATTGTTGGACCTTGTTTCGTTGTTGTTTGTTTTTATTTGCATTCTGTTGTCTTTTGTGAGTAGACGTTGAGACACCGGTAGCGTACAAAGAAGTTGAAGTTGCTCAAGACCAAGAAGACATTTTCCAAGGCAAGTTGAATGTTGATCATATTGGATCTAGTTTTAAAAAAACTACTTTGTTTCAAACTATTGCATGTTATTTAAATTATCAAATGTTTAGTTATTTATGAGGATAGCTATGCAACCTATTTGTCATTTATTCCACCTTGATTGTATGCAATGATCACTTGTCACCCTAGGCTAACTAATATTAGTTGGTCAATAATTATAGCACCAACGTGGGTTAGTTATTGTAGTTCAATGCTTAGCTATGATGGGTTATCGCATGAATGTCAATGTTACACCCGATTAACAATTATGCAATGGCTATGTGTTCAACTGTGGGCTATCTGTATACAACTTGGTGGATAAATGATTTAGACTGGGGTGAGTGGAATGACTTAGTGTTAAACTATGTGTGGTGGACTGTGTGTTGGATTATATGATTCTATGTGTAGGCTTAGTGTATTGGTTAGCCTTTCCCTAGACAATTAAGGACTTAACTTTGTGTGCCATTGAATTGAGCCACAATCGTACAACCATATGCTCTAATGGGAAGAGCCTGGTGTAGTAAGTTACCGAGTTTTAATGTTGGTTTCCTCGGGAAGTAGGCTAGAGTTTGTGTAGGGTGGAGGGCGTAGTATGCTATGTTTGAGCCACATCGTGGACGGTTCCTGTTCTGTAATCCAATGTTGTACCCCTGCACACATTTACTATGTTGGGATGTTCTTTGTGTATGGAATAATGGTGTAGGTAAGTCACTAGGAGAGCCAATTGTTGGGGCGGAGTCTTTGAAATGCTTTGTTATGATCCTTGGGATCACACATCCATGGAAACGTGTCTGAATCATGTCGTTGGTCATATCTTGTTGGAAAAGTTGTATAACCTCTACAGAGTGTTAATCAAATATATTTGAATAGTCGTGTATGTGGTCATAGACATGCTCGGGGATTTCACAGAAGGGGTGGTGTTCAAAAATGAAAACTCAGAAGGTTGGCTATGTGAATATAATGGTTTAGGCTATGTGCAACTTTGTGTCGAAATTCTTGCTTGCTTATTTTTGTTGTTTTATTATATGCTTTTCAATCTATTATTCTATTCAATTGCAAATATTTCTTTATGCAAAACAATCTTACTAACTATATCCTTTGGAATAAGCCATCATATATACTTACATTATGTGGTTATACTTGTTGAGTACTCTATGTACTCACTCTTGCAATAAGTATCACTTAGTTGACGAGGTGGAGGAGTCTGCACCCGTTTCGGAGGAGTACTACGTGGAGGTCAATTGTTAGATCTTGTTCCTAGCCAGTTGCCTGTGGCAAGTCGATGAGTTCTGCTAAAGTTGCTTTCATTCCGTTGCTGCTATTTTCTTTAATGCTTAAGCCATGTGATGATGAATAAATGTAAACTCAGTCATAAGGTCACAACAGTTATTTACTTATCAAATTCAATACATTAACCTTATTTCGTTGTGTATGGATGATATTGCATTAATGTTGACACTGTGTGCACTAGCGTGTTCCTGAACTAGTGTAGTATACACAGATGGTCCAGATTTGCACATTCGGGTCCTAACACACTGCGAGGGGGTAGGGGTCTCGAGATCCCTAAAGTGTGAGAAACGGTACAGAGAGATGAATGATATATGTATTTGTGTAAAATTCACCAAAAAGTCCCCCCACTTGATACACAAGACAGCATATTTATGACATTACAAGTTAGGAGGGAGGAGGTTACAACAATGCCCCTATAAAAGCCCTACGACTATAAGGGTCGCATGATCTTTTCCTCCTTCACTGGTAGCTTCAACACACAGAGGACTCCCATATGCGGTGTCACCATGTCACCTTTCTTGGTCCATCACGGGGCCTCGACCTCTCCTCCGTCCTTCGCCTGAAGACCCCCTTCGGGTCATGGACCCATTCAGGCGAAAGCTGAGGTGGTGGACCAATTGGCCGAGGCGTCGGTGTAATATCTCATTTATTTAAAGAGAATATAAGAAGATTGGGATATTAGTTATTTGTCTCGCCAAGAAATGGGACAAAATCTGTCCATCATCTTGCAACATAATTTTTACTACTAGAATGGCTTCGAATGGAATAACTCATAGCTACAAAGTTGTAGATCTCTTTGCATAGTCCAATTTAGAGTCCTCATTGATCTAATTTGGAGTTTTTACATATGAGATATGGAGCCCGCAAGACAGACTGCACGGAGAATCATAGATAGCAACAGAGTCAACTTCCAAGGCAAATTCGGCAATGAATAATGCATTTTCATAAAACCTCCATAAATAGAAAGTTTTAGTAATCTGAGTTAGCTAAATGGGAAAAAAATAATCACTCTATTCCTAGTTTGGGATAGAAAGTTATTGCCTCTTAAAGGTTCACTGCACAGAAGGAAAGCATAAAACTGACAAGAATTCAAAATGTACTCCGAATCAAACTCAATATCGGTTGTTTCCAACCCTTCCACACCAAGCCATGACCCTACAATCCCTTGGACTTTAAATAGGACCCCAATGATGCCCCCTTGTGTTCCCTTCCTCTGTCCGCCACCCCTTCCCTGTGTGCGCCCCTGCTGCCCTGTGCGCCGCATCCCATGTGCCTCCCTCCCTTCAAGCCGCCGCCTCCCCTGCTCCTCCCTCCCTCCAAGCTGCCGCCTCCCCTCTCGGTGCCACATCCTGGTGCCTCCTTACAGCCATAGCTGTTGGACAAGAGAAGGAAGGCCAACAAAAGGAAGAGAAGAAGGGAGGAAGAGAGAAGAAGGAAAGAAGGAAGAGAAGGGTTTGCGTGGGTTTCATGATCGTCATCATGTTCTTCAAGTGTAATGATCTAAAAACCTTTAGATGGCCCTAGTTTAGTCATTGTTCAATTTGTAGATCATTTGGTTAATGAGAATAGTAGATTTCAGTATGTCCTAGTTCGTTGAGTTGCGACGCAGAACTTTACGGGGTGATTAGATGTATTTAGGCTTAGATTCAGAGGTTCGTCCAATTATAGAAGATGTACAGAATTTTGTTAGATTTCCAAGGAGGTCTAGAACACTAACTTTGGAGTTGTGAGCGAAAAGTTATGGCTTCGAAAGTTTGTTGTCCAGAAAACGGACGTCATTGACAGCTGCCATGAAGATGGGTTGTTTTCATGTTGTAAATGAAGTAATTTAATTTTGGTGATAGCTTGAATAAGCTAGGGAATTTTGAGTAGATTCTAGAACTGGTATTGTTCATAAATGTTCAAGTTTTAGAAAGAAAAAAGATGTGAAATTGTGAAGTGGCCTGTCCTGACAAATTATGAGATAGCCTTTGGGGAAGGAAACATGGAAGTAAATGGTGTATTCAGAAGTTTTTCATATCTAGGAAGTTATAGGAAATTTCGTGAGGATTCTAGAAAGTATTGAATTTCTAGATTTTGGGTTCAGGTGAGTAAGTTAGAGTATTTTTGCTACTGGGGCAGCGGGTAGTACGTTCAGTAAAATTGAGTTAATTATGTCATTTTTGTGTAGACATGCAATGGCGATTAGCATAATGATTTGGTGCCGTTGTAATGTATTTTTTTAATAAGTTTTGAATTATTTGTTCAGGGAGTGTGGCCTCTAGTGTCTTAACACCGTCTCGCTATCCAGCTTCGAGGGGATAAAGAGGTAAATGCATAGTAGAACGGTGATCGATAGTTTGATCCTTATCTTCTTTATTATTCATTGCCATTATGTTGTTTATTCCATTACATTGCTTATTTACACATCTTGAGAATGAATATGGATCGTTATTATTGATGATATGAATTGTTGATGATATGATGTGGTAATAATATGGAGGTAAAGATGATAAATTATGTTAATGACTAATTAAAGATGTTGCATCATTTACATTCATCATGATAGGATTGCATGAGCTAGGTCGGTGAGAAAGTTTTGTAACTAGTCCGGTGAGCTCGATGAGAAAGATACATGACTAGTTCCGAGTGCTCTAGATATAATCCTACTTCAGTGGAAGCTCCACGGGAGTAGAGGAGGTCACCGATCCCTTTGAGGACGGGCTTGAGAGTGAACACTGTTGTGAGTGTTCACTCATGTTTTACCGGTATAAGCAAAGAAAAGAGTATGTGGGCATGGTGTTTAGAGTTGTGTCACATTGAATGAAAAGTGGATATGATATTTGACTATGAGCAAAAAGAGAAATAAAAGGATAATGTTAATGATGATATTGATTATAGTTGATAAATCATTGTTCATTGCTTTATTATTGTGCTTCCCGAGTCGTGGATTCATTCTTACTCTACTGTTGTTTTATGTGACCGTTTACGATATTTCACTTAGCAAGAGATAGCGCACTTGGAACAATTGTATACAATAAAACACTTGATTCATTTGTAATGAGAAATCTTTACTATATTGTGATGGAATATCTTTTAGGACAAGATAGATATTGAATAATTATAGATGATTGATTGGAACTTGTTTATTCATTCAAGAGACTATTTGATTAGTTTTACTTAATTTCTGGACTATTATTCTGCTATGTTATCTAGTGTTTAAATCATTGTGCTTGTCATGTCATTATTCATATGTTATTATATCCCGTGGATGGATTTTAATATTGAATTGGCTGCTGTAATTTATTGTTAATTGATATTAAAATTAATAGTTAATATATTTTAATAGCATTTCAGGCTCAATGTTGGATCGAGATCGAGATGTAACAATCAGAGTGACATCCTTCTCTCTTTACGTATGTGGAAGGGGCTAATTCCCTTGGCTCTTCACCGGACCGTTGGTGGGTGTGGCCGGGGTCCCTACAACATGTGGTTAATGAGCCTTGTACAATTGTGCATGCACGCGATTATGGACTTGCTATGGCTATGGCACATTCATCCAACAGTACAAAATGCAAGTGTAAGAACAATCACTCCCATTCCGAGAATAAGCCGCGGCGAACCCGTCAGAATTGATAACCAGTTCATCAAGCCACAAGAATCATTCTGGTACATAGATGTACACGGTACACCCCATCAAGAATCAGCCGTGCAAGAAAGTACACAACAAAAAAGACCTACACTTGGATCACATGGAGACCCCAAACTCAAGTCCTACGTACTCCAATTACAACTGTACAAGGCTCTTGATGCAGTAGGTGCCCACAAGGAACCAGCCGGTCAATGCGGTGGCGAAAGCAAGCAGGCCGGTCAGAAATGTCATGCCGCCAAGGATAGTACCGATGGAGAACACCACGGCAAACGGCAAGAAAGTCTTCACCACGGACGCTGTGCTGACCCAGCGGCCCCGTAAGAACATCACAGCAGCTAGGCTGACCACATTCCATTTGTCATGGCCCGAGTAAAACAACCGGTTCAGATTGTTTGTGACGAAGGAGTGGCAGTTGCAGGTGAACAGGTTGTAGTTCCTGTTTTGGAACTCCTGCACGCTTTTCTTCAGCGCATCATCCCATGTTGCCTCCGCTTCAGGCTCAAGAAGCTTATAGCACTGCATATGAGAAAAGATTAATGTTTGGTGAGTAATAGTATGATTCAACCTTTCAATGTTACATGCAGATAATGTGCGTTACTGTAAAGGAAGCATTCAGAATAGTATAAACCACAAAGTACAAACCTCGTCACCAATCACTTGAATGTAGCGTGCAACAGCTCCAAAGGCAAAGTTGTCAACTGATACAAAATTTGGACCAGCGAAGTCCAAAATTACACCATCTTCTCTGCAAATGCCAATGTGACCGATAAATGGTACCAACCATGAGATGAAGGGTATAGGAGTCCATACTATACAACAAGGAAAGCGAGCTCTTCTTGGGTCGATTTGACTGAGCTGGTTTCTGTCAGTTTCCATCGGGCCACTATTAGTTCAAGCAGTTGATCGAGAGGCACGGGCAATTGCTGCAGAGAAATGTTGCAGAAATATTAACAGTCAGAAGAACAAATGCACATGCATGTGGACAGGAATACAGGCAAAACACACATAAATGCATATCTGGGATTCATCGGTTAATGTAACCCATTATCAAAATATCTGACATATATAATGCCTACACATTCAGATTTCAAAAGGTTATCTTCCACAAGGAGCAGAAAGCAAGTGCAACAACTTAAATTCACTAGCAGAATGCAGGATCACAACTAGACTGACCAGACAGATATTCTTCTTTTGAGGAATAAATCTTTCTTCCTTTGTCTTTTGCTGCCATTCCATAAGATCTTGCCTCAAACAAACCATTAGAATAATAGCATCTTCGCACCGAATGGTCACCGAAAATATGTTTATCACGTAAATAGAAGGGAGTACTGAAGATATTGAAATAATAATACAAACAGCGATAACTCAGTACAACTGCAGTAAATCTATTATACATATATATTGACTTAAGGAGAACTGGGAAGCAAAAAGTTACAGACTAAGCTGATTACTGTTATCTACAGACTGGTGTTAGAATGCAATTAAACGACATAGGGGTCATCTACCGAAGGCCAAACTACTTTCCTTTCTCCCTAAGTGTATGCACAATGGGCAACAAAGGATGTTCTTATTCTCCAAATAAGTGAGAGTTCATTAATAACATCCCCCTGCATTGTCATCTCAGAATGACTTATACAATCCTTTGAATCATCGAAGCAAAGTTTATCACAGTAAAATGACTAGGCATATTCTGTACTTCTCGTGTTAGATTTTGAGCCACTTGTTTTTGTTAGAAGAAATTGGACCTAAAAAATCATGTCGTTTTGTACAAGAAGGATCCACCCAAGTGTTCCCTCGGGTAAGCTTTTCTTCCACATATCTACTCTACTCAAATATTTGGAATTAGGGAAGCCCAAAATTCACTCTACTTAACAATATTTAACATGATTAGAAGTCCTATCTTGCTATCTCACAGGCATTCAGCATTTCGGCTCTTACTTCTTACTACAGCTAAAATCAACGGCAAGTAAATAATCCCCATACCTACACAGGTCCAACTTATGCAACTCAACAATATTCCAATCTAATCATTTGAATTCCAATTTCTTTCTGGCACATCCAATACCAGAGGAGAATGCCCTTTGGCTCAATCCCAGTCCAACAAAAAGACCCTCGCCATTCGCAGTTTCACCGATCCAAAAGTACCCAGGAAATCCTAAGTCCATTACTGAACTGATTAATCCATGATTACCAACAGCAACACCGGTATAGTTTAATCGGATTCGAGAAAAACTGAACCAAACTACGAAATTTAACAAGGGGATCCTAGGGTTGAAGTACAGTTCACGCTGGAAAATACACAAAGAAGAAGATACTGATGATTCAGCTATCTTCTCTCAATTCTCTTACCAAAATAAGAAGTTCTTGCGGAGACCGATGCCTTCTCGTCGGCGAAAACCGGCGGCGGCGAAGGAGAAATACGCCGGCGATGCGGTATTGTGGTCGTCTGCGGGGAGAAGCAGCGCTTCGGGCTAGCCAGTGCTTTGAGATTGATGCGGTGCTAGCGTGAGTTTTTGCGGTCTGTCCAGCCAGATCCCCGGGTCATCAAATAAGCAAATCGACCCACCTAGAGTCAGATGTTTTTGTTGGCGTGTAATCAATAATTTCATGCCAGTAAGATCTAATCTTCATAGAATCATAGGCGACACAAAAAAAAGAAAAAAACTATTAAACAATATAGTGTTTTTCCTCTTACCAACGGGATAGTTGGACACAGTTTGATCTAACTCCTGATGTATAAATCCTAAAACTTGACCGCATTTAACACACGCGGTTGTGACTCGCGAAGAAGTTTCTCTCTGTAGGAACTAAAGATCGTCAATCCATCTTAGAAAAATCACCAAATCAGTAGTATTGGTGGCCAGTGGCTACTAGATAACCACTGACAAGTTGCCTGATAGCCATCTCCCTCCTCTTATGCCTCTGGTTGAGCTTTGCCATGGCAGATCTGACACTAACAAGTTCTTCTATTTACTTCATGCCTGCAATGTGCGTGGGGAAAACACGTTAGCAGCTAAGGCCGCGTCTGCAGGTGGGTCGGTCTTCGAGCGACGCACGGCGGTGGGCTGGTCCTCCACGCCTCGTGTAGCCGCAAGCATGTAGGAGACCACGGTCCGACTCGATGGGGAGTGGTGGCAAGCGGGCTCAGCCAGAGCAAGGCGCGTGGAAGCGACTAATGGAGGCGCGTGCGGCGACGTGTGGGGAAGTGAGAGGTCACAACAACCTAGTGAGCACGGAGCCGCGGGCGAGCTCAGCGGTAGACGAGAAGGCCAACGGTCGTGACGTCCTGGCGAGCGTGGAGCTTTGGCGGCGAGCGGTCTCACAGCCGTAGGTGACTACGTTGGAATTTTTTGCTCTTGTTTGATTTTTTATGAAACTTGCTGAAACTTTTTTGTCTGAACTTGTTGAAACTTGAGTTTCAAAATATGAAACTTGTTGAAACTCTTTCATCTGAGACTTGTTGAAACCTGAGTTTCAAAATCTCAAATATCTTGAAACATATTGAAACTTGCTGAAACTTCTTGAAACTCTTTTGTCTAAAACTTGTTGAAACTTGAGTTCCAAAATCTGAAACTTCTTAGAACTTGATGAAACTTCTTGAAACTCTTTTGTCTGAAACTTGTTGAAACTTGGGCTTCAAACTTTCTTGGAATCTTCTGAAAACTTATAGAAATATGCAAAACTCACTGAAACCTTAAACTTTTAAAATATTTTCACGAGACTTCTTAAAACTTCATGAGTCTTGCTGAAACTTATTGAAACTCTCTTGTATGAAACTTGAGTTCCAAAATCTGAAATTTGTTGAAACTTGGGCTCGAAAGTTTTTTGGAATCTTCTGAAAACTTCGAGAAATACACAAAACTAATTGAAACCTTAAACTTTTATAATATTTCCACAACACTTCTTGAAATTTTATGAAACCTTTTACAAATAACCAAGTTGCTAACATGGGGAAGAACAAAAGATAGGAACTTATATAAATCAGAAACTTATTGAAACTTAGGCTTGAAATTTTCTTAGAATCATATGGAAACTTCTAGAAATCTGAAACGCATTTAGTTGAAACTTCAAATTCGAAATCTGAAGCTTCATGAAACTACTATACCGTTGGAATTGCAATTCCAATGATATAGCGTGGGCTAGCAACTCCAAAAAAAGACTGAGTTTTTGTGAAGATGTGGAGCTCGTGGTGAAACAACTTATCATTCCCCGGTGGAGTGTATTTTTGCTCAAGCTTTCTGGTCGGCGAGGAAGGAGAAAGTTTGTGTGAAACTCCCGATGCTCCATCCGGTCACTTGGGCCTCGGATATTATTGAGGGGAAGGTTTGTACACTTGAGGATGCAAAATGCTATTATTTGTGGCATGTGAACCTTGTGGACTTGAAGAAATGCAAGGAGGCGTGGTCATAAAACCAATGGGCCTGGTACAGGCATGCAGATGGCCAAGAAACACCGCGTTCGATATGTTGCAGTTGTAGGCAGTGAAGACCTCTGTGAATCTACGACATCGACAACTAAAACTAAAAGGGGCGTCTACGCCAACGGTGGACTAAATTTATTAGAAAAAACAAAATCATGTGGCTCAGATCCTCTCCTCTCATCTATATAAATCCTCACGTCCTAACCGTAACCCATCTCCACCTCCCACATCTAGCCACAGCCACCACCGCCTTGCCCCTGTTTCGCCTCGCCGACACTGCCCGTCTCCTCTCCTTCCCCTACCACCCTTTTTCCTCGTCTCCGGCGGCGGCATCACCGAATCCGCCGCCACCTCCTGCCGCCTCTCCACCTTGAACTTGTCCTCGACCTGCCCGCCGCTACCGCCCACCACCCTCCTCCGTACCATGGCTGAGGCAGTGCCACTGCCATTGTTGTCACCCACCGCTGTGCTTCCGGTGCCCCCTCACTTCCTCTAAGGTCCAGGCTCCGATGAACCCAAACACTAACAAGAGAACACGAGCCCTAACAAGCGGCAGTGGCGAGAAGGACAACAACCTTGGTCAGAGCACGAATCTCCACGTGAATCCAAATGTGAGGAAAATCGGCTGAGATCTTACAAATTTTCAGTCGCATGAGATTTAGAAAATATGAAAAATAAATGGTTCCCTCCACCTCTAGGTTCCATGAAGGTGAATGTTGTCAGTGCTTTTGGTAGTGAGAAGATGCAGGGAGCTTCAGGTGATGTGGTATGTGATGATAATGGTTCTTTTATGGTAGCATCTAGAAGATGGTATCCACCGCGAGCGAATGCATTTGATGGCGGAAGCCCTCGCACGTCAGGATGGTATTTAGGGGGTCTTTGGGATGACTTCGACTTTGGCTTTTTGCCCCAAAAAGCCAAAAGCCATCCCAAACGAGGGCTTTTCTCCACGGTATTTCCAGAAGCCAGAAGCCGCCCATAACGTGAGAAAACCGCAAGTCGAAAGCTACCGAGGGGCAGCTTCCCTTAGCTTCCCACACCCTCTGTCGGGACCCAAAATGCATATCAGGAACCCTATGTGTATTCTGAATTAGTCTCAGATCAGTAGCTAGCTCACACATTAAAACAGTGATGAAATACCATCTATTTATTCGATTTAACTAAAAAGATCTCAAAATAACAAATAGTAATAATGACTGAACCTTATGGTCAACGTTTACTTAACTTACCACGCAGGGCTAAAGAAATAAATAAACTCTTGCAGCGGAACGAAAAATTTGGAAAGGCCAATCAACATGCCCACAAGCAATCGAGTGGATAACGCATCCTAACATGTAAAACCTTCATAGTCTTTCTTCTGAAAGAACTCATCAACAACTTGGTATTCTTCAACTAATCAACAAAGGCGTAAAGCCGTGAGTACATAAAGCACTCAGCAAGTCATAGGGAAATGTATGTAAATAGTATTCATGCAAGGCTTGCCAAAGGTTAGATGTATGGTTCTTTTGTAGAAAGCAGCATTTATGTTAAATACAATAAATAGATTAAAATGCGTATTGGGAAAGAATAGTAAATAAGTAAACAAATTCTTTGAAATAACCAGTGAACTCCTCATTCACTTTCCAATCAAACCAATGATAAGTGGATCCCCAATTCACCAATCGACACAAACCACCAAGTGAATTACCCATTCACCGAACGAACATTATATTCATCAAGTGAACTTCTCATTCACACCTCGGCATATTTTATAAAAAAAACTCTATCTCTCGTGTGAAATCCCCGAGCACGTCCATAACCACAGACACAGCTATTCGAATAGTTTTACACTCTTTAAAGGTTGTACAGGTTGACCCACAAGAGATAATCAACTTATAATGTCCGCTCGCACACTTCCGTAGGTATGCGACTAAGACATTATCACAAGTCCTTTACAAAGATCTTTCTTAATCCAGCTCTTATCGCTAAGGTCTCAACACTGGATGTCTTACCAACCAAACAGGGTCCCCATCTTGTGCCATCATGAGTATACATACCCCGAAACTCACTCTTCCAAGACAGAATCAAAATTAAGATATTGCTAATTAATTAGTCAGGTCCCACCCATACAGGACATATGGTTGTACTGTTAAGACTCAGTTCAATGGCACACAAGATTAAGTTCTTGACAAGTTACTCAGGCGATCTTACCACAACCCATAATGTGCTAACAACACCCTCAATCCACCATCCACTCGCACGAGCAAAAACCATTTTGTTTAACTAAGACTAATGACATACCTTGCCATGGTATACAAATTTTAACAACAGTGGCTAACCACCACAATTCCATATATCATTAAGGTAAAATTAATTATTATGACACATGTGATAATGAACCCATCGTAACTAAGCATGACTAAGCGTTTATACGCTACCCATGTTGGTGATACAAATATGTCCAACTAAAATTATCCATGCTAGGGTGATAAATGATTCATGGCATTCAAATATCCAATGGAGGTATAATGACAAGTAGGTGATAGCTAATCCCAAAATAATTTGTATAAAGATAGCATGCAGTTGTATAAAATAATATACTTTTGAAATCACAGGTTCAATATAATTAAAGGACTATGCTTGCCTTGGAATACATCCTGGTACTGGTCTTGATCTTGATGTACTCCTCCTTGCACAAAATTCCCCGAAGTAGCAATATCTACTCATAAACGAAGTAAATAAATCAAATAAATACAAAACAAAGATAAAATCAACTCTAAAAATTAAATAGATCTCAAATTTAGATGAATTTAGAAATTTGGATGGGCTCAATCGGAGTTCAGATGAAGAAGATAAGACATCTGGAAGATCAAAATCCTAAGAAATACTTAACAGGAAGCTTCGAGTACTGTTCACTTTGAGCACTGTACATCGAGTATTGCACATGGTCGGAAGGGAGTTACGACTGCCTGGTCATAGGAGGTTACGACTGCCTAGTTGTAGAAGGCTTACGACTACCGGGTCGTAGAAGTTACGACTACCTGGTAGTAGAAGGGGATTCGACCACGCGGTAGGCTCTAGTGGGATTTTGGGTGTGCCACATGGCTGACAAATGGGCGTTGATGGAATGTCACGAGGATACCACATGGGTAAAAGAGCTGAGGTGGATGCTGATGTGGAGAATGAGATGGCATCCACGTTAGCAAGGAGAAAAACCGAAGGGGAGGCAGAGCGAGGCATGGCCGGCGGTTTGAGCATGTCGACGACGGTAAATGGTGGCAAGGGAACTCCGGCGAAGTAGCAAAACAGAACCCCAAGGAGACAGTGATGCTTTGGGAGGTGGAGGCACAACAATGCCAGCGACGAGACGGCGACGGCGACAACTTTGGCGGCGGAGGTACTTCAGGCGACAAAGGAGCTCACAGACACGGCAACTTTGGTGATGGAGTGGCACCCAAAGGATATGAAGAGAAGCACCAGGTCGGTGGGGAAGCAAGGATCATAGAGAGAGGCTCGGAATGACTAGAAGTTGACCAGAGCAACGACAATTCGAAGATGATCAGAGACGGGGAAGAACCACGGCGGCGGCTCGATGACAAAGAAACCAAATTAGAGGTGGGGGTAGGATGAGAATAGGATGGAACACAGTGTGACACACGAGATTTGGCCATGGACTCACCGGAAGCGTAGATCGACAATGGGTGACCACGGTCGGTTTTCGGATGAAGACGAAAATGGCGATTTGATGATTCTTCGGAAAAGATGGAAAGAGAACGGTGAAGCCCACGGTGAGGCGAATCTAATGGCGGTGGAAGTAAGGTCGAGATGGTCTGATGATGATGAATTTTGATGACAAAGAGCTTCTGCATTGGCGGCTCCTTCGACAAAATATGGTAAAACCATGTTGAAGATGAGATAAAAAGCTTAGGGTTTCGGTGGAGAACTCTGGGGCAAAGTTTTTGACACAAGGCCGGGCTTATATATGGTCGGGAGAGGGGAGAGTCCAAGGGAGAGCCGGCAGCGCTGCTCGCGTGCTGCAAACGAGCAGGTGGCGACGCGGGGCCCACCAGATAGAGAAACAAAGGAAAATGGGCAAAGGGGAGGTGGACTTCGGCTGAAAAAGAAATGGCGAGCGGGCCAAGGCTACGGCTAGGCTGGAAATAATGGAAATGGGCCTAGTGAATAGGGTTTCGGCCCATGAGATTTTCTAAGATTAAGAGTAGCTTTTCCATTTTAGAAAATACTAAAAATCCAAATAGCATATAGAAAATAACAAATGCACTCGAAAAAATCTAGAAAATATATCCAAGCACATAGAATCCAAATAAAATAATTTTGACAATGGTTGATGTTGAATTAATCATATTAAATTGTTTTTCTTTTGAAAGTCCATATTAAGTTTTATTTTAATTCAAATAAAACTTTGGTGAATTTTTCTACAGAACTAAACAACTCAAAAAGATTTTTAAACTTCAGAAAAATTGAGATGTTACAAGCTGGAAGCCGCTTTTCAGGAAAACCACAGTCGTGCCAAACATGGCCTTAGTTGATTGTGGACTAAGGTTTAACAAATTTCGTTGTAGAGACAAACTCGCAAAGCCTGGTTTATTTGTTGAAGTCGAGACATGAACATCTATCGTTGATCATGCTGATCCTGAAGGAAATACAAAAGCTTAGGTGGATTTTTATTTATTTTCAAATTATTCATATAAAAAGGATACAAACTTGACTGCTCACTTAAGTGCCAAGCAAGATTCTACCCCATTTTAAGCATGTACTTGATTGAATCAGATGCAACTTACGGGCATTTACGGCAGGTGGGAGTCGTGCGTGCCGCTTGAAACCCATGACGGCGACACACGCAATGCGAGCTCCTCGTCCGTCTTGTCCGGCATGGACAACCACCGATGAGGCCCAGCACGACACGTTGGCCCACCGTGCCGCTAGTCGGGCTGTGCCGGCACAGGCACGGCACACGACCCCTGTAGCTAGCCCGCCTCAGCCACCGCCATCCGCCTCGGCTGACACCGACATCAACGCCAAGGCCCTACCCACCGTCACCCTCGGTGTCAGTGGTGGCTCGTAGGAGATTCGGGTTCTTGAAGCTTGGTGATGCGAAGAATGAGAGAGAGCACGCTCGAGGGACTCTTCGGCCACCGCTTGTCGCCGAATCGAGCCACCGCCGCCGCTTCTTTTCGAATCAAGTAGCTGCCACTTCCACTTCTCGTCGAATCGAACAACTGCAGCCGAATCGCGCCGCCACCGCCACCACTTTGTCCCCAAATCTCTCTGTGGCCACCGCCATTGCTTGTCGCCGAATCGAGCTGCCCCTCGCGACCTAATCGCGCCATCACTCCACTCATAGGAGAAAGAGAGAGATGTGGCCTGCGTGGAACGAACAAGACGAGGAACTAAGGGAGAGAGACGTGGGGACTGGGGAACGAGATGAGGATATTGAGGGATGACTGTTGTGTTATCATTCTCCTAATTTCTTCAGATGGAATCATATTAGGGGTTTGATCTTATGCTCGGATGAGGATACGTCAGTCAAGAGTAAAGCAAATGCGATGACTATTCACTCCAAAATTCTTGCATTATTCATGCTCCTATGAATCAAACACCTAATCTGCAACAGTTCAAAATTAATAAGTTGGATTAGTTAAGCATCTAATGTGCATTTGTGAAATTTGGACTTTTTCAAACCTTTTGTTGCAGCAAATAAGTTTCAAATGTGGGAATATTTTAGTTGCATTCTATTTTCTTTGATATGCTTGTTTGAATTTTCTGGAATTTATCGGAGGTTAATTGGTTTCTGTTTATTTGCATGCTTAAATTGAATCTGATTTTAAAATGCAAACATATCAAGTGAAAAGTTCTGGGAAATATTTTTCATAACTTCTGAAACATATTATAAACTCGCTCTAAAAATGTCATAATTTTGGGAAATTATTTGCTAGGTTAAAACAGCTAGTCAAACCAAGAAAATCAAAAGTCAAACACCACCCCATAAACTTAAAATAATTTTATGAAATATTGTATAAAACCATAGAAAAATTTAATTAATGGTCTAACAAGTGTAAGAGAACTTCCCTAAATTTTTCATTAATTTTGGAGCTCGGTAGCTTTGTCAAATAAATTCCCAAAAGACCTTAGTCTTTTTCCCAAAAATCAGAGTTTTTCTATTCCTCCGACCGAACTAGCTAACACTATAGTGACTGGATCCAAACAGTATTGACCCAACTGCACCGCACCACTTTCGCCATCTTTCACTGACTGGCGGGCCCCACACCGACCCGGCTTCGTCTTCGCGCGAGCGCCTCGTGGCTTCACTGCCGCTCCAGCGCACAAGACCTTCTAGAAAGGAAGCGGAGGTGCAGCCACCTCCCTCCCCTATTTATAGTGGAGGCTTAGACCTTCTAGAAGTTTGACTCAATTGGGCTCCTGTTAAGGCCCAAAACAAACGGGACACATACGCTCGTATTTTAATACGCCGTCTTTAACACCCCTTAACCTAATTAGCTACACCTTGCGCCATCTTGCGCCTCGGATTAGCCAATAGATCACCCTTGTCCATCTTGCGTCACGCTTGAGTTCATTGACCTCACCCGGCATCGTCGATCGTTCTGGACCTCAGCTCTCCAAGCCTAGTCACGATCATCATCGCCGTTGACCGTCGTTGACCACCAAGCAACCTGCACAACAATAGACAAGTAAACCGAATTTGGGAACAAGTTCTTCACAACTTGACCCATGTTAGTCAAAACATGCATCATGCAACATATATGCCACAAACTAGTGACTTTGACCTAATAATCAATATCGCCGCCACGACGGGCGGCGATCCAGTGAAAACCGGCCGATCGCCCTAGGGCTTGGTCGACCGCCCCTCGGGCTGGTCTGACCGCCACCTATTGGTTGGTCAGACCGCCAGTAATGACTTAGTCGAATTTCGCCTCTGGAAAATCGAAACCTACTGAAATTTTCAAACCAATAGAACTTTTGACTCGAGACTCCAAAAATTATGAGACCAAGTGCAATAGAATCTCCTCTCTTGCCTACACCCTCTATTCTTGGCCCAGCTCAAACCACACTTTCTGAAGTTGGCCGGTCCGACCGCCGCTATGGCCGGTCGGACCGATCTTGGACCGGTTTGACCGCCGCCCAGGCCAGTCAGACCGGCTGAGACCCGACAGTCCTGAAACTTTACCGAAAACACGTGAAACGACAAACCGTTAACGCCATTGCCACTTGTCACATCATCCTAAGATCTGGAGCATATCCCCATGATATCCACAATCCCCCCCTTTGATGAACACATTGGCAATAATCCAGAAAATGTAATTTGGAGGTTTGAAAAGTAAAATACTTTCGTTTTCACACAAAAGCACAACTTGGTCCATAAGCAAGAGAAAGCAATGGAAATGACCAAGCTGACATCAGAATAGCATAGGCAAGCGAGATATGGCAAAAGAAAGCATAAAAACTTTAAATTCAAGAGAAGAGTCAAAAATCTCACTTAAGATCCATATGAAAGAACAATTGTTCAATTGACCTATGATCATTGTGAGGATAAATAAATGCAATTCAAGTTCAGAAAAGTCAATAAGACAGTAAGAATACAATTCAAAAACTCCCCCTCATTATGATCCTCAGATTTCAGAAAATTTCAAATTCTCAAATTTCTCCCCCTTTTTATCATTTTTATTTATCTTCTCCCCCTTTGTACAACAATGATATATCTTCTCCCCCAACATTGAAATATCTTCACCCTATTTGACAATGGAGTCATCAAGGAATCACGCCTTCCTCTCATCCAGAGATAACAATTGCATAATGAAGAAAGAATCATAAGAAAGAGTATGCATGAAGTGCAATGGAGTGGTTTTATTTTTGTATTTTTTTAATTTTTTTTTGATTATAAGAAGCTTTGGAGATTACCCAAAAGAACAAACCAGCATTTCTAATATTGCACAAATGACATGTCAAGCCCAACAACGCTAGCAAGATCATGACAAGACATATATATCAAAGCTAAGCACGAAGGCTGAAAAGTAAAGCAATAGATTTGATCAATTTAAGCAAAACTTCAAATTCAGCAAGTTCATCAACAGGGATCCTAAAGTGAAACTAGCCATGTCAAAATGTCAAAGTGAGATAAAAAATCTAACAAAGACCACATTAAGAGTCAATCAGGTCCTGTATTGAATCATTTTGCTCAAATTTCTCAAAAGCCCATTTGTCAACAGTTTTCCCATTTGCACTGAAGATTGAAGTTGACTAATGATCTAACTTAGTGACAAGATCCTAGACTAAGAGCCATCCACGAACTCATCCTAAGCTTCGACCAGAAGTTGATTAAAGGTATATCTTAGTGAAGAAGATCCTGGACTAGGAGCCATCCACAAACTCTTCCTAAGCTTCTACCAGGGCGACAAATCTTGAGGTTCATATCATTTCTGACAAGCAGTCCCCATGAGATCGTCTGGATCATCAAACTATCTCCAAGTTCATGTCTTTGACAAGCAGTCTCGTAAGAGTAGTTTGTCACAATTTAAGCATAAGACAATCTTGGATTTTCATGTTTCACAAGAGCAGTTTTAGAATATCAAGAACACAAGAAGCTCAAGGTCTTAAGTCTATCATACCAGGCTCTAGGGGCTTGTTTAAGACCATATAAGGCTTTGGATAGCTTGAATACATGATGTGGGTACTTGAAATTCTCAAAGCCTGGGGGTTGCTTAACATAAACTTCCTCCTCTACGAAACCATTTAAAAAGGCATTTTTAACATCCATCTGATATAATCTAAAGCCCTTAGATGTAGCAAATGCAAGCAGAGTACGAATGACTTCTAATCTAGCAACAGGAGCAAAGGTCTCATCAAAATCCAACCCCTCAACTTGGCTAAAACCCTGAGATACCAACCAAGCCTTGTTTCTAATTACAGAACCATCCTTATTTTGTTTGTTTTTGAAAACCCAGCGGGTTCCTATAACATTATGGCCACTAGGAGGTTCTACTAGGCTCCAAACCTTATTCCTCTCAAAATTCTCTAGCTCCTCATGCATGGCATTAACCCAGCTAGAATCCGATAAAGCATGTGATATATCGCGGGGTTCAAAAGAAGCAACAAAAGCAGAATGAGAATAGAGGTTTGGATTATTATACCTGGAGCGAGTGACTCGCTCATGGAGATTACCTATTATCTGATCCGGATGGTGCGGCCTTTGAATGTGAAGTGGTGCACCCGGAGAGGAAAATATATCTTCAACCTCCGCAGGTACTACTGATGTTAAAGATGCAGCAGGAGCCTCATCTAAAGGCGAAGTAGTCACAGCAGGTTCTTGTGCTGAAATAGGAGCGTCAACAGCAGCAGGTGGAAGAACATCATCAAGTCCTTCATCATCTTCCTCTATAAATATGCTCTCCGTCAACTGTGCATCACCTAAATATCTGATTTAGTTCCGGGGCTAGTATCATCAAAAGTGGTATTGCATGTCTCCTGAATAAGATTAGTGTCAGCATTAAAAACCCGAAAACCCCTCGAATGTGCAGGATAACCTAGAAATAAACCATCAAAAGTTCTTAACTCAAATTTATCTAGATTTCCTGTTTTGAGAATAAAACATTTGGATCCAAAGACTCGAAAGTGCGAGACAGAGAGTTTTCTACAAAATCGAAGATCATAAGCAGTCTTGCCCAAAGAAGGTCTCACAAATACACGATTAGCAATATGGCAAGCAGTAGCAACAGCTTCAGCCCAAAACCTCCTCAGTGTGCTATACTCATCTAGCAACGCCCTAGACATCTCGACCAGGGTCCTATTCTTCCTTTCCACAACGCCATTCTGTTGAGGGACGTGTGGAAAAGAGAACTGATGCTCAATTCCACGCTCAGCACAAAAGGAAGCAAATGAGGTATTCTTGAACTCCGTGCCATTGTCACTGCGGATCGCTCTCAAGGCACCCAGAAGTTCAAAAGCCAAACACAGAACAAGATCATGATAATAATCAAAAGCTCCATCCTTCGAAGCAAGAAAGAACAACCAAGTGTATCTAGAAAAATCATCGACTATGATAAGAATGTACCATTTTTCGCCAACTAACCGAACCCTAGCAGCACCAACCGAATCCATATGAAGCAACTGTGCCGGCCCATCAATCATGACCATAGTCACTGAAGGGTGTAAGGCGGCAACTTGCTTGCTATGCCTACAGGGTGCACAAACAACATCTTTGACGGCTTCGAGTTTGAGCAAACCTCTCATGAGCTCAAGGTTGCTAACTCGCGTCAGCTAATCAAAACCAATGTGCACCAAACGACGGTGCCAAAGCTAGAACTCAGAAGAAGAAGAAGAAATCAAGCATTTGAGAGAACCAACAAGAGATTCAGAAAAGTCAGCTCCAAAGATCCTAGTAACTCTAGTAATTACAAAAAACAAGCTCACTAGTTGAATCAATCACCCGACAAGTATTTTTTTCTAAATTTAGTCTCATATCCATCATCAAAAAGTTGAGAGACAGAAAGCAAATTAAACCTTAGCTTGTCCACAAGGGCGTCGTACTTGAGGATGAAACTATCGTTCACCCTGATCGATCTCGTTCCTTCATTTCGCCCTTGTTTATCATCTCCAAAGGTGATGAAATCATCACCTGTCGACCGCGTGAAGGATGTGAACCATCTTGAGTCTCCGATCTTGTGGCGTGAACAGCCGGAGTCGACGAACCACGTGTCCTTCCTCTTTCCGCGGTAATCCTGAAAATCAAGGAACAGAAGAACGATGTGTCTCAACACTGTGGTTAGTTAAACAAGACTTAGGAACCCAGTACTGAGACACACGTCTGCGAGTAGTATGCAAAGCAGAAGTACTATCCTTGATTTTTGTTTAAAGTTCTGTTATGAGCAATGGTTAAATTGACATGAGAATTATCCTGTCTAGGAGCTGATGATGAATGTGTGACACAAATCCTAAATCAGGTTTCTTCTTTTCTATGTTATCATGTCTCATAAAAGCTCTAGGTTGATTATATGAAATTCTAGCAAAAATTTTCTTATCATTTTTCAACCTACGCCAACAGAACTCAATCAAATGACCATCCTTTTTACAATAGGTGCAATGATACTTAATACCACTGGGAGAAGCACCCTTAGACTTAACAGATGGTTGGGCAATACCTGCAGATTTAAAGATAGTTTTTGCAGGTTGTGTTTTGAATTCAATTAACCTATTTTTTAAGACTTGAGTTACTTTTGGGTTAGAATTATTTTGAACATGATTGTATCATAATCCTTACTTCTTATAAGGAGTTTTAGACTTGTCCAGAATCATGTTTAATTGTTTCTGACCTTTAGAGATTTTTTTTAAGGTATCCTTAAGATAAGCATTTTCTTCTTTAAGATTAGCACATGATTCAGAGGTTTTACCCTTAATGGCTCTAGCATATTTTTCCTTATATAAAGTAGTTTCAAGTTTAAGAGCTGGACAGGAAGCACATGTAGCCGACTCAATACTGTCCTTAAAATTGGCATATTTAGCTCTAGCTGCTTCTAAGATATCTTTAACTTCATGTTCGCGTTCTAAGTAGAAAGTGCAAAAGCTATAATCAATCATACCAGAAATAACTAACTAGCTAGACTCTAAGTATTTTTTACATGAAGCAGATTTAACCTCAACAAGTTCAGTCCTAGCATTTTCAAGTTGTTGCAAAGTAATATTATGAGCAGATTGCAGTTTAGCAAATTCGGAGTGCATAGCATGGCAAGATAAATATTCATCAGTTCAAGAGTCTTAGCATTAGTAAGTTCTAATATCAAATTAACTACTTGTGACTCTAAGTCCTTGTTCTTGGCCATGATAAACTCTAAAGACTTATCCTGACTAATGAGTTGCTCAAACATAGATTCACATCTATCAGAAAGAACATCATAGGAAGGAGGTACCTCATCGTTGTCGTCGTCAACGGAGTCGGCCATGAAGCTCAAGCCGGTGAAGTCCTTGGTCGTCCCCTTCTTCTTGTTTTGAGGGATCTCCCCCTCCTTATCCTCCTCGCTCCCGGAGCGTCCCCTTCTTCTTGTTTTGAGGGATCTCCCCCTCCTTATCCTCCTCGCTCCCGGAGTCCACATCGCTTACGGATTGATCCTCAAAAGCGGTAAGCACCCGGTGAGTGGCCTTTGTCAGCTTGGCAGTATCATACCTTGATTTGTTCCATTGAGGCTTCTTCTAAGATGGCTTTCCCTCCTTACAGTTGCTCTTACCTTTCAGCTTGGGGCAATTTGCCCAGATATGATCAAACTCACCACACTCATAGTAAGTCACGGACCCTCCTCGATTTCTGTTTCTCATATTGTTGTAGGCCCGTGTGACCTTTTTGACTATGAGGGCCAACTCAGCCTCAGGAAGACTCTCAAACTCTTCTTCATGAATTGCAAATAAACCAGCAAGCGAAAATCCAGAAGAAGACTCAAAAACCCATCAGAAGCTCTCTTGAGCGAGTCTGCTACCAAAGCTATATTTCCCTTTTTGGGATGATCAATCCTCTTGATCTCATGAGTCTTAAGCTTGCTATAGAGCAGCTCCAAAGTCAGATCAGAAAGATTGACATTCTCCTCAATGGTTGTGGCCTTTATCTCCCACTCCTTGGTGTTGATTGCAGCCAAGAGGTGGATGTCATTTTCAGACTGAGAATATTCAATACCAACAACTTTCATCTGATTAATCACTGTATTAAAGTGACTGAAAATGTCATCGATGCTCTCTACAGGACGCATCTCGAATTTATTATATTCACGCTTATAGACTATTTAGCGTACTTTCTTGACTTGGGACGAACCCTCATGATAGGTTTCGAGAGTGTTCCAAATCTCATGTGCAGTCTCAAGATTGTAAATCCGATCATACTTCTGTCTACCAAGCCCACCACACAAGAGGTTTTTAGCCTTATTGTTGTTGGCCAAAAGGGCTTCTGAAGCCGGCGTAGCAACTTCGGGCACAACGAGCGGGACTCGAACAACCTCCCATATAGCGTGTCCTTCACTCTCAAGGAAGACTCGCATGTGATTCTTCCAATAGGCATAGTCGTGCCCATCGAAGATATGCGGCTTTGTGGAGTATCTATCCATCGCCAAGTTCAGTGACCGGTTAAGATCAAGATTGAACTAACCGGGCTCTGATACCACTTGTTGGACCGAAAAGCCGACTAGAGGGGGGTGAATAGGAGCACGCTTGATGAACCCTAAGGTTCTATTTGTTGTCCCGATCTTTCGATGAGAACGATAACTATCGATTTCGGTGGAGGTGACTCTCGCGATTCGACTGCAACCGTACGACGACGCTTGCGCCTTAGCAATCGTTGAACCAACTCCGAGATGTTATTGACCTTGCTGGAAGCACGATCAACCTGACCACGAAGGTCTATTCCTGCATGCAATCGAAGAACACGCAAGAATAAGATAAAACGCAATCTGATATATTGCAAATATTTATGAAGTATTGAAAGGTTGGGATTTCGAAAAGCTGTCTTGACAGGTGGTCGTCTGACACAACTGAAGAACAGAAGTTTGCACAATGGCTAAAACTTAACTCAACAAAATCCAAGGAAAACTAAAGGGGTGCGGCCTCCTTAAATAGGGAACGAGGAGCCACAAAACTAACGAACTAGCGAGGTGGTACTAACGGTCGTGAGTACTGTTCACGTGAACAGTAACCACACCCCCGGGTGGGCCGCCGGCATATGGGCCAAGTTCAGTATGATTACAAAGCCCAGTTTGGCCCAAACAAGTGATATGACATCTTCTTTTGATGATTGCGATCAGTCCAGATGGAGTTTGGAGGTGAGGCTGGATCCGTTGGAAAGAGGACGAAATTATCTTTCCATCAAGTACTCGTGGACCTCCAACAGACGTCGTATGTGAAAGTTATGACCGTTTGAAGTCGGTCTTTGCCAGTTGATTCCGAGGTCGAATCGATTCCAAAACGGGTCCCGTTCGAACTCTTGCTTGTCTTGGACCAAAAAGTGACGTGGTGACCTCCCTTATGTCTTTCAAGCATGTCCATAACTCCACATGCCTCGCCTTCGTCCTTTCCCATGTTCCTAAGCACAATTAAATCACTTGCTTTAGGTAGCGGTCTATTCTCAGTAATATATAAACATAGGAATGAATTCACCTGGTAATTAAGTTGGCGAGTACGAGCTCGAGTAAGTGGTCCTTGTAACACTTGCTGTGGCTGAGTGTTGTGTGTAGGCGCGGTTGTATCCATGGAAGGGATGTCCTCATCAACGCTCAATTTTTCACAAATAATGGATTCAACACAAATTTCACTCCAATAACTATGGAAGCTATGAAGATCAGTATATCAGTACAGCGGAAGACTAATATTGAATCCAATATAAACCCCTACGCAATACGACAAAATCAACATAGATTAAAGCAAATCAACGCACTGGCGGTCGGACTGCTGTGTCACTGGCGGTCGGACCGATTGCCTACCGGTCTGACCGGTGACTCTGGCCGGTCTGACCGCCGGCCTGAAGAACACAACAGAAACAACCCGATGACGAAGTTGCAAACAGATAAAACTTTTGATCTACTAATCTAACCTTGATGAAACTTGGAACACACGTTCTCTATGATATCAGGAACCTATTTCAATCAAATATTGTGATAATTCTTGAAAGAATAGCTATCCGTTTTCATTTGATTGAAGAAGGGTTCAAAACCAGGTCAAAACGAAAACTCGATCCAAAAACTTGCTCGTGGGTGATTGATGATCAAGATGATCCTAGGTATGTTCCCACAAGTCACAGCAAGCTATATCACGTGGAGAATTCAATCAAAAACTCGCGGATCAAAGAAAGACTCAAAATCATCAAATATGGAGAAAGAACGCAATGAGACAAAATATTGATCAAACTTTCATTTGATTGATTTGATATGATATGGGCTTACAGCCTCTCCATCAATGGAGGACAATGCTACATCTGAGAGCATGAAAATCATATCAAACTATCAAGAACCCTAGCCTCCACAAAAGCTCATCCTAAGAAAATTAGGGTTTACAAAAATAGTAAAAGAAAGGAAGCGGAGGTGCAGCCACCTCCCTCCCCTATTTATAGTGGAGGCTTAGACCTTCTAGAAGTTTGACTCAATTGGGCTCCTGTTAAGGCCCAAAATAAACGGGACACATACGCTCGTATTTTAATACGCCGTCTTTAACACCCCTTAACCTAATTAGCTACACCTTGCGCCATCTTGCGCCTCGGATTAGCCAATAGATCACCCTTGTCCATCTTGCGTCACGCTTGAGTTCATTGACCTCACTCCTTAGTTGGTAGGCATCGCCGATCGTTCGGACCTCGGCTCTCCAAGCCTAGTCACGATCATCATCGCCTGAGATTGACCGTCGTTGACCACCAAGCAACCTGCACAACAATAGACAAGTAAACCGAATTTGGGAACAAGTTCTTCACAACTTGACCCATGTTAGTCAAAACATGCATCATGCAACATATATGCCCTGAAACTCGTGACTTTGACCTAACAACCGAATATCGCCGGCACGACGGGCGACGATCCAAATGAAAACCGATCAGACCGCCCCTAGGGCCGGTCTGACCGCCCACCCCGGCCGGTCAGACCGCCAGTAATGACTTAGCCGAATTTCCCCTCTGGAAAACCGAAACCTACTGGAATTTTCAAACCAATATAACTTTTGACTGGAGACTCCAAAAATTATAGGACCAAGTGCAATAGAATCTCCTCTCTTGCCTACACCCTCTATTTTTGGCCCAACTCAAACCAAACTTTCTGAAGTTGGCCGGTCCGACCGCCGCTATGGCCGGTCCGACCGATCTTGGACCGGTCTAACCACCGCCCAGGCCGGTCAGACCGGCTGAGACCTGACAGTCCTGAAACTTTGCCGAAAACAAGTGAAACGATAAACTGTTAACGACATTGCCACTTGTCACATCATCCTAAGATCTAGAGCATATCCCCATGATATCCACAGCTTGCCTCCGCCGTGCCGCAGTCTTTACACCCCTCCAGGAGCCGAAGCGCTCGACCAATTCTGGCTTTGGTCCACGAGCCCGCGCCTAGACCTTCTTCTCCGTGACCGGCCGCAACCGCCTCCACCATCGCCGCCAGTATTCGAAGAGCCCCAGCTCAATCCCTCCCTCGATGAGCACCGTCGGATCTCCCTCTACCTTCCCACATCACCCACTTCGGCTTCCCCTCTCCCCCAACGGCGCCCCCACGGTGGGCTCTCTATGTCACCCGTGGTTCACCATCGCCAGCACGTTCCGGCCACCTTCCGCCTTCCCTGACATTTCTGGCGTGCTCTAGGTACTCTGTTGGTACTCATGCTCCCCCTATCCGACCCCATCCTCACCAGTGCACCGCCGTTTCGTTTCTCCTCCAGGTCCGGCCGCCGCGAGTCATCTTCCAGCCGCCACCGTCCAGCTCCGGCTGTGTGTCCACCACCACAAGGACCACCAGGCTGCCCTAGTTCCATTTTTGCCGTTTTCGGTCACCATCGCCCTCCACCTCACCGGCGACGAGGCCGCGCCCAAGCCGCCGGCAATGTTTCCCTTGTTCTGTTCTTTTCAGTTTCTGATGACTGTGTGTTATCTCCTGTGACTGAAAATCCACACAAGTTCTTCTATCAATTGTTAGATTGGAAATTAAGTTAAGCAGTTGAGTAGACAAATTGATGTTTAAGCTTTGAAGGAAATTAGTTCATAACATTAGTTCTTGCTGTTGTCGAATATGTGAACTGTTATATGGCAAATTTCAAAATTGACAAAGGACTAATAACCTGACTAATTCTAGTAGTTAGAAGTGTTTGCGATTCATTTTGTCAGTAGACTAATAAAATGTCTAAGCCAAGTATTTATAGCTTGTCATGATTCAATTAGTTTGACAATTATCTAACAACAGCCAACTAATCTGAAAACCAATATGAATAAGTAATTTATGTGGATAGTAGTTGTCAACACAGTGAGAGACTTTGATAAAATGAATTAGGAAATGGGTGATGTTAGAGCTCAAACACTCTTAGTTGTATGATTGATCTACTAGAAGTAAGCAAATCTAAAAATCAATTTGGAGATGAGTATTTTGAGACCTTGAGAGGGTAATCAAATCTGCAAAGCCATATCTCTTATGATGACAATTTTGGGGTATGTCCATTAGGTCACTTTAGTTAGAAAATCTAAAGAGGAGCTTAAAGGAAGTTCAGACATTAGTAACTTAGTTCTGAAGAAAATTGGCTGTTATATATGAATAACAATAACCTAACAAGTATCAAAATTGTTAGCTAGTAACACTTTAATTCAAAAAGATGTCATTTTGTAGGATGTATGCATAGTTGAGGTAATCTGAACACAATCAAAATTGTATTTAAGCTTATGACCTTGTTAGTACAATAGTTGGTAATGCTCTTGCTTCATTTAGTCAATTGAGCATTTATCTAACAGTAGTAGCCAAAAATTGAAAACCATTATGGGTGTTTGAGTTAAGTGGGAAGGTCAAGTAGCAACACCTCCAAACATCAATTTTCATCAATTAGGGTGTATAACAAAGGTTTTAAGATGAAGTCTTGCTAATAACAATAAGCTTTAATGGTCAACAGTAAAACTAGGTTAATGAGTTAGATAATACCATTTGGTAAGCAATTAAACGTGAACACTCATAAGTATGTTCTTAGCATAAAGTCATAAGATCATGGCCTAACATTGTTAACATCCTGTCCTTAGTTAAAAATCCACAACAAAATTGTTACAACATGAAATTGGTTATACCTTGAAAGTTCATAAGAAGTTAATATGAGCTCCTATTCAACTAAAAATTATCACCTAAATGCATCTAAAATCATTTTCTATCTTCTGTATTAATTTCTTAATTTTTGGAGACTCTTGGAATTCTTGGTGTTTATTCGGTGTTTTCACTTTGTCAGTTCTTATCGTTTGACAACGATGATTCAGAGTGCAATTGAGAAGTTCGTGTGAATGTCTAGAGTTCCAACAAATAAAGGCAAGCAGTTCTTCCTTTGATGCATGTTGATCCTATTACATTTAAAAATTATTATCTTGTTTGCAGCTGTATGTATGCATGCTTTATTTGTTAAATTATGTTTGCGATTAGAAATAGTAAATCCTTTTGCATGAATTTTCTAAAATTGTCATCCCCGCCACTAGCCTAAGTTAATAATCCTGCTGGTGAATTAGAGCCCAGTGGATGTTATATGGTCTAATTATGCTTATGCGATGTTATGCTTAGCAATGCTTAGTCTCCGATAGATTGGGCGGTTGTCGACTTTGTCGATAACCTTGATCACATGAATCATTTTATTATGTTATATCCAGCACCCTATGCTATTGTTTTGGAAAACTAAAATGAAAATAAAAAGATTTAGACTTGGGCACATTGGTTGAATGGTGTGGTTATTGGTTTGTGGTATGGTGCCCGAGTCAACAAGGACCGAACATCTTGTTCCACTGAACCAAGCAATATTGTGTGCTAACCACACGAGGGGGATATGTGACCTCTCTTGACTTAGTACTTTGGAGTGTGTTAGCTCCGGGTCGCAGGAGGAGGGTTGTGTGTGTTGGGTGAAAAAGGATTTGTGTGTTGGGTGTGCGGTGGTGGGGTTCCGGGTAGGTTCTCCACCTTGAGGGGCATCGCAGTTGTCCAAGCTTTACCCGTGAGGGGTAGTTGACCGAGGCTTTACGATGATTCCGACACAACGTATGGGTGTCTATCCATACGGGCGACTCGTAGTTAATACATAATATTGGAAAACGTCTTGTATGGACTCAGCCTTGCCGGCATATCTAAGGAAGTGTGCTTTATCTAGTGGCAAAAGAGGCGGTCTGACGTGTGGATACATTGGTACACCCCTGCAGGTTTAAACTATTCGAATAGCCTTATCCTAGGTTATGGACACGCTTGGGAACGTCATTCGATAGTTAGACTATCATTTTTGTTAAAACTTGAGAATGGGTGGTACGAATGGGTAATTCGTGCTATTGTTGTGGTGACTAAGGTTAGTCACTTCCAGGATGATATTTATTCTTATTGTTGTTGTTACTGATATTTGAACTGTTAAAATTAGTTTAGCAAATTGCTTTCAATCTACTACAGTATTGTAAATAAATTGTGGCTTTACGCTGAAAATAAACTCTACGGCCATCTCCTTTGAATTAAGCATGTATGTAGCTTATAGGTTTGTTATTCGTAAGTCTTGTGGAGTATATTCGTGTACTCACTGTTTGCTTTTATTTACTAATCTGGGCGTCAGGTTTTGAGATCAAATCAAATAAGGAAACATGCGTAGGAACATCGATTTGCTAAGGTTTCAACCCAGTCGGTTGCCCTGTGGGTTATGGCAAGCCATTGGGACTTCATTAATGGTTAATTTATGATTTTATTTCAATTTATTTATTTATTTCCGCTGCGTACCTGATATTTATCTTGTTATTTGGCCGTTCGGCCCTTTTTGCGAAACTGAACCTTGTAAGTTCATTATATTGTAAATTATGAAGTTTTGATATTATAAGCACTTGTGTATGGATTGATATTGATGTTTGTGAAGGTGTATATGTACCGCTCCTAGGAAGTACATAATACATCGAGACGCGGGATATTTGTGATGCTAGAGTCAAGTGGATGGCTAAGCATTACAAGCTAAATACCCTGTGTTCTCACATAATCCTATAAGATTTTTTTTTGTTTTCCACTCATCTGTTTGGCACATGACTTCCTATCCTATTCCTATGTTCTTTCTCTTCCGGTGCTTTTAGAATCTTGTGAATCAAAGAGACCCTGATTCATGGGTCCTATGCATGTGAAATTAGACCCTCAGAGCATGACACGTGATGTGAATTTCATGGGAGAGTTCATGAGTAGTTGATGGAATCAAAGTTAAATACCACACGAGTCATGCTCTGAAAAGTGAGAAAAAGGTTCATGAGCTAGTTAATGGAATAAAAAAAGTGAGAAAGGTCCAATAGTCAACCTCACATACAATGGACCCATATCTCATAGGATTATTTTTCATCGGACGAGTACAAATGGTGGGAGGCACCTTTACACATTGCTCTTAATTTTACTGACCCAAGCAATTAACTAGCCCATGAATGAAGTAGTAAGCAAACAATTTGTAACATCATTTGATTTACAATTCACTTAGAAACAATATTAGACACAACATTCTCAATACATAGTATCTATTGGAGGGCCCAAACAATAATTATTATCCTCTCTCTCCTCTCTACCACACACACACACTCCCTCGTAGATTGCTTTCTCTACTAACTTTATGGTGCCTACTACATTGCTTTCTCTAGTTATCAGTATTGTATATACTAATAGATTTGGTCATTATACACCACATGGTTTTGATGTGAAGGTCATTGGCATTAATAAGACATGTGAAGTCACAAATGTGAATATCGGATATGCCCGTCGTCTCGCCCGTTGCCTCTCTCGCTCTTCTTGTCTTACCAGCCTCAGCTCCACCTTCCCCACCGCTGGCCTTGCTCCACCTAGCGCGAGCGGGGGCGGCGATGTAGAGGCTTGGGCGACATCACGGGCGGGACTAGCGCGGCAACATGAAGGTGGCCAAGCGGGAGCAGCGCGGCGTCGCATGCGGGGGTTGCGTGGCGTGGCGTCATGGGTTTGAGGGTAGGCGGAGGCGGACGGGGGCTTGGTGTGCCGCAATCATGCCGGGCCAGCTCGAGCACAGCCCAACTCCCTGTGTCGCTCAGGCCCTATCCTCAGGCCGTGCGGCCCTACTGTTCGTGTCGTGCTGGCCCGGCCTGCCACCACAACGTGTTTAGACCATGCCATGCCGGTCAGGCCTTGGGCCGGACCGGAAATACACGCCTAAGTCCCAAGTCTAGTTTACAGCGCAAGTGCGATCCTGCTGATTAATTTAATCTAAAGCTCTTGGTCTAAAAAAAATTGTACTTCTCTATCTTTAATTTTACCACAAATTATGTTGTTTCTCGTTTAGAATTACAGCAACAAGAAATCTGATGTGTCAGGCTGTTTTCTAGTAGAGTTTGCTTGTACTGTTCCACAGATCCGAAGTTTCACTGTGCCGCGATCCATCCAAAAAAAAGGGAAGGAAACACGCGTGGGGCGTGTTTCGTGGCGTCCAGGCGCCCTCGCGTCGCGTGCCTCCGAGTCCGAAGCGTAAACAGAGCCGACTCCGCGCCGTCGACTCACCCCACCGACCTCTCCCTCCCCGCTACAAATACCATAGTCATCCCATCCCCTTGCAGCCATCATCCGTTTCCATTAGCAAGACACCAAGAAGCACTCGTCGCCACCGTTCTTGGAAGAGGATCTTGCTGGTCTTCTTGCCCGGGAGGAGGAGGAGGAGGAGATGCCGATGGGCAAGTACGGCGTGTACGGGGAGTTGCTGGACATGGGCGCCCGGATCGCCGCGCGGTCCTACATGCACTGCCCCCAGACAGCGCGCATGTACTACAAGCCTCCGGCGACCGCCACCAGCAGCAACGGCAGCTGGAACGCCAACGGGAGGAGCGCAGCTACGTCTTCTTGCTCCTCACGCGGCGGCGGCCATGAGAAGGCCAGGTTCGGAGGGGCCGAGGCGGCGTCGGCGAGGAGGAAGCAGCAGGAGGAGGAGGAAGCGGCGGCCAAGGTGGTGTTCGACACCACGGGGATCATCCTCTGCGGCGGCGTGTAGGCATTGCTCGACATCGGCAAGAAAAGAACCGAAAGATTGTTGTTCCAGGCGGAGAAAAGTTGTAACGGGTTCCTTGTCCGCGTGATTCGACTAGTTTCTTTTCTGTTTCTTCCTTTTGTTCTTTCCAATTCTCTCGATTTTGTGCTGAGGGCGTTGAGACTCGGAGTTGAACATGATCATCGATCAGCGTCGTAGCGAGAACTTGCATCCCGGCCGGTGGCGTTTTGCCGTAATGCGTGTGCCTTCCGTGCTAGCGAATTTCATTTGATAGAGTATATATATAGTATAATTTCTCATTAACTATTTAATAGAGTATATATATAGTAATTTTTCCACGCACCCCAAATGCATTGGACAAACGAATTGCGTGAAAGAAGTGAACAAATTATCAATACAGATACAGCCAACTGAAACGTAACCAAACCAACAGCGCGAATTAATCATTTAATCACCGGGACAAATAAGCGGACACATGAACAATTTTCTGTAGATTTGTGCGCACAGAGACAGACACGTATGCATGCGGTTGCACACGTGCGGATACACTACTAATTGTGACCAGTACTAGGAGGGCACTGGCCGCCGGTGTTGTTCCCGTAGGTGCAATTGGACGGCTGGGATGAAGCGTCGGTGCCCATGAGCTCCACCGCAGCGGCGTGATTCAGCGCAACGGCGGGCGGGCCGCCTTTGCTCGCCAGCGGCCGCGCCGCCGTGCCAGCCCCGTCGCCGCCGCCACCGGAGGTAAGGAAGACGAGCGCAACAACCGCCGCTACGAGCGTCACAGATCTCATGGTCGATCGATGCCTAGCAACCGGAGCCAATCAGCCAATCTCGCGAACTTGACTGCAGCAGCAGCAGTGTATGTATGTCTCTGAACACTGAGCTACTGGCTGGATTTATATGCTGCACATGTACTCCTAGATGAGCTATGCTTTAATTACTGGCTGTTGTGTTTGTGTTCTTGTGTGTGTATATATATATATACACGCAGCGCACACGAGTACATGAGCATGCTTGGAGATGAGAGAGACGCTCTGCATTGTGATTTGACCTTGGAACGCTTGTTCTTTCAGGCGAAGAAAAACTGGGGTTGGATTTGGAATGCACATTCCACTGTATGTGACTGGCTGTCTTCAGTTTCAGTCTACATGCATGCAGCACTTTCTTCAGCAGGGAAGCAACAGCGAAATTATGGGTGATCAATTCTCATTTCCTTTTCGTACGTATCACTCTTCTCTCTCTCTCTCTCTCTCTCTCTCTCTGTTGCGCATGCTTGACTCTTGGAAGTAGATTTGTCAGAGAGTACGGCAAGCACTGAAAGGAAGGAAACATTTGCAGTTGAACTTGCAGAAGCCACCTGAGAACGTGGCTAGCTAGTTGCTTATCGGGGGCAGATGGATCATGAGACGGGCCTAACACAAAGCCCTTTCGGTTCTAAACTTCTACTAATTCGTGTGTTGGATTCAGGGCACGAAGACAGCTTAGACAAGGTTGGCAAGCGCTCGGATGAGCACGGAAGCGGACACGTGTGGACGCAGCGCTCGGATGAGCACGGAAGCGGACACGTGTGGACGCCTGCGCACCGCACGTAGGATGGTGGATGAGTAAATGTGGAGGAAAATGGGGCGGCTCTGGTTTTTGACAAGAGGAAAAGGTGCACATTTCGTTCGATTTTCTAGTCATAAATTTGATCCGACTTTATTAAAATTGCACATGTATAGCAATTTTGCGTCAAGTATGATTACGCAACAGACGTGTATCTTTGCCTGGAACCAAGCACAAGGATGGATTCTCTCTCACAAAAAAACAACAACTCAAGAATACTGTAAAAAAAAAGAACAAGCAAAGTAACTGAGATACAAGTTCTTGAAAAAAATGATCTCCTCAAAATAACTTGAAAAAACAAGCGCAGATAATTGTTTACGCTGGCTCCGCTCGGAGGATGCAAGGTAGCGGCTGTCCTCAACCGGATCGGGCGCCTCGACTCCTCGTCTTCTTCACTTCATTCGCCGAGGCTCCGCCGCTTCCCCGCGCCGCCTCGCCGAGGCTCCGCCGTCGTCGCCAAGGGCCGCCCATCGCCGCCGCTCCGGCCCTGCCGCCACTGCCCGCCACTAGCGAGGGCGCTACGCGATCACGCGCCGCCTCGCCTGCCAGCTGAGGACGCCGGAGCCGCCCGCGCCGCCGGTGTCATCCGCCGCCGCCGTTCATGCGCCGCCCCTCCCGAAGAAGCTCTGCCGCAGCCCACCCGCCACTAGTAGAGGATTAGGGTTGGAAACCCTAATCCTTACGCGTGAGAAGGGCCGCCTGGTTTCTTTAAACAGCCGTTGAAAAAAACGTTGGTCTAATCGCCGCGTCCAATAGCGCTTATTAGACTACGTTACCTTGGTCGCCGCGCCGCCCGGTAGCCGCCTACCAATGGGTACCGCTTTCTCCCCGTTGCGGTGATCTTCGACGGTGTTAACTACACCGACTTGTCTCACATGCGCATCCATATGCGTGGTCTTCGTCTTTGGGGCGTCCTCTCGCGATGTCATCCGCGCCATGCCCTACTTCTCCGACGAACCTACGTCTGTGCGCTTCCCAGAAATGACAAAGGCTGCTATTGAGTCTGTGACCTTGCGATGAGAAGGTCGCCTCGTCTACCAAGAGGCTCGACTCCTACATGGATCGCTGACTACTTACACTCGGTGGTGTGGCGACGACGCTTTCCTGCTGCTGTCTTCATCGCCGATGTTGACCTTTCTTTTCTTACGAGATTGTGGGATTTTCATCGGTGTCCGGATGTGGACTCATCTTCGACAGCCGCTTACGAACCTCCGAGATGCCCTCTACTTGTCGATGGTTCGTCAGAGCACTCTCTTCGCCAGGTGATGCTACCGTTGACGCCTTCTACGCTCGAGTTCTCGCGATCCGCGTCAATGGACTCTCTTCGCTTCTTGCCGGTCGCTCTGTTCATCTTGCTTGGTATCGTCTGCGGCCACCGGAATTTCAGCGTGTCTCACGAAGTTCCTTACTAGCCGTTCGAGTTCGGCGGGGCGTGCCCGGCTACTTGCACGCCACCCTCGTGTCACTCTTCTCGAGGCCCTTACCGAGATACGTGCGTAGGAGACTCGTCTCGAGTGGTGCCGGTCGATGTCACTCCCCTCCCGTGCTCGCCCCGCACACTGCTACCGATCGCTTCACGCTTGATCTGTTGCCTCCTCCAGTGGCTCCCACAGTGGTGGTGGCCGCCCTCCATCTGGCGGTGGTCGTCCTCGCCGCTCCCTCTCTGCGACAAGATAGGCCACATTGAGTCTCGGTGCTGCTACAAAGCAGCGGCATATTTCACGCCGTTCTTCTCTAGCACTGCACGCAGATTTCTACAACGACGTCTGCATCGACTACTTCCGCATTTTCTCTCATCGGCGGGAGATAGCGGACTTCGACGATCGCTTGCCGCCTGAGTTCTTCCTCGGCAGTGTTCTGCGAGTTCTCGCGATCGACTCTTGAGCACCGAGAAACCACCTCCTACACAGCATGTGTACCTCCCGTGGATCCTTGATTCCGGAGCATCCTTCCACATGACTTCCGATTCTTCCACTCTATCTTTTGTTACACCTCTTGATTCCCCCGGTGTTCTTACTGCGATGGTACCTCTCTTTACGTCTCAGTCGAGGACCTCTTAGCAACTCATCTTTTCATGTTCCTTACATTGCTCATGTTCCTCGCCTAACCATGCAAATTTCTTTCCTTTGGACCAGATTCATCACCTTGGTTATCGGATCATTCTCGACTCGACTCTTGTTGTGTTCGGGACCGCCACACGGGAGCTCGTTGGTTCTGCCCTCGGCGCTTTGACTCAGCGTCTCTCGGGAGCTTGATGGCTTCACCTTCCTTCCACGCCACCGTCGCCGCCAGTCTCTCCGCCTCTGCCACTCCATCTACCGGCTCTTTCCAACAATGGCATCACCGTCTTGGCCATCTGTGTGGCTCTCGCCTGTCGTCTTTAGTTCGTCGTGGTCTTCGGGTGCATCTCGGAGACGTGTCTCTTCAATGTCGGTACGTAAGTTAGGCAAACAGCTTCAGCTTCCTTATCCTCATAGTGAGTCAGTGTCTCAACGTCCATTTGATCTTGTTCATTCAGATGTTTGGGGTCCGGCTCCCTTCGTTTCGAAAGGGGGTCATCGATACTATATCATATTTATAGATGATTTCTCTCGCCACACTTGGATATATTTCATGTCTTCTCGTAGTGAGGTCTTATCTATCTATAAACAGTTTGCCACTATGGTTCACACACGCTTCTCAACTCCTATTCGTGTTTTTCGTCTTGACGACTGCCGGAGTACCTCTCTCATCACTGCGCAGCTTTCCTTCGAGCGGTGGCACTCGCCGATTCTCTTGTCCCGGTGCTCATGCTCGAATGGTGTTCTTGAGCGCAAGCATCGTCACCTCCTTGAGTCGGCTCGCGTAATCGATGATTGTTGCCTCTATTCCACCTCACTTTCTGGCGAGGTCGTTTCCACCGCCACCTATCTCGCCAACATTCACCTTCTTACGCTCTTCGTATGTGCAATCCCTATTGAGCGTCTCGTGGTCTCCTTCCCGACTACTCGCCTTCGTTGCATTTGTTTGCGCTTGCTACGTTCTCCTCGCTCCTCGAGAACGCACCAAGCCGACGGCTCATCCATTGAGTGTGTCTTTCTGCATGGTCTGCAGAGCACAAAGGCTATCGGTCTTGGGATCTTCGTTGGTCGACGGATCGCGGATTTCTCGGGATGTGACTTTCGACGAGTCTCGTCCCTTCTACCCACGTTCGCTCTCTCCTTCGACTTCCTCTGTGGAGTCTCTGTCTTTTGACCTTTCCGGATACACCTATCTCGTCTCCACATATTTCTCCACCGTGGCCTCTCGCCATTGTCACCACTGCTTTTGTCTCCTGTGGCTCCTCGAGCTCCCCACTACACTTGTCTACACTCGTCGACCTCGATTGAGGATCTTCCGATGAGCCCACTTCTCTGATGTTTCATCTTCTTCCGATGCTTCATCTTCCCGATGGGCAGTCTTCTCCTCGCTTCGCCTCCGCGATCGCCGCTTGATTCGGCCTCCTACCCGCTTTGCCTTTGCCGGCGCACTACTTGTGAGCTCCTCCCCACCGGATGTTGTTACTCATCTGAGTGGCGGCATGCCATGGCCGAGGAGATTGCGCCCTCGAGCGCATGGTACTTGGGATCTTGTTCCTTTTCCATCTCACTCTCGTCCCATCACATGTAAGTGGGTCTATAAGATTAAGACTCGCTCGATGGCTCTCTTGAGCGCTATAAGGCGCGTCTCGTTGCTCGTGGCTTCCAAGCGGAGCATGGTCGTGATTACGACGAGACTTTTTGCTCCGTGGCCCACATGACCACCGTCCAGCACTCTTCTTTCGGTGGCGTCACATTGCCACCGCAGTGCATTCTCAACTTGATGTCAAGAATGCCTTTCTTAATGGCGAGTTGCGTGAGGAGGTCTACATGCATCCGCCACCGGGTATTCTGCTCTCGAGGGCATGGTCTGCCGCCTGTCGCTCTCTCTATGGCCTTAAGCAAGCCCTCGTGCTCGGTTTGAGCGTTTCTCCTCTGTGGTCACTTCTTGCCACGTTTTTCGCCAAGTGATCATGATCCTAGCGCTTTGTCCACACTTCGCCTCGTGGTGGGACTCTTCTTCTTCGTATGTTGATGATATGATCATTACGGAGATGATTCGAGTACATTGCCTTTGTCAAGGCTCGTCTTAGTGAGCAGCCCTTATGCCGGATCTTGGTCCTCTCCGCTACTTCCTTGGGATTGAGGTTACTTCCACTCGGATGGTTTCTTTATGTCCCAAGAGAAGTATATTCAGATCTTCTTGATCGCGCCTCCTCATCGATCAGCGTCTGTTGAGACTCCTATGGAGCTCAATGTTCACCTCCGACCCTCTATATACTGGTCAACTTCATATGCACTCAGTATCCGCAATGCATTGTACAACATACACTCCACACAAAAAAAACTCGGCGCACTTGCAAACCCACCACCACATGACAGCAACCGCACGCACACTAGTATAGTCAGCTCATCATTATTTACACCTTCAACATGGACAGCCACCAATTAGCTTAAACCGATGATAAATCGTTGATACTAAATCACAAGGACCACGAGGAAGATAAGCAAATAGAAGTAATCATTTGTCCAGAAATTCGGTACAATTCAGTATGTGGAGTTCATATATGATCAGTTCTGATGAACTTTTAGCTAATTGAAGCCATTACCTCTGTTACAAGAACCGCAATTGAAGCTTCAGCTAATCATATTCCTTCCAGGTGATTCCCATCTTTCGGAGCTCTCTAAGGCTGCAAGCTATGTCATGGATCAGCTCCTCGCCTTCTTTCCCATTTTTCAGTGAGTTTATGCTGTGCTCCAGGAAGTTACGGTCTGCTTCCAGTGCCTTCAACCTTCCACTGAGTAGAGAAATATCATCTTCGAAAGAAGCCAGGTCATTCTCACTGACCATAGCGCAGTACTGGCCCTTAGGATCATCTTTACCGGGTGTCAAGTGCTTGATCCCTATGGACAGGTATTTGAGGTTGTTGTTGCCATTTCTTCTTACATGATTCCCGACTACCAAATTTTCCATATCCGCACCTTCGTCAGCGTCTTCATAGACATCCTCACTACTTGTATCATCAACTGCACCTTCTTTGTCAGTAAGCTTCGATGCTTCGACGAATTGACTGTTGTTTGAGAATTGGTAAAGCTTCTTTTTTAATTTTCTCAGGTGTTTTGAGATATACGCCTTCTCGTCCTCGAAACCACAGAGTGGTTCAGTTGTTCTGGAGATGCTAGGCTTACATTCTTTTGAGCATGAAAGGTGCATTTGGTCGCGTATTTCGTTAACGAGCAATTGATTTCTAAGTTTGATCTTATAGCTTTCGATCTCGGTTTCAAGCTTTTGCACAATGTCAGTCATCTTCTGAAGGTCCTCGCGGTCGTACTCGCTTTGCTCTTCCATCATCCTTTGGTACTGCAAAGCTTCCATCTGCATTGCTGCCTTCTCTTCCTGCAACCTGGTGATCATGGCCATCGTTTGGTTCGCGGCAACTGCTGAAGCATTCCTTTCTTCCTCCAGCTCCTTCCAAAGAAGGCTTATGGATTTACGGTCCAATTCAATCTTCTGATACAGTTGATCAATTGTATGCTCTCCTTCAGCTTCATTCACCATGCTCTCAGAAATACCTGAATAATTCCTCTCAAGGGAGAGTACTCTAGTGATATTTTGCAGTATGGCTTGTTCGCGTTGTTCCTGCTGAGCACTAGGACTATCAATGAAGTCATTCAAAGAATCAGGTACCTGGAAAGTAGAAAGTTGTGATAACAGTAGCATCAAGTTTTCATGAACTCTGAAAGAATCCTTCCGTGAGGTTCTATCAGAAAATTCAGCTTTCATTTCATTTGATGCAGTATTGGTTTCAACTGACTTATCAACTCCTGGTAACTCCTCGATGGAACTAAGAGCATTGTGCCAAACATCATCTTCCGATTTATCTACAGGAAAAAAGAGATAGAATTGTCAGCGTATGCAAATGGAAGAATCACAGAAAAAATAGTATTTGGACATATGGGAAGGATATGCACACCTCTTGTGTCAGAATCTTGAGTAATTTCCTGACCACCTTTGCCGGGAAGGTCAGTTGACTGATGGTTTGCTTTGCCATCAGCTTGGATGTTGCGCAACTCTCCTGAATCTTCAGAAGGTTTTTTGTGGGAACTACCATTCTGGATTGGTGTCAACTCAGAGTGCTTGGCTACTTTCTCCTGTGCATTGCCATCTGCAAGCTTTGTTTGTGCATGTCCCAAAGTAAATTCTTCCTTCAAATTACCGGTGGCATTCTCCAGCAAACTTCTAACATTACCAACACGCTGCCGGGGCTCTGATTCAGAGTCAGAGGTCTTGAGCTCACTATACGCGACATGATTGATCTCATCGATGCACTGATGTCTTGAAACATCTCTACAAATATCTACAATGTTAATGCCGCTATCTTTTCTCTGAAGAACCACAAAAGGATAGGACTTGACTTTCGATGGCCTGGAGCAACATGAACATAATGTATCCTCCTTCGTGACTGGTGCTTCAGATGCACTGCTCAAACTGAAGTCATGCCCGCAACCCACATCGCCAATCCCGACACCGAGTTTCCCCACCAAAGACTGGTATGTCTCAAGGTTTGACTTCTTGTCGGTGGCAAATGAAAGAATGCAAGACTCACACATGCTGTGGACATCAACAAGCTTTTGGTGAATGTGGCAGAATGCCCAGGATGATGCTTCTGCCTTGTGAGAATTGCACATCAGATCACGGTAAAAGCCCGGTTTTGCCTTGCCCAAGACATGATCAAGCCTGGTGCACAATGGACATGGGGGCTGGAGCTTGCAAAGGTGTGCAAATGTCGTCACGAGATAGGACAGTAGCCCCAGAAGCAACAACAGAAGCATCAAAACCCATTCAAGGATTGCTGAAGATACCAGAGCAGAGAGCTGTTGAGATCTCCAAGTTTTACCAGTACTTGTTCTTGGAGCCATTGATCTTAACTTAGGATGAAAAGCTGTCACTGAATGTATAATTTGTTTCTTTTCTGAGAAGATGAGTTGCAAAAGAGCTGCAAATTGAGGTATATGGTAAGATAATAATAGGCGAAAAGGCAGTCTGAAATTTAGGTAAAGTAGAGGCTGCAGCACTACTGAAAGCTTCCTGATTAAATCAAGGATGAACATATCCCACTCAAATTTCCATATTCCGGTGAGAGTTAGAGTTGAGGGTTTTAGGGATGAAACCTGTAACTCCCTCCATACTAAAGGATTCCCAAAGCAGAATTTTCGCTCAATCAACCATCTTACGTCAAAAGATTAGCCCAGATTAACTCAAAAGAAGAAACTTTCCACAACGTACAGCTCTGAACAAAATTAGATGCGAATTATGGCCAACAACCTACCAAAACTACGCAAGAACGCAGGCAATTTAGCTTGCAATATCGATCAGCTACAGAAATCAACACCAAAAACTCAAATGAAGAACCCATTCCTACAACCCAGGCTTCCAATTTTCCTAGTTGGCAATCCGATTGGAAATGTAAAGCAAACCAAAATAGAACAAGAACTATCCAATTGCATCGATGATTAAAGAAAGCGAAAATAAAACGACTCATCTAACATACCTTCATCGCATGTTTTGAAGTGGTCATTGATCAATTTGTGTTCTTAGGGTGGGACAAAGGAATGAGGAGAGGAAAGAAACAACACTCAAATCTCTCCCCCTTTCCTGGTCCCTGCAGCACTCACTACTCGTCAACTACCAAGAAACCAATAAACAAAACATAAAACTTGTGCCAATAAATCCATTAAAAAGGACACGGGAGGAGGCAGGGTTTTTATTATTTAACTTATTTTTCAATATATTTTTATTACTATCTCACCGCCAATTTTATTTCTAAATCTAATCACTTTGATCACCTCACCAACTAAAACCGGTCAGCTTTATTTATAAATCCGTTGCATGATAAAATAATATTATCACATGTGTAATAAGTCTAACTAAATAGCATTTCTTATAACACCATCACTGTTAGTGGTAGATATTACAGTGATTAGCGTGATAATGATAATGTGACTAAAAGGGTTAGAATTCGTAATAAAGTTAATGAAAAGTTAGTAATAAAAATAAGTTAAATAATAGGTTAAATAACAGTGATGTCAGATGGACCATTAATTCGAGATGGATACCTTTGGGAATCTGTCATAACAGGTTGGAGAAGATTAGACGAAATAAAGAAGAAGAGGAGACAGGTGAATGTTGATCTTTTTCTGTTCGAATTGAACGCCGTACAGGTGACTTTCTCAATTTTCAAATTAAATGTCATTATGTCCCATCTATTTGTTTTCTTTCGCATTTCCTTTTGTTTTAAAGAACTGAGTCGCAAATTGGAAAGTCAGTTTAGCTGTCAGCAATTGATACATTGCGCTAGCAATACTCCATCCTCCCCCTTTAATATATCGACCTCGACATTTAGATATTTAGATGACCAGGAAAAAGCATACACTAAATACCCTCAGAGGCCAGGTGGCCATGGTCATCGGGATGTTCATTTCCTAGATGATGTTAAATTGGACCAACATTTGTCTTGGTTAACACAAATGTTCAAGTCTCATTTTCTGTTTTAGGCCCCGTTGGCACACAAAACCGTAGGAAAATCAAGTAGATTGCTCTATTTTCTGTTAATTTCTTGCATTCCAAATAAGCAATGAGCAAACTACAAATGAGGCATCCGCAGTTTCGCAAGGGGAGTAAAGTTGACATGACTATATTCGTGCTTTGAGAAAGGAAAAAAAATAGCGATCGTCGACAGTTAAGTAGGAGTTTGGTGACAGTTGCAGCGGAAATGTCGAGCGGGCCCAGGACAGGAAAGCATGCCAATGCCATCCACCACTTTTGACGCTGACGCATGGGCCCATCCAGGTCATTATGCTCTTAGAGAAGAAAAAATTTGGACAAAACTGTCCTCCTAATTGGCCTCCGAGCAATGTGTTTGCTCTTGCTTAGCATAAGGGATACAAATGGACTGTCGGAATTAGACTAAATAGAGACACACAAGTGGTAAGTTACTCTATTAAAAACTGAAATTTGAGTAGATACTCTTTGGGTCTCTGCTTAGCATCATACAGTCCAGGAATTTTGGTACTAGCATTACCCGATCTCGTTACCGCGGGAGTGAACCCTCTCCGTCATGCACAACGCGAAGTAGATTCTTCGTAACGATTTTATCCATTGATCGAGTGAAACTTTCCAGAGTTTCGTCTCCCTCTCAAGTCACTCCATGCTTCTACCAACTGCCAAGACAATACACTAGTTTGTACGGATCAGGGTGTCTCATTTCTCAGATGATAGTAAAATCATGGACCAAAGGACCTCACGAGATGGAAGCATGGAACTTGAGAGGATCTGCAAAAAAACCCACGCAAACATCAAGCAGGACAGTGTAGCAGTTCAGATCACGAATTAATTCATCAAGGGCTTCAAGGACCGAGTGTCTGACTCCTTGCATAAACCCTCGACAATTTACAACATGGAACGGTACATGGTCCTAGCAAACAGGGTTCTTACAAAGGGAACGCGGAAAGAAGAAGAAAAAGGGGGAAGGGTCCAGCAGCGAGCACACTGTCCTCGGCACTGAGGCCTTCTTTCGATGATGTGAGGTATAAATTAAATGCAAAATGCCATGGAAACGGAAACGGAAATGGCTCGAGTTAGGGTTTGTACAGTGGCGCTCGCAGCACTCAGCTGCTCCATGTTTCTTCAGAGGGCCTTCAGCTCACGGGTTTGACAGCTCTGGTTTTGGTAGCTACACCGTTCTTTGGTGAGCATTGTGCTCTGTTAGCATCTTTAGGATTCCCAATGCTGTGACGATGCGATCGTTCATATGCTGCGCTGGTATTTGCCCCCTCTGTTGTCGGTGGTGCGTCACTGCAGCTCCTTCTCCTTGTAAACTTTGGTGATTTGGCACGAGTTGGAGGCACCTTGACACAACAGAAGGCAAAAAAAATCCATAGCTGAGCATAGCCAGACATCCTCTCATTTCAGTGATGTATGCAACATTCTCTTACGGAAATATTCACAACTACAAGTTTCTATAAAGAAATATGAAATATTGGAACTACCTTCTTAAGTTCAGCCTTTGGAGGGGGCCCTTCTTGGTAGAAGCTTGGCATGGGTTTTGCTCTGATGACCAAGGACTTTCTTAGTTGTTTTAAAGCTGTTTCTTGCTCTTCCTACACACAAAATGAACATGAGAAATATTGGTAACAATATTAACAGCAGTTTTTATGACAACATAAACATCTTATAGAAAGACTTAAGGCAACAAAAAGTCCAAGCATCATATGCATCTGTTCTGCAAGTGCATAGGCATTAGGCATTGTAATATTAATTCTCTTTCCATGATGTGTCTATGATATTTTTTAAAAACAATATCTGCAGAAATAGCAAGAGCTGAATCTGTACACAGAAAGTTGAGACAAATCTGTCATAAACATTTACTCGAGGAGAATCACAGAAGCGTAAATTCAATTTAGCTATTATTGAATCAAATAATATATGGTAGTAGTCTAGTCTATGACATTCACCAAACCATGTTTACCAGAGCACAAAATTAATTAGATCACCACAACGATCAGGTACAGTGAATCTTGAATTATCGACAGTATTATGTGCCGATCTTGCTTTTACAGTTTGGCTTTTTGAAAAAGAAAAGGTATTAACTTGTTGCCTGTTGTATTGAAAAGATGGAAAATGCTTACAAAATTACAATAGTAAGCAGGGTGGATCACAAAGCTTAAAATGTGGAGCACAAATTTAACCAAATTCGGATGTCAGCAAACAATGAAATTTATATAAAATAACATAGATTTTTTAAAACATAAATATAAGAATAAAAAATAAATGGCTACATCTGTGCATATATGATAATAGATATAATTCGATTACATAGCAAAGCAAAGTTGCTAAGATTTATGTTGGAAATAAAGACAAAAATTTATGGTGTGTTATACGTTATTATGTTTGTAAAATGGTAGCCAGATTTACAAATGGTAGCCAGATGTAAACTGCAAAGTTTTTGAGGTCCCAATTGCATATAAAGGAAAACTGAAAAAAAACAGATGGAGATTAGCATGGTCCGCATGGAGAGATTCAAGATCCACATAACAAGTAAAATAACCAACAAGACATGTGGTGTGGTTAGCAAGAAGCATCCACAAATCTCCCTTGACTAATCCCAGAAATGTAATTGTTGATTTTTAGTATATTACAAAATACAAATAGCCAGGTTTGAAAGTGACCCTTGTCATTGTTCTTTCTCCAAACAACAATACCAAATAGACCCCAACAGTAATCAATACAAAACTCAAGTGGCCTACAATTAGCTTCTCCCATAATACTGTTAGGAATTGCAACTTGTATTATCAGGGGGCCAATGGCCCAGTATATATACACAAGTACAGGTTACAGATAAGGAAACCAAATCATATCTAGAGTCCTACTCTAACACATATATATCTCTAACATATATATCTCTAACACCCCCCTCAAACTCATGGTGGATCAACAACACTGAGTTTGGAAAGGTAGAAGCCGTGCTGTGCTCGAGTTTGGGCCTTCGTGAAGAAATCCGCTATCTGAAGCTCTGAAGGTACATACTGAAGAGCAATCACCTGATCATGCACACAAGACCTCATGAAGGAAGCATCAACACCAATATGCTTGGTGAGCTCATGCTTCACAGGATCACGGCACATCTTGATATCACTGTCTTCGTCGACAAGAGAGGAGCCGGTGTAGTAACAGAAACACCAAAATCCTCAAGTAACAATAGTAGCCAAGTAATCTCTGCTGTCAAGAGAGCCATAGCCCGCAACTCAGCCTCTGCACTCGAACGGGACACTGCAGTCTGTTTCTTCGTCTTCCAGGCAATGAGGGAGCCACCAAGAAAAACACGATGGCGAGAGATAGACCGCGATCGGAGGATCGGCGCCCAAGTAGCATCCGAATAAGCTGAAGTCAGAACGAGCCGGAGCGTGGAAAGAAGAAGCAATGAGAGATAGTCCCACGAAGGTATCGCAGAACTCGAAAAAGGTGGCTATAGTGGACCTGAGTGGGAGTGGAAACGAATTGACTCAGAATATGAACTGGATAAGTGATATCCGCACGAGTAACAGCGAGGTAGACAAGATTCCCAACAAGATGACGATGGTGAGTCGGATCAGAAAGAGGCTCGCCATCAGAAGGCCGAAGATGGACGTTGAGCTCCATGGGAGTCTCAACAGTACGTTGATCAGTGAGAGAAGCACGATCAAGAAGATCCTGAATATACTTCTCTTGGGACATAAAGAAATCATCTGGAGTGGAAGTAACCTCAATCCCAAGGAAGTAACGAAGAGGACCAAGATCCGACATAAGGAACTGCTCACTCAGACGAGCCTTGACAAAGGCAATGTACTCAGAATCATCTCCGGTGATGATCATATCATCAACATATAGAAGAAGAATAGTCCGACCATGAGACAAAGTGTGGACAAAAAGAGCAGGATCATGATCACTAGCTGAAAAGCCAGCAGCAGTGACCACAGAGGAGAAACGCTCAAACCAAGCACGAGGGGCATGTTTAAGGCCATAGAGAGAGCGACGAAGACGACAGATCATACCCTCAGGAACAGAATACCCGGGTGGCGGATGCATGTAGACCTCCTCACGCAACTCGCCATTAAGAAAAGCATTCTTCACATCAAGCTGAGAAACGGACCAATGGCGAACAGACGCCACCGAAAGAAGAGTGCGGACAGTGGTCATGTGGGCCACAGGAGCAAAAGTCTCGTCGTAGTCACGACCATGCTTCTGCTGGAAGCCACAAGCAACAAGACGCGCTTTATAGCGCTCAAGAGAGCCATCAGAGCGAGTCTTAATCTTATAGACCCACTTACACGTGATGGGACGAGAGTGAGATGGAAAAGGAACAAGATCCCAAGTACCAGTACGCTCGAGAGCAGCAATCTCCTCGGCCATAGCATGCTGCCACTCAGGATGAGTAACAAACATCCCTGGGAGAGCGGGCTCATGGGTAATCGCACCAAAAGACCAAACAGGCAGGAGGCCGAATCGATCGGCGATCGCGGAGGCCGTGAAGCGAGGAGATGATGGCCCATCAGAGGAAGATGGAGCATCAGGAGAAGATGAAACATCAGGGGAAGATGGTTCATCTGGAAGAGCCTCAATACGAGGTCGACGAGTGTAAAAGAGAGTGGGAGGAGCCTTAGGTGACGAAGTAGGAGGCGACAACGGCGGAGAGGCCTCAGGAGATATATGTGGAGACTCAGTGGGACGGATGGACGAGGGCAAGACAGAGATGGGTGTATCTGGAAAGGTCAAAAAGACAGGGACTCCACAGAGGAAACCAAGAAGAGGCGGGGCGTGGGTAGAAGGGACGAGACTCGTCAAAAGTCACATCCCGAGAAATCCGCGATCCGTCGACTAACAGATCCCAAAGACCGATAGCCCTTGTGCTCGACGCTCAGATCCCATAAAACACACTCAACGATGGCGGTCGGTTTGGTGCGTTCTCGAGGTGCAAGGAGGGCGTAGCAAACGCAAACAAACGAGCGAAGGCGAGTAGTCCGGAGAAAGATCACGAGACGCTTAACCGGATCTCACCTGAAGAGCGAAGAGAAATTTGGATGTTGGCGAGATAGGTGGCGGTGGAAACGACCTCGGCCCAAAAGTGGGGTGGAATAGGCGGCAATCATCGATTATACGAGCCGTCTCAAGGAGGTGACGATGCTTGCGCTCGCGACACCATTCGAGCATGAGCACCGAGGCAAGAGAATCGAGCGAGAGTGCCCCTCGGCAAGAAGGAAGCTGCGTAGGTAATGAGAGAGGTACTCACGTGAGTCGGCCACGAAAGACTCGAATAGGAGTGAAGAACTGTATGCGAACCATAGTGGCAAATTGTTTATAGATAGACAAAGCCTCACTACGGAAAGACATAAAATATATCCAAGTGTGACGAGAGAGTCATCTATAAAAATGATATAATATCGATGGCCCCTTTCGAAAGGAAGGAGCCGGACCCAAATATCCGAATGAATAAGATCAAATGGTCATTGAGACACATACTCACTATGAGAATAGGAAGTGAATCTGCTTCCCTAACTTACACCGACAATATAAAGATCGTCTCTGAGATGCACCCGAAGACCACGACGGACTAAAGATGACATTTAATCCACACAGATGACCAAGACGGTGGTGCCATTGTTGGAAAGAGTTGGTAGACAAAGTGGCTAAGCGGAGATCGGGCGGCGGCGGTGGCGTGGAAGGAAGGTGAAGCCACCAAGCTCCCAGAGACGTTGTGAGTCAAGGCACCGAGGCGAGAACCAACGAGCCCCGTGTGGCGGTCCCGAACACAACAAGAGTCGAGTCAAGAATGTCCCGACAACCTGTGTCGAGAATCTATCCAGTGAGAAAGAAGTCGCATGGTTAGGCGAGGAACATGAGCAACATAAGGAACATGAAAAGATGAGTTGCTAAGAGGTCCTCGACCGAGAGCGAGAAGAGAGGTACCATCGCATAAGCACACCGCGGGAGAATCAAGAGGTGTAACAAAAGACAGAGTGGAAGAATCGGAAGTGATGTGAAAAAATGCTCCGGAATCAAGGATCCACGGGGAGGTACCTGACTGTGTAGGAGGTGATTTCTCAGTGCACGAAGAGTCAGTCGCGGAACTCGCGAACTCATCGAGGAAGAACTCGAAGCGGCAGCGGCGTCGAAGTCGGCTATCTCACGCTTTCGAGAGAAATCTGCGAAGTAGTCGATCGCGACGTCGATGTAGAAGTACCGGTGCGAGTGCTAGAACGGCGTGAAAGATGCCGCTACTTCTTGTAGCACTGGGACTCAATGTGGCCGACCTTGTCGCGATGACGAGCGAAGAAGGGCGACCACCACTAGATGGAGGCGCCACCACCACTGTGGCGGCCACGGGAGGAGGCGATGTCTTGGCGTGAAGCGGTCGGTGTAGCAGGTGGACGGGCGGCGAGCACGGAGGGGAGTGGCATCAGACCAACACCACTCAGACGAGTCTCCTCTGCACGTGTCTCGGTAAGGGCCTCCAGAAGAGTGACACGAGGGTGACGTGCAAGAAGCTGGGCACGTCTCTGCTCGAACTCAGGACGAAGGCGAGTAAGGAACTCGTAGATACGCTGAAACTCCGGTCGGACGCGTCTGACCAGCGGCCGCGAATAGGAGCGGCGGCCCGGCGGTGCGAAGAGTCGGTGGACGCCGCATGCGAGAACTCGGCGTAGAAGGCGTCAACAGTAGCATCACCCTGCTGAAGAGAGTGCTCCCGACGAACCACTGACAGGTAGAGAGCATCTCCAGAGGGTTCGTAGCGCTAACGAAGGTGAGTCCACATCTGGGCAGCCGAAAGGAGTCCCACAACCTCAGAAGAAAACTGAGGCTTTACACTGGCGATGAAGACAGCAGCAGCTCGAGCGTCGTCGTCACACCACTGAGTGTAGGCGGTCAACCGATCCATGTAGGAATCCAGAGCCTCTTGGTAGGCAGAGCCAGCCTTCTCATCAGCAAGGCCAGCAGCCTTGTCAGCTGTCGGGGGAAGCGCAACAGACGTAGGCTCCGTCGGAGGAGTAGGGCAAGGCGGGCAGGTGACATCGCCAGAGAGGACGCCTCAGAGTCGAAGACCACGCATGTGGATGCGTATGTAAGACATGAAGTCAGTGTAATTGACACCTTCGAAGATCACCGAAATGGCGAGGAGAAGCGGTGCCCATTGGTAGGCGGCCGACGGGCCGTAGCGGCGACCAAATAACGTAGTCTAATAAGCGGCGGCGGCGGCGATCGGACAAGCGTTTTTGGCCTTTGGCCTTTTGTTTTTAAGGCCGAGCCGAAACGGCCCGCTATAGCCCAACACTCACGCGCACGCAGCAGGGGATTAGGTTTCCCCCTGCGTGCGATATGAGTCGGCGGTCGATCGCGGTGAAGCGGCGGCGGCAAGCGGCGGCCGGCGAGGCAACGGCAGCAATGGCGGCCCCGAAGAGAGAAGCGGCGGCTTCAACTTCTCTGCGGCGGCGGCCGGAGGCAACGACAAGATCGCCGGATAGCGGCGGCGGCGGCGGAGGCAATGGCGGCGGCGACCCCGGCGAAGGAGGCGGCGGCATCTTCGAGAACAGCGGCGGCGGCCCGGAGAAGTTGAAGCCGAGCCGAGAGGACGCGCGATCGGCGGCGATGGAGCGGCGGCGACCGGCGTCGATGTCGGCGACAAGGTGGGGATCACCCGGCGGCGGGTGGTCGAAGTCAAGGCGGCGGCGGCGAGGCGGGAATGAGACGTCGGCGACGCGTCGGTGAGTCGGCCGATCGGCGGCGGCCGAGCCTGGTGAAGCAGATCCGAGGCAGCAACAGAGGAGGGAAGCCAACGGCAGTGGCAAGGAGAGACGAGTTGCGCGTCAGGGAGAGGTAACCCTAATGGGCTCTGATACCATGTTAGGAATAGCAACTTGTATTATCAGGGGGTCAATGGGCCAGTATATATACACAAGTACAGGTTACAGATAAGGAAACCAAATCATATCTAGAGTCCTACTCTAACACATATATATCTCTAACAAATACAAGCCAGAAATAAATTCTTACCTGTTTACGGGCCTCAGCCTGGCTCTTCTCAGCTTCCAAAGCCTTGTGTTTATCTTCTAATTTTGTGTAGAACTGAAGAATTAACAAAAATGTGACTACCAGCTGTTTTTTGGAATAAACAATGCTTGCTAGGTTGCAATAATCAATACATATTAAATGACCATCTTGAAATAATGTAATCAGATTACATACGCACCTCCTTCCTCTTGTCAGCACGGTCACCACATACAAATGAAGGGGCAACGGCAACAGTTGTCTTAGTTTTGCCAGCTCTTATCAAAGTTGTAGTTCTTTACGCAATTCAGGAAAAGGCCCACATACAACTTAGAATGTTCGCATAATTCAATTGTTTAAAAAAATGAGAAAAGCATCATGTTGTCAATGGTTTTAGCGCACAGATCAAAATCTTGTCAATTGAGAAGATATAGCTTTCAGGTTAATAGAACAAACTCATCATCCTCAAAAGTGTTTAATTTTCCAGTCATCTCTCTGACAATGAAGATTCAAATATATGATTCAATCCTTATGTAACTTGAGCCTTGTTGTGAAATATTGGAAGGACATTTTCAAAAACAAATAATAGGTGCATAATAATTGAGCAGTGTCAACAAAAAACTAAAACTAAAACAGAAGCCTAATGAATTTTTATTAGATAGAAAAGGATACGAAGAAGTCACAGAGCACAAGTCCTCTTCTTGAGGGTGAAATGTGTGATCAGGCTGCAAAGTCTTCTTGGGTGTCATTGGCGTACTCTGCAGTAATAGCCAGAGTAATTCTGTCAGTGGAACCAGCTATCTCTAGTAAGCTTACTAGATGGCATTTTCGGCCAAAGAGATACATCAACCGGGAAGAAAGAAAAAGGTGTGTCACCAATTAACATGAATGAAATAGGTTCCAGTTCGCTTCGCAAAACAAGTTTAAGGATTAAGGTGTTCCCATGCAAAAGAAAACTTTAACATGTAAAGGAGCTCTTCAATCAGATAGCCTCGATATCTAAGAAAGTGTATACATGATATACTTCGACAGCATTACCCTAGCCAATGCTGGCATGTATTAAAAATTACATGATGTTTATTAGGGCTAGAATAGCAAAAACTGTGAGCTATAAAAGATTCCAGAACAAAAGCTACATGATATTGGTAGCATCATGGTACAATGCCAAGGTGTGTATAGATAGCATCACCCATACCTTCTTTATCAAGCTTGCTGGCGAGTTGCTTTTATCACCAGATTTTTCTACATTGCTGGATGGATGAGCCACGCCACTATGTCCTCCTCCAGAAGACCGTCTTTGAGTTGAAAGAGCAAATGGTTGAGGAACAGTACGTTTAGATCTCTCCGACCCAGAAATACTAGATTTTGTTGGTGACTTGGGTGGAGCAGACTTCTCTTGATCGATCAACTTCAGTGAATCTTGGTTTACTCGCTTGTCTTCTTGGGTATTACCGTCCATATCCGAGTCTTTAACACAAGTTACATGGCTTTCTGGACAACCATCATGATGATTGCTACTAATAACTTCCTCGCAATCATCAGTGTTGTCATTTGGTGGGCATACAACGACACCATCTGATTCCTCATCTGTGGACATTTCCACAGCCTCTCTCACCATTGGACTGCAGGAATAAAAGAATATAAATACAAGTACAACTCCGCACTTCCGCAGCTGGAGCTCTCTAGGAATTCAAATGAGAGAGAACAGAAGAATATCTATAGAGTACAATGTATAATAAACATGGAGGACTTCAACTACCATTTATAAACAAGTACAATCTCTTAAATGATTCACCAAAAAATAACATGCAAGCAACTACAATATCTTAAATGATTCACCAAAAATAACATGCAAGCAACTACACGACAGATCTTCAATCCTCCAACTACTCCAAGTGGCGCGGCTCGTCCTCCTCATCCTCGCCGCCGCCTTGAAGGATCACGTCCTCGGCAACGACTCCGCCCTACGATCCGGCGTGGTCGCGCATGGGTATGTCGTCCTCTCCTCGGCTTTTCAACACCATCTCCGCCGACCTCCTAGATGTCATCCACGAGCACGACGGCCTCGCGCCCGGCGGCATGGCTCGGAATCGAGCAAAGAGTTCCTCAACAATCGCGAGTCCCGCGCCATGCTCCTCGGCCGAGTTCGCGCTCTGCGCCAAGGTGCCTCTCCATCGGCGACTACGCCGCAAGATGAAGAGCATGGCGGATGCCCTTGCCGACCTACACCAAGCCGCCTACTCGTCATCACTGCGCTGCGCCTCAGTGCCCATCGTCACCATGCTCATCGACTTTGACTGACCTTCGATGCCGACGCCAAGAATAAAGTGGCGATCCGCAGAGCCGCGCCGGTCTTTGCACTGACCACACCACGCTGCCGTCGCTCTCAACCGTGGGCCGCTCTATCCACATGTGGCGGGATCCACCGCCGGCGAGCTCGTGGTCCCCCCATCGCGATCCGACCTACATCTCCGCGGCGAGCTCGATGGCGGCGTGCCACTGCGTACTCGCTCGGCTGCCGCCGGGACCTACTACCGCGGACCACCTCGGGCACCTCTCGCTGGGCGCCATGGGCGCCCAAGGGCCTTGCTGGCGCCTTTTCAAGACCGTCTCTCTCCGCTGAGTTCCTCGGTGGGTGATCGACTCGGTGCCTCCTCCCACATCACGCCAACCACGGTATGGTCACGCGTTGCCATCCTCTTCATTTCCTTCCTCCATTGTAACGTGGCAGCGGTGCCACCCTTCTGTCATTGGCACCGGTTACTCTTCCTTCTGGACCCTTTCGCCTCGATAATGTCCTTGTCGCCTGACATCATCGAAATCTCCTTTACATTAGAAAATTTACTCTTGACAATTTTGTTTCGTTGAGCAAAAAAATACTTCTGTGCGTTTCTTGGTTATTCAAAAATACTTCAACCATGCTAAAACAATAACTAAAGAGTCAAGTGCGCAGTGCATTCAGGCAAAAGGCATGCTTCTAATCTAAGCAATATAAAAGCCAAGCCTCACAAAGATTACCAACACATATGCTCAAGAATAAAGTATAAAAACGATAGCAGTTATCTAAATTTGGAGGCTGTTTTAGTATTTAATTACGTAAGTGGACTTGGTGGCATTTCTCTTAGCTCTTCCTATAGAACTTTGAATTAAATCGCCCTATAAAAAAGAAAAACATATCAATTTTTGCCATCATGTTGAATAAAAAAGGAATTACTTTGTGACAACATATTTGCTTCTATGGCCAATACAGCTAAGAATCAACAGATGCACAAACTTCCAAACACTAACAATGTACAAGAATTGCTAACAAAAATCACCAGATCCCAACTGCGTATCAACAGACCATACAATATCTAAGGAGGGAAAAAGAAGAAGAAAAGGGAAAAAGTCAACTTGCACAATCCTAACAGCAAAGCCACTAAGACAATATATCAGAATCTTCTCATGAACTGGATGAAAATTAGATAACCACACAGCCGCAATAAAAATTTCCTTCGAGATGTGACACAAAACATCCAAAGTTCAAAGCACATCAATCAGAAAGTTTTCATACCATCCTATTATGATTCAGCGTGCTCAACAAGATGAAACATCTCGTCCAAATAAACTTGCCAGTTCAAAAAAGTAAGTTCAAATCTAAATTCCCTGCGTAATAAGACATGCTACCCCTATTATGCGCCCCCACACACACACACACACAAAAAAATCCCATTCGCATAAATTATTTATTTTAAAAAAAACTCATTTAGCCTCTTCGAAAGCGCATTGCTTTGGGAAAATCAATCTCCCAGCCCATCTTATTACGATTCGTACAAGCAACAGCAGCTGGGAGGTACGCACTGCAATGTGACCTTGTGTTTCCCCACAGTAACTACACAGCAAGAGACATTTCAAAGGATAAGCTATCTCCAATATCGAAATTCGAAACCCTAGCTCGCTCGTCTAGACCAAGAAAAAAACTACCAAAAAATCACCAAAAACCCGCATAAATCATGGACAACTCCCATTGATCTACCATTAAGCTAAAAGATGAACTCCATCACCAACATTGCTCTAGAAACACACACTAATATAAAACCCCAAAGAAACAGAAACAATCAGATGCTGCTACAACTACTGTCATTACATGCTCTCGGCCACTTTATTCGTGAGATCCCACCGCCGCCGCGCCGCCGCCGGGTCGCCGCCGCCCTCGCCGTTCGCCGCCATGGCTACAGGAGGAACGGGACGGGGCGAGCTCGCCCCGCTCCGCTATGCTGCCTCCCCTCCCGACCTCGAGGCCTTGGCCCCCGCCTCCGCGCCGCTCGCCGCTAAGATGCCCGACGGCGCCGCCGTAGGGTCGCCTCCACCCACCTCCCGCGCCGTGCGCCCGAGAGAGAGGGAGAGAGTGTGTGTGAAATCAAATGTGCTATTTTGCTGTGTGGCTTCCCCGTGCACGAGGACTCACTGCGAGGCCGTGCTGTGCTGTGGCTTACGGGGGTGTCGGCCGTTTGGGCCCACGTGTAAGTGGTGGTGCCCTGCTTGCAGCATCAGACCATGTGAATAGGTAGTACAAGTGCACTGCCACTGCTCAAGATTGTCCTTGCTCCTACGAATCAGACGGCTAAGATCGCTCTCGTTGTTAATTCAACGGGTGATATTTACATCGATCTCTCCATTCTATGGAATTACTAAACGTTCGGCTAGAAATCACAACAATAACAACCACGACTATCGAAGCTACTAGAAGGGAGTTCGATGATAACAAGCCCACTCCACTACTATAATATAATGCAAGCGCCCTCCGATGATTGACGCAGAAGATCCGAAACCTCGGAGCTGGGGAAGATGGCGAGGAGGAGGGCGACCGGTCACGCACCGAGAGGCCCCATTGCTAACCACACAGGATGCTTCTACCTGACAATTAAGCAGCAGGTCAACCGTAAGCCTCACCATGCACAGCTTCTCCATTTCGGGCGTGATTAAGCATTTAAATACCCCGCTCTAGATGGGCCCACGATGTGTTCGGTAAGAGTAGTACTCTTTTAACTTCTGTACACCCACTACCTACTGGGCACTAGTGCTAGCTAGTAGTACTAACTAACATGTAACGTGAGCTCGTGATTTGGAGATGTTATGTTCGTTTGATCGTAAGAAAGCTAAAACAAGGTCGTGTATATCACTTTTCTCTTCTTCTTTTTCAGAGACAAAACGACCTAGTACTGTCATTCTAAGTCACAATTAAGTCGGACAAACAATGTTCATCCATGTACCCATCAAAGTATATTTGAAATTAAGCACACCAAACCGAGGAAGAAGGGAATGGCATGAGAGATGGGACAGTAGCTAATGAAGCTGTCATTATTGTACCGTGAAGATATATAGAGCTTCAGCTTAGTGTGGGTACTTCGTGTACTTGTTCGTATACTGCTTCATAGAATATCACAGGCGAATGAAGAGTGCCAATTAATCCTTGATGATGGCTTATCCGCTTTGATTAGCACAAAAGGAATGCAACCCTTTACAAAAGGAAAGCTAATTAATGCTTCCATCATCCTATCTTACCACGCAATCTAATTGTAACTTTAGCTTCTTTAAGGCAATCAGGTTTGGAGGCTGTCTCACGAAGCTTAAAGATCAAGCTTCATCCATCGGAAGAATGACGTTTCAGAAAATTAAGATTTCCGAGTATAAGAGCCACCCCAGTTACTATGAAATTGGGCATTGAGTTAAATGAAAACACATAAAACATCTCTAATGTATTGAAATTTAGCACTTAAAACATCTCTAATGTATTGAATCTGTTCAAGTTCAAAAAGAAACAACGAATGTATGTAACTAGCATTTTTTTCTCCTATGTATAGATTCAGTTACTATTCCTATGCGGGACCGTGTCATACAAATAAAAAAGAAAATAGTAATAGTTCTTCTCTTCACCCACCGGTTGATCATCCTCGTCCATTCCCGGTTCCCCTCCCCTCCACTCTCTCTCTCTCTCTCTCTCTCTCTCTCTCTCCAACGACTCTCATCCCATTCCGTCGGTTGGACGACACCACGAGCAGCAAGGCGGAGGCGACGTGCGGTGGCTGGCTCTGAAGGTTACATAAACCGACGACATGCGACAAGGGGAGGGCATCAACAACTGTTAGTAGGCGGATCTAGAGGCCACGACGATCGGTGACTCACCGTCGGTCCGACGAAAGCAGTGGTGAGCTCTTCGGCGACTCGATGCGACGGCGAAGGTCTGCGTCGGGGGTGTGTGGTTCTACAGACTCCGGCGCGAGACAGAGACGACGTGTGGGGTTCTTGATGTGCTAGCGTGGTGTTTCCCTCTGTCAGGTGGGCCAGCATGAATCGAATCAAGATGAGAGTTGAGTTCTAGAATTTTTTTGGTTGGAATAGATATCTCCAATGTTTTAAATTGGCCAACATCTTATCTCTCCTCCTTTGAACAGGCTTAAACATCACATTGCAGATGGCCTAAAGGCCTATTTGGAGGAGTTTACTGATCGGTCGAGTAGTTCCAGTCTAACTGATAAGCTATGCCCAACTTAATTTGCATCTTCTGCATGTATGTAACAATGCATGCATTGTCCTCTCTAGAAAAATAGCATGCATTGCGACTCCAGAAGCTAGCATGTACCAATCACGACGATTCATGCATGTCAGGCAGTCGGCATCGTGGCCTTTCGCCGTTTCACGTCGACCGAATATTAAGTGTCGACAATTGAGTCGTCAATCTTATAAAATAAAATAAAATAAAATGACAAAGAGTTTTTAGAAGAAGATGAGACTGTTCTTTATTTTTATGAACTAAGAAGATGAGACTGTTCTTTATTTTTATGAACTGAATCTTTTACAGGGTGCTTTTGACAAGACAGTGGACTAATCCTAATTACACTCAGCGCAGTACTTGCTATGCTAATACTTCAGATGAAGTCCAGTAGTTGTTGATTTTTCGAATTAGCTTCGATCCCCCTTCTGTTGTTCGTGCCCTTCCTTAAATAGTTGATAAAGTAACGGCAGTTAATCATAGTATAGACGTCTGTTGGGAGTGTCGCGATTGGTCGAAGAGAGGCAACGGTTGATGAAGTATCAACCGTTTGGCGGTTTAATGTCCGGGAGACACTAAACCGCATGGTAGTTTATCGCTGGTGTCTTATGATTATGAAACGTCGCGTGGTATGAGGCCAATACAACATGTGCTCCATTCATCACAAGGTAAAGGATATGCTTAGAGCCGAATCAGATGCCAGTTTATTGTTTGTACGAGCAATCATCTAGTCGGAGACTAGGTACAGTAATCTCATCCGACCAGTGTAGCTATAAGTAACCTCTAGAACGCTAACGAAGCTTTAGAGGTTACGACTTTTACGACCACAGGGGTCGTTAGCTTTAGGGTTTACGACTCGACGATCTCGGTGTCGTTAGTCTTAGAGTTTATAATTATGAAGATGTATAGCCTTTTATTTATGTATTTAAAGTAATACATAGGGATTTTAATCATCCTTGTTAAGGGTTATTAAGGATACCAAGAAGGTTTTCGAATCCTTCGGACGTAAAGTAGTATCAGGAAGGAAGAATCCGATGGCAAAGTAGTGCGTACTAGCGCTAGTATTAGCCTCTAAGCAACGCTCTGTTGACCATTGAGTGTGTTGATCTCCGCACGTCAGCCACACTAGTCGCTGCGAGTCTGTCTTCTCTTAGGAAAAAAAAAACTTTTCTAGCCTAACGGGCCTGTGCTTGCGGTGGAGGTCGGGACGAGGTGACGGGAGGGCGGGGTGCTGTATGGGCTGGGAATTGACGGGAGAAAAGGCAAATCAAGTCTTACCGGAACCGGCTCGATCAGACGCTAACCAAATGCCCAAACGTTACGGTCGGCATAGCTAGCTAGGCCCAGCGAGCGAGCGAACGAGTACTCAGCCCTCAAGTCTGGGCTGCCCGCCGCGCCGGCTACGCAAGAAAGCTCCCGATTCCTCCGTGTTTCAGTCGGCACGGCGCTGGCTACGTGACAGGCACCGCGCGCGTCGGATGGATGCTTCCACGCGTACGTCGCCCGCGCGCGCGCGTAACATAGCCTCGCGCGGCCGGAACGAGGTTTCGTGTGCCGGTGAGGATCACAGTGCGGTGCACGGGACGCTAGTATGCCTTTTCTCAAGGTTCCATCACGGTGCAGTCTCAAGCGGCTCCCTTCCGATTCTGGGTACTTTGGTGATCGGTTGTGTCAAGTCCTTCTTATCCTTTTCACGGGCGTCCCGGTTTCCCGGATTCGAGGGCGGAGTTCTCATCCTTTCAGAGGCCTTAGGGCGGGATTAGGGATACCTTCATCGGTATTTCAACCCTCTCCGGTGCATTGCGTGCGTGCATATGCGACTTGGTCACGCTCTTCAAATCACTAAAGTGGTTAGGCGCTTGATTCGCTAATGCTTGCAAATCAATTATCTTACGGATCAGAATTGTCTTCTAGACTTCAATTGTCTTCTAAACTTCTCTATTTGCTTCACTAGTGCAGGGTCATATGCATGGATTTCAAATATCTTCTAGACTTCAATTGTCTTCTGGACTTCTCTATTTCTCGACATTTTACATCAAGGGTTGATTTCCTCCCCCTAATGACGAGAAATAATTCTCATCTAATATGCTATTAGCGAAGTGGGCTGCATGCAAATCTCTAGTCGTGGGGTCCAAATACCTGATTATGGATGCTGTCTCATAACCAACGTATATCACAGACTTTTAGAGAGTGCCCATTTCATTTAGTGGTGGTGGTATAGGTACATAAAACTTGCAACAAACCTTCAAGAGATGAGAAATTTTCATTGTTGACCCTTGCGCTAGTTGCATAGGTGAATGGATGTTATATGTCGGTGGTCTAAAATTGATGAGATTCTTTGCGTGCGAGGCTGCGTGTCCCCAACATGTAGTTGGTAAATAACAATTCTGCTATTCCATTCTGGGTGTGGACATGCGGTACGAGATGCTCAATTTTAATTCTCATTTTCACACGATAATCATCATATGCCCTTGAAGTAAATTCTCCGACGTTTGTCCATTCTGGTGGACTTCACATGATGATAAGGGAAATTATTCTTAATGTTAATTATCTACGAGATTAGCTTTGCGAGCGGGGTTTCGTAGACATTAATCCCTACGTAAGGCATCAACATGTTCTCTAGTACCCCTGTCCTTTGCCAATTGTCACGACTCACTAGTGAAAAATACAACCCCCTACCACCACCCACCCACACACTTGTGTCGGCGCCACAAAGTGTGTGTACAAGCTTATCTTATCACTAAAAAACACTAAGGACGTTTTTCTACCGGTGCTTTTCAATCTTCTATCTATCTATCTATCTATTATCTTATTAAAAAAATCAAAAGAAGTTATCATATTCACTCTGAACGGTTAGAAATTCTCACGTTAATCGATAAAAAAAAAGATCTACACCGTCGATCGTGGTTAGTCCAGATTATAACGGTCTAGATTAAGATCTACACCGTAGCTCGTAGTTAGTCAAGATTATAACGGTCTAGATTAAAAGAGAGATTTCAAATCAAGTACAATAAAACTAAAATTCAGAATAAAAAACTAAAAATAAAAATATGCAATTTGATTTTCCTAAGTAAAGAGTCTATGCTAAGTAAAATAAAACTGAATTTCAGAACAAAAAACAAAACAAAATTAGCAATTTGATTTCCATACAAATTTCTAAATAAAATCCATAAAAATTATAATTAGCAATAAAAACAAACAAAAATACAATTATATTTGTATATGAAATCCAACAAAAAAATGAAATTTGGGGAAAAAATTATTTAGCAATTTGATTTCAATATAAATTCTAAAAATTATAAATCAGAATAAAAATTAAACAATAATTGACAATTAGATTTGTATACGAAATCCAACCAAAATATAATTGAAATTCGAAATTAAAATAAAATAAAATAGCAACTTGATCTCAATACGAATTCCAAATTAAAATCCCTAAATAACTGTATTTCGGAGTAAAATTAAAGAAAAAATAGCGATTGGATTCATATATGAATTCCAAGGAAAAAGAATCAAATTCTGAATTAAAAATAAAATAAAATTTACAATTTGATTTCCATATGAATTCAAGAGTAAAATCCCTAAATAACTAAAATTCAGAATAAATTAAATAAATTTAGCAATATGATTTGTATATGTGCTCCAATAAAAATAAATAAAATATTGAATAAAAATAAAAGTTGTAATAAGGATGACACAAATGGTGTCGGAGGAGACACAAAGGAAGTCATGGATTTCACTCTCAAGATCATGTATTTCTATTGTTGCTTCCTACGGAATAAAAATAAAAAATAATTATACATATGTGCATGAAAACTATCTCTCAAAATCAAATCGAATAAAAATAGAAAAAGTAAAAGAGAAAAAGAGATGAATATGAGAAAAGAACAGTACATTAAGAGTAAATAATAAGGCTGGTAAATGGGGCCCTTTACATATGGATTATATATAAGGACCAACAAAACTCCCACTCATATAAGAGGTCGTATTTAAGTGCAAAATATTTTCTCATTTCGGCGGGCAGAAAATGTTACCTTGCTATGTTATTATACTCTCCACATCAGGTAAGTAATATAGTGTGAGTGTGATGGAGGAATGCAGGACCGGTAGGAAAAGTTCAGAAGTGAGGGATCCAAGGCGCTATAGTAGTGCAAGGTGGAGTGTTGGGCGCGGGGATGACCGGCCCAACCAACATTATGGGAACTCGGTGGAGGACTGGGTGAGCGCCCTAGGACACCGACGGAAAATGATGGGTGGAGACTTAATAACGTAACTTGAAAAATGTTCCGTACTCAGAACTTGACACTGCATCTAAGGAAATGCGGGAGACCTAGCTTAAGAGAGCTCAGAGTAGCTATGGGAAAAGTGGTACAAAGCCTGCAAAGTGCTAAGTAAAATCATGAATTCATGCATGTCTCCTGGATTGGAGTCTACGGTGACCGCTAGGGGTTTATCTTCTTACGGAGTGATTAGTAGCCTTTTTAGAATTAAAACTATCACTTGAATCTAGGTAAAGTATTTTCCAGAAACAGAGATGAGTTAGAAAATGTGATAACGAACAAAGAATAGTCATACAATGCATCTTTGCTAATAGTTGTACACTAGTACTTATTCATTCTATTATTCTCCTTTGTTAGATCCTAGTTCAACCAGGAACTATCCTGAGTGGGATGAAGGATACACAGGTGCAAAGGAGACCACAGGAGGCAAGTGCGCTTACTACGAGGACTAGGGCGAGGTGGACACCCAATTGGGCGAGTGGGGCGAGTAGACGTCCGATGGAGCAGAGCAGGCAAGCGACATGATTTCTTTTTCCGTTGTAATTAAATAATTGTATTCAAGACCTAGCCTTTCATGGCTAGCTCCCGTAATAAAGTACAATTTCTATCTTATTATTCTGTTGCGTTAACTTTGGTAAATCTTACTATTCATTAGAGCGGTTTCCTACTGGACAGACGCAGACGAATAGTAACATGTATGCTTAAGTGTGATTACCCCTGGGGTAATGACACGGGGCACCGCGGTTGGTATTAGAGCAATCGGTTAGGGCCACGCTAATAAAATGCAAACTGTTGAAGAACCTAAGTATGCTTTTCTTGCATACTATATGGCACTAAGTATCTTTTCTCGCTTTCTATATGGCACTAAGTACCTTATTAATTCGTGTCTCCCTGTCAATTTCTATTCCAGTCCGGTCTCAAAATTATTGTGTTAAAATACATCCTAAAAGCAACACCAGTACTATCGTAGAACCATCCCCTTTTTGCGGGATGACTAGGTTCAGTATTTCGTCCGAGAGAGTGCGAGGAGAGCACATTCTGCTTCTAGGGAGACTGTTGCACCACTTGGGGGCGCCTTTCCCCGAGTACTTCCAGGAGGTCCGTGCGGAGGATGCTGCACCATTAGTCGGAGTCTTAGTGACGGGGATTCCCATGAACTTAGCATATAGTCTAGAGTGTGTAGAGGGTGGCGTACAGTTGATGACTATGTACCCTTATAGGAGGTAGCCCGTAGAGCCATCCACGCCCTTAGAGCTCATTTTAGTGATCAGCTGAGAGGATCGTAGTTCGGGAGATACCATTCATAGCCCCAGATAGTTTCGGGATACAGTTTGGTCCAAGCCATACCTCTACCTACCCTTACCCATCACTCTCCCCAACCACCTTCGCAGTACAGAGAGAGACCACCGGCACGATGCTATTGGCAAACACCATGATGCATAACAACACCAAGGGAGACTTAGCTAGAGTCGAGGAGAGCTCAGATTTCTAGCAACAACAGTATATGACTCTAGAGGCTCTACGAGCGACACACCATACCCCAACCCCAAATGGTCCTTCTCACTACCGCACTCACCCCACAACTAATCCAGGAGCCAGTTCTCCTAGAGCTCGAGCGCAAGATCCACCCCACTACCACCCAGCTGCACCACCTTATTCTACCTTTAACCCATATACAGCTGATGTCTTCATCCCAGTGCCACAAGCAGACCCCATTCCTACCCTAGTTTATGATCCTTACCCCACCATCCGTACTCCCCCGTATCCCTAGCCCCATATCCCTACCCCATCAGACAGGGAGACTTAGAAGATTTCCCAGCACCTACACCAGATTGCCTACATCCCCACCGTCTGAGACCTAAGCTCCGTGGTCCCTGTATCACGGTGCACCTAGACCCTCTTAAAGACACATCCATCTTAGAGGAGCTTTACCGCACCTACTTCGGACCAGTACTAGTCACACAGCCGGAGGGGGAGCTAGCACTAGTCAGGGACTTGAGGACGAGGAGGAGAGTGATCTGAGGAGATAGAGCCTGTGAGCCCTTAGTCCAGTTGAGTCTTGAGTAGTCTTGTGTTAGCTTGAGAGTTTGTTTGGTGTACTTGTTGTTGTACCTTTATTCTTGGTAGTATGTTGAAATGTTAAGATTTGTGTTACTCTATTATGCTAGTAAATCGGTCAGGTTGGCAGCTCAACCTAGGGTAGATGGTTTGAAAATTTAGGCGTGGGTGTTTTATTGTAATATTATCGACTTATAGTGCCTCGACTAGAGGCATGGAGCTAGAATTCTGGTAAGGATACACTTTTCCACTTGTGGATAAGTATGGACCATACCCATATGCGATCCTTACCTTTTCATCTGTATAATTAAAATGATCCATCAGCATTCTAAAATAAAGCAAGTATAATAAAAGAAATCAAGTCAAGGCGACTTATCTCATTTCTAAATATTTGATTTCTCGAACGAGTGGTTCGTGGCGCTCCCGAGCGCGTGTAGCTTGGGCATACCCAGGAACGAAGTCCTGGGCGTACTCAGGAATGAACCCTGAGTAGTCCCAAACATGTGGTTTGGGGTAATGACAGGGGCACTGCAGATAGCATCTCGTCGATCAAGTGCAAGTATCTGTAATTTTTGTTTTACAAGTTTCTTATCACGTCGTAAAGCTAGCATGTGCTCAATCACTTCTCTGGGGACTCCGGACATGTGGGATTCTTGCCACGCAAAGACATCTGTATTAGCTCGAAGGAAAGTGACGAGGAGGTCGTCCTATTTAAGGTCGGAAGTAACCCCCAATGCTAACAGTCTTTGAAGGATCCTTCGGGTTCAGGGAAACTTCTTTAATTTGATCGTTCGGCTTCAGTGCAGCTTTTGGCTTAGACTACTTGGTCGAAGGCTAACCTTTAGTTTCTTCTCGAGTTAGTATCTAGCCAACCATCTCGAGGAATTTTTGGTCGCATGTAAGCATTATCATTTTATCACAGTGGACTCTGATTACTGCTTCGGGACCTGGCATCTTAAGACATTAATAACTATAATGAGCAACCATTAGGAATCGTGCCAAAGATGGTCGTCCGAGTATGACATGTATGCCGTGCCAAAATCAACCACATCAAAGGAGATTTTCTCTGTCCAGATATTATTTGGAGAACCAAATGTTACAGGAAGAGATACTTGACCAATAGGTTTGGTTGAAGACCCCGGTACGATCCCATGAAATGAGTATCGTACTGGTTTTACCTTTGTCCTGGGAACTTGTATCGCGTGCAGGGCACTTGTAAACAGTATGTTTAACGAACTCCCACCATCAACTAACACATGATTTACTCAACAGTTGTTGATGGTGGGCTCGACCACCATCGGAAACCGGCTTGGTTGAGTAGAATGGATCGGACAGTCACCCTTCTCGAAAGAGATAGTGACCTCCAACCACTTTTATAATTTATTGACAAGAAGAGGGTCAATGAAGTTTACCTCACGTTAGACAGCCTTGAGCTATCGTTTTGACTCATATGCTAAAGATTCTTCATAGATATGATCGTGGTATGCTCTGGATCCTAAAATGGCATCTCCTTATCTTCGTCTGATTGCTTTCGACCACTTGTTTGCCCTACCTCCTCGAGTGTAGGAAGAGGTCCTTTGCCGGTGTAGTAGTCCTTCTTTCGTTCAGGGCGAAGGTTGTGTCCTTCTTTTTATGAAAAGGACACTACCTAGGCTTGTCATTCTTTTGTTCAGGGCGTTTACCCTTGCCCTGGTCGGAGTACGGCATTGACCTTGAGGTTCTTTATCGCTTACAGCTAAGACTTCTTTGGAGCCATTGACTAGAGGCTTTTGGCCTCTGGTCTTACTTTCGGACTTCTTGGCCTTTTATCCTTCTTCTTGCTACTTTCTCCTGCTTCTTGAGTATCTTTATCATCTTGATCGATGGTTCCATTCCACTCGTCCGCTTCTACAGCAGTTGCATATCGGTCGATCATATCAAAAAGCTCAGAGGATTTAAAGCGATATCATCCGTGATCCTTCTGCTGTGGACTCCCTACTTAAATGCTCTAATAACATAAGAATCGAAACATCAGGTATGGAGTTGTGAACCTAATTGAAACATATGATGAATTGGCGCAAGGTCTCATGAGCATTCTGTCTCATCATATGCAGGTCATCAACCTTTCCGGGGTGGTTGTAGGTGCTTTGAAAATTGGCCAGTAATAGATCACAAAGATACTGCCACAAATAGATAGACTCCAGTTGTTGGTTTAGCAACTACGATCGAGCATATCCTTTGAACACATTAGGAAGGTAATTTGACATGAAGTGCTCTCCTCCTCCTCCTACCCGAACAGAGGTCGTATAGATCTGGAGAAATTCAATGGGACTTTGTGACCCATCAAACTTTTGCATGTTCACTGATCAAAACCGCAACGGCCAACTAGCTCCTCCGGCTCTGCTGGCTCTACCGGTTCCTTAGCTTCTTCTTGGTCTTATTTTTCAGGATCTTCCTCGTACTTGTGCTGACCATAAAGAGTTTCTCCTTTCTTCCGCCCTCTGCAAGCTCTCGTCGGTGCACTCCAGCTCTATAGCGACCAACTCCAATGATTCTTCCTGGGCAGCGGCGAACTGGGCAAGATGTGTAACACCCTGGCTATTCGGAAGTCAAGATGTCACACAAATCTAATAAATACTAAGAATATACAACAATACCGGGTTAATCATGCTTAATTAACAAAATTCCATAAGGAACGACGATAAATGATTAACAGTTTCATGGGAAGGAATGGAAACATTCATAACAAAACGTACGGTGGGCGATACCAAAAATTGGATTATTACAATTTAGAAATTTATCAAATAGTTGACATGACTGAAAGATAACAATATTATTTTCTGGTTTGATAAAGGTGATATGCAGCGTGCTGGACTACCCCTCAAAAGGTCTTGCCTTCTTCCTCATTTACCTAAATAAAACATACAAAGCAAGGATGAGCCAAAGACTCAGCAAGTACTTTAACGGATAACAGAAACATTAAGCGAACAAAACAATCACAATCTTCTTGTGAAAAACATCTCTGAACACATATGGGTATGAATGAAATGGAATAATGCAATGAAGAAATGGACTGCTCACAACTTATACTGGTATAGTGAGTGACACACCCGTCGGTGTTCACTTAAGCCCGTACTTAACAAAGTACGGGGATCTCAAACACCGTATGAAGAACATTTCATACGGGTGTCCAACATTTCCCACATTGGAGTGGTGGGTCTTACATGCCCATTATGGAATTGATGGGACTTACAAATTTCCACTTCCGTGGTCCAAATGAATCGATGCATGAACATAATGCATTTTTATGATATGAACGACTATCACACGTCAATAGGGAATAACACAGGACATACAAAACATATGAAAACAAGTCTAGTGGTACAGCCATAAGCAATATCGTCATTTAATAATATCAGACAAGATACTTGCCTTCCGTGCTGTGATGTGTTAGGAGGCAACGAAGGTGTTTCTCCACTCACTGCCCCAACGCCTACACAAATAATTATTCGAAATAAGAATAACAAGACATGACGTGACTACAAGTGTCTTACCATAACCCTTTAACCAACCCACATAAACAACGGCTCCAAAAGACGATCTAACTATTCTGCCAGATTTCAGCCCTTCTGATCGATGGTACGAGAAAAATCATAATTAAATATCTGTAACTGATAATGATTTAAAACCAGTGCTCAATTAATCTTAGAAAAACAGGCTATAAAACTCTAGTTTATGGGGTTCTTTGATTCGGCCAAAACAGTGGGCTAAACAACAGTTGAAAGCAACTGATAGACATCTGCCCAGATTACAAAACAGTGATAAAGAAAATGATATAACTTTCATTCTACTGATCCAATGGAGATGATATTTATCAACTTGGAAATATTATTTAAAGGTCTACAATAACTTATTTGGGTGGAAGTTCTAAATCTGACTCTAACTAGAACAAAACCGAGGGACAAACCGATAGTCCCCAATTCTCAGACAGACAGAACAGCGCGCGATTAAAAAATTCATATCTCCTAAACCGCAAGGCGGAATCTCATGATATTGGTGCCAAAAGAAAGCTAACGATCGCAGGAACAAAACTCTAGAAGGCTAAAATATAAGATTCGGCCTCTAAGATGCCAAAACTTGGCGTACAACTCACGTGACAGATCGGATCTACAATCAGGGGCAGAACAAAGCTACTAAACCAATCGAATTCACGACTCTTATGGAATCAAACAGCGATATGAGGCTGTGGTTACCCTTGTAGACCCGTAGGATGATGATGATCTGGTTCCGTAAGGCCTCCCTCCCTTTTCTTCTCCTCCCTCTCCAAAGGTCCTACCACAAGGAGACGATGGATGGACGGCGATGACGGCAGGAAGTGCCGACTTCGAAGGGGCTCTTGGGGGACAACACCGAGGATCGCCGGGGCTGCCACTACAGGGGAGAGGTGGCCGCAAGGAGCAGTGGAGGCGCCGGGTAGGGGTGGTGGGAGTGGCGGCCAAGGGGGAGGGAAGTGGGAGAGGTGGGGGAGGTGGGGGAGGCTAGGGTTAGAAACCCCCACTTGGCCAGCCACCACATGGGCCACCTGGGCCGCGGCCCGTGGCCCAGGTTGCTGAGAAATTTCAGTTAACCCCCTCTCTCGACAGATATTTTCACTTCTTTAACTGTCTCGATTTTTCCCGACTTCCCCCGTTTCATCCGATTTGATTCCAGAATATTACAAGATGCACCACAGTGGCATTGCTCTCTCCATCTGTAGATGGGTAACATGCAGGAACATCCAATACAAAGGTGCGAGGGTGGTAGCGAAAAATAGTATCTCGGAGCTCGCTAGTGTAGATATTGCAGATCCTTAGGATAGCGAGGCACGAAGACTCTTGAATCACGTCGTTCCAAATCATCCTTCTTGCTGAGATGTTCAGGGTCGACTTGCTTTGATGTCCTTCCAGGCATAGATGGTCAAGAGGCAGATTACTCCACGCTCTCGGCCGTTCACGATCCAAGTCTGCCATAGTATATCGAACGGTTGAATCCTCCAAGTACTTGCAACAACTTCCAAAGCTGAGCGACAAGTTCTCCCTTGCACTCACCATAGTTCTGAAGATGAGGCATCTGTCAGGACAGACAAGCGGTAAGAACAACTTTAAAAATAGCGGGAGAGAAAGAGTTTTTGCAATAGTTGGGTCAAGAGAGATATGAGAAGAGTTAAGCAGATCAATTAATCTTGCAAGTTAATTTTTTACTTTACAAAATAGTATGGACACTCTAAGACGGCTGATCTAACTAAGGTCAAGACCTACAGTCAGTATGGCTCTGATACCATATCGGTCGGGACCCAAAAATACAATTCCGGACCCTCTGTGTATTCTGCACTAGTCCACACAGTGCCAACATAGATGAATATCGATCTATACAAGACGATTAACATAATAAATGACTAATTTGAATAGCAAATAACTATTGTGACCTTAGGGTCGAGTTTACATTTATTAAGCCACGCATGGCTAACAAAAGATAAAATAGCAGTGGAAAGAAAATAAACTTCAGTGGAATCCCATCAATTCACCACAGGCAACTGACTGGGATCAAGACTCTAACGATCGACACCTTCGTAGAACTCCTCCTCAAATGCAGGCGAAGACTCCTCCACTTCTGTTGATTGTTTGAAGCAAGTATGAGTACACAACCGTACTCGCAAGTCATACCACAGAGTGCAATTTATAGATAATGACTTATTCGAAAGGAATGGCTTCTGTGGTTCTTTTGCAGAAATCCAATATTTGCAATTGAATACAAATAATAGATTGAAAACATAATTCCAAACAAATAAACCATAATAATTTATCATTTGATTTTACAAAGCACACAAAGTCTAAACAAGTTATTCACACAGCTACACAAGTTATCACACACAGCTGACCCTTCCCAATTGTTTTTTTATGAAAATCTACCCCTCGTGTGAAATCCCCGAGCATGTCCATGACCGCGGACGCAACTATTCGAATAGATTGATTAACACTCTGCAGAGGTTGTGCACTTTACCCACAAGATACAATCAATGTAGCTAGCACTGACCATAACAAAATCTTTCAGAAACTTCATCTCAAACATTTACACTCCCGATGTGCTTTACTGCCGCTCAACCGATACACACAAAGTTTGAGTACGACACACACCGTTGGACAGGGATACGGTGAACCGTCCCGCGATGTGATAAACACACCTCCAGCCCATCACATAGCTTAACCTACAACCTGAGTTGTCAATAGCAAGATTCTATAACCTACTAAGTTATGCCCATATCATACCAGGCATGTGGTTGTACAGTAAGGCTCAGTTCAACAACGCACAAAGATAAGTCCTTAATTGACCAAGGCAAGACTTTTAATTTCTAACTAAGTCACACAGATTATCACTCCTAGCACACAGCTCCACAATATCACACATAATCCACCACTTACCTTAGTCTAAATCTTTTTCCACCCTGTTAGTTAAGTGCAACACATATCATCAACGAGTAATAGCACACAGCTCACACAGTTTTATCACATAGTTCCATAATCACTTAGTCAAATTCATAGTTGTAACTCACATGAAATGATGACTCGTGGTATGGCTAAGCAATCTACTCATATCTAACCAACCCACGCTGGTGCTATGATAAAACCAACTAATAATGAACCAACCTAGGGTGACAAAAGATCATATCATACAGTAGACAGGGTGGACATAACAATTTGGACTAATAAATGTGGATCTCATGGGGATATACTCCGGATCTTATGATGATGTGACAATTGGCAATGGTGTTAACGGTTTATCGTTTCACGTGTTTTCGGCAAAGGTTCCGTTCTGTCAGGTCTGAACCGGTCTGATCGGCCAGGGCGGCGGTCAGACCGGCCCCAAATCGGTCCGACCGGCCATAAGAGGCGGTCGGACCGGCCAACGTCAGAAAGTGTTGGATTGAGCTGGGCCAAAAATAGAGGTAGCAGGCAACAGAGGGGATTCTATTGCACTTGGTCTCATAATTTTTGGAGTCTCCAGTCAAAAGTTCCATTGGTTTGAAATTTCCAGTAGGTTTTGGTTTTCAGAGGTTGAAAATCGACTAAGTCATTACTGGCGGTCTGACCGGCCAGGGTGGGCGGTCAGACCGGCCCTAGGGGCGGTCTGATCGGTTTTCACTTTGATTGTCGCCCGTCGTGGCGGCGTTGTTCGGTTGTTAGGTCAAAGTCATAAGTTTCAGGGCATATATGTTGCATGATGCATGTTTTGACTAACATGGGTCAAGTTGTGAAGAACTTATTCCCAAATTCGGTTTACTTGTCTATTGTTGTGCAGGTTGCTTGGTAGTCAACGACGGTCAACGACGAGGATGATCGGGACTAGGCTTGGAGAGCTGAGGTCCAGAACGATCGACGATGCCGGGTGAGGTCAATGTACTCAAGCGTGGTGCAAGATGGACAAGGGTGACCTATTAGCTAAGCCGAGGCGCAAGATGGCATAAGGTGTAGCTAGTTAGGTCAAGGGGTGTTAAAGACGGCGTATTAAAATGCGTACGTAAGTGTCCCGTTTATTTTGGACCTTAACGGGAGCCCAATTGAGTGAAACTTCTAGAAGGTCTAAGCCTCCACTATAAATAGGAGAGGGAGGTGACTGCACCTCCTCTTCGTCTCTATTGCTATGTTTTGGAAACCCTAATTTTCTTAGGGAGAGTTTTTGTGGAGGCTAGAGTTCTTAAGAGTTTGATGTGATATTCGTGCTCTTGGATTGAGCATTGTCCTCCATTGATAAAGAGGCTGTAAGCCCATATCATATCAATCAATCAAAGGAAAGTTTGATCAATTTTTTGTCTCATTGCGTTCTTTCTCTCTATTTGATGATTTTGGGTCTTTCTTTGATCCGTGAATTTTTGCTAGGTTTCTTCACGTGATCTAGCTTGCTGTGACGTGTGGGAATCTATCTAGGATCATCTTGATCATCAATCACCCACGAGCAAGAGTTTTGACCTAGTTTTCGTTTTGATCTGGTTTTCCACCTTCCTCGTCTCAAACGGAAAAGGAACGCAATTCTCCCATGAATTATCACAATATTCGATTGGGATAGCTTCCTGGCATCATAGAGAAGGTATGTTCCAAGTTTCATCGAGTTTCGTGTTGTAGATCAAAAGTTGAATCTATTTGCAACTTCGCTCATCGGGCTGTCTGTACTGTTCTGGAGCCCGACGGTCAGACCGTCGTGTCCCACCGGTCAGACCGGCCAGCAGATTGTTTTTGCTTTAATCCTTGTTGATTTTGTCTTATTGCTTAGGGGTTTAAATTAGATTCAATATTAGTCTTCCGCTGTACTCATCTACTGATATTCATAGCTTCTATAGCTACTGGAGTAAAGTTTTATTGAATCAATTATTTGTAAAAAAGTGAGCGTGCTCCTATTCACCCCCTCTAGTCACCTTTTCGGTCCAACAATAACTAAACCCAAAAGTATTTAAATAAATACTCGAAATAGAATGCAATACATTGAAACAAAGTAATTTTGAAAACTGGGTGTAATATGATCAAAGGTATAACTTATCTTGGAATAGGTCTAGGTACTGATCTTGGTCTTGAGGCACTCTTTCTTCAAAAGATCCCGAAGAATTAACGTCTACTCGTAAACGAAATAAATAAATAAAACAAATAAATAAAAGTAGCAAAAAAACTCAAAAATTAAATACAAATCGTAAATAAGTAGATCTGGAATTTATATAAATTTAGAAATTTGAATGGGCTCAATCGGAGTTCGGATGCAAAAGATATGGGCTTTGGAAGTTTGAAATTACAAAAATACCATAAATTGGAATTTCCAGATTTTTTGAATTATTTTTCTAAAGAAAAAATCAGATTAATGCGCAATGCTGACATCAGCGAAGAATTTCTGGAAAAATAAATACATAAAATAAGTTATGACATGTGGGGCCCACATGTCAGTGAGATGGCTCACGGTGGACTGAGTTTACCGAGCCAGTTGGGACAGAGGCCGGTTGACCGTGCCACGCATGCGCTGACGAAGCAGCCACGTGGGTAACACGTAGCCTTGGGTGCTGATGCAGATGCTGACGCAGACTCGCTACGTCAAATCGATGGCGGCGCTCGGAACCCAACGGCAACGGCGAACTGCGGCGGCTCAACGGAAGCGAGCGATCGCATTGGGTAGCCCTCGCTATTGCGCGACCTGAAAATGATGGAGCTGGCCGGAATTGGTGTCGGAGCGGAGGACGAAGATACGGCGTGTCAGGATTGAGCTCCAGAGCCGCTCTGGGTCACAAAGAGGCGCACGGGAAAGCTCTTGCGACGAGGAAGTCAGCAGTGTGGTCGACGGGGGCAGGGCGTCACCGGCGGCGGCGAAATTCGTCAACGAAGGAGCTCGGCCCAAGAACCCTAAATCTCCAATTGCGGCAGCGCTAGAGCGATCGGGGCAAGGTGAGTGGCGGTTCTGTGATGCGGAGACAAGGGCGAACCCGAGGGCGCCTTTTATAGGGCCGGGGCATGCCGGATTTGGAAGTCCCCAATCAGGGGATTCTCAGGTTCGTTCAAAAAACGGGATAGAGTTCGTTTTGATCCCGATTGGCAACAGTTAAGGGTGCAGGAGAATCGGAGATAAGATTTGATAACAAAATCCAGAATGCTTTAGTTGGAAAAATCGCGTTGCCGTTTTGAGCTCGAGATCTGGCAATGGCGAACCGAGTCGGAGACAACAACCCTGTGGTGGGGCCCACTTGGCAGCGGCACGGGAAGACACGGGCGCGGGATTGCGTTTGATCAGCGCTCGGAGCCACGCGTCAACAGATGCAGGCGGGAGCGCGCGGGCGAGAGAGAGAGAGAGACTGACAGGTGAGGACCACCTGTCTGCGAGAGGCGGAGCACGCGCGTGGGAAAACTGGGCTGCACAGTGCTGGGCCATGCGGGAATAGTGTTGGGTTTCAGCCCACACTGTTCCGGAGGATTTTAAATAGATTTTCTATTTTAAAAAATACAAAAAAAATCCAATTTATAATTAGAAAAATAGCAAATGAACTCAGAAATTTTTTAGAAAATTCTATAAAATATATCTAAGCTCATAGAATCCAAATAAAATAGTTTTGATAATTGTTGATGTTGGGATTAATCATATTAAATAATTTTGATGCTAAAGTCCATATTAAGCTTTAATAAAAATTAATAAAATTCAAATGATGAATTTTTCCAACTAGTAACTATTCAAAAGATTTTAAAGCTAAAAAAATTGAGATGTTACATACATGAATCCTTACTAATAGTAGTGCGGGCTTACAGAGGCAGAGGGGGGGGGAAGCTTGTAGTAGACATGGCGTAGTCGTAGGCAATAGGCCCGGGGTCACTGGAGAGGTCGTTACACGTGTGCCTAGCTGGGATTGTTGATGGTTGCATGTGTACACATGTTGATGTCGTAATGGTTAGCATTAAGCAATAATTAGAGAGAAGTAAAAGATAACTATCTGATAAAGTATTGCATTGAAAATAGTAGCAACTGAGAGGGGTCGTTTAAGATTTGAGCTTACTGTTAGAGGTTGTAGCAAAAAAAAAGTGATGATGAGAAGGGATAGAAGACATACAGTTCAGAGAGGAAACTCGCATGTGAAAGCATCTAGACCCCTAAAAAATTGTTATGGTAATTAATGACAGTATATGAATATAGGACTAACATGTTTATTTAGTATTTACAAAGTTTGGTCTCAGTGGTGAATACAACAATCTGAACTTGCATGCTAAAGGTCAACATTAAGATCAATATAGTTCAAAGAGAAGGTACAAGCAGTCTAGGATACTTTTTATTTTTATCGGTCAAAGGAGAAAAGGGTGGAAGACTGGATTTTAGGTTAAATATCATACTATTAAGAGGGATTGTGACTAATAGCTTGATAACATGTTCTTGTGCAATCTGGATCAATCTAGGATCGTGCATTCATTTAGAGTTTGTTTTGAAAGCCAACCATACCGACGTGTTATTGGCGATACTACTGCACTGCGGTATGATCGGGATAGTGGTGTTATACTACCGCAACCTGGTCATACCTAAATCTTGTTGGCGGTACATTGTTTACCGAACGACACATTTTTATCTCAGTTGCTCACCTGGTGAACGGTAGTTCCGGAGTTTCCTTAGCGGAACTACCGCATCGCGGTATGACCGCATCTTGAGAGAAACTACCGCAACCCAGATATTCTAAAAATTAGACAGTGGTACTTTTTTTCCAGAAAGCGCCTGTTTTGGGCCACAAAGTGAAGCGGTAGTACCGACCCTGTACTCCGGTATGACCGATAAGCGGAACTACCTCTTGATCAATGGCGGTAGTAGCACGCTAAATTTTCAACGGCTCTTTCAGAAGCATTGAATGCCTCTGCGCTAGCCGTTATTGTGCATTTCTAGAAGAGCGGTATTACTGAGCATATAACGACGGTACTACCGTATTTCCTGAAAAATTGCGTATTTTGCCTCCAACGGTCTTATTTGATTGTGTGGGGGTATAAATACTCCTCCACCTGCTTAAGGACAGTGTAAGAGACTTTATTTAACATCTCTTCAGCCTAGAGCATTCACTCTACACCTCATATACTCTCATTTCATTCATTATGAGGTGGTTAAGTGTGGATTTCATGGGGATATGTTCCAGATCTTAGGATGATGTGACAATTGGCAATGGCGTTTACGGTTTGTCGTTTCACGTGTTTTCGACAAAGTTACAGGCTTACTGGACAGGGGCGGTCCGACCGGTCTTAGCACGGCGGTCCGACCGGTCCCAAATCGGTCGGACCGGCCATGTGGGGCGGTCGGACCGGTGGTGACCAAAGTGGTCAAAACAAGCTGGGCCAAAAATAGGTGTTGTAGGCAAGTGAGGGGATCCCAATGCACTTGGTCTCATGATTTTTGGAGTCTCCATAAAAGTTCTATTGGTTTAAAGTTTCGGAAGGTTTGAATTTGTGGCTTGAATTTCGCTAAGTCCCATATGGTCCGACGGCTCACGAGGAGCGGTCCGACCGGCCAAGGGCGGTCCGACCGCTCACCCGAGCGGTCGGACCGGCTTCTACTTGAACGTCGGCCAACTTCGTGGCGATGTTGTTTTGTTAGGTCAAAGTCATTGGTATTGTGGCATATGATTTGCATGATGCTTGTTTTGACTAACATGGGTCAAGTTGTGAAGAACTTGTTCCCGAATTCGTGTTTGCTTGTCTGTGGTTGTGCAGGTTGCTTGGTGGTCAACGACGGTCAACGGCGAGGAGGATCGGGACTAGACTTGGAGAGTTGAGGTCCAGAACAATCTACGATGCCGGGTGAGGTCAACGACTCAAGCGTGACGCAAGATGGACAAGGGTGACCTATTGGCAAATCCATGGTGCATGGTGAAGCGGTTTAGGTCAAAAGGTTAAAGACGGCGCTTTGCGAAGCGTGCGTGTGTGACCCGTTTGTTAGTGGGCCTTAACGGGAGCCCAATGGAGTCAAACCCTAGGAGTCTAGGCCTCCACTATAAATAGGGGGAGGTGGTGGCTGCACCATGTAGCTCTTTTCTCTCTTGCCTCTTTTTGTTGCGAAACCCTAATTGGCTTAGGTGAGTTGAGGTGGAGGCTAGGGCTCTTTATGGTTTGAGGAGAATTTCATGATCTTGGATTAACCACTGATCCATGATGGCGTGGGTGTAATCCAGCAACGATCACGTTCTTAATCTATGCAAGGTTTGCTTGAGATAAGTCTCTTTTCGTTCTTGCCTTCAATTTCGTGATTTTAGGGCTTTCTTTGATCTGTGAGTTTGTGATTGATTCTCTCACGTGGATTAGCTTGCTGTGATGTGTGGAAACCCATCTAGGATCAATTTGATCATCAATCACCCACGAGCAAGCAATTGGATCTAGTTCTCACTTTTGCCCGGTTTTGCACCCTTCTTCAAACAGATCGTAAAATATATTTGTTCGTCCAAGAATTATCATAATTGTTGATTGGAATAGGTCCTTAATATCATAGAGAAGGTGTGTGCAAAGTTTCGTGAAGTTTGGAGTTGAGAATCAAAAGTTAGACCTAATTGCAACTTCATCATCTGGTCGTTTTTCTTGCTCGAGCTCACGGTCGACCGCCCCACACCGCAGGTCGACCGATTTGGTACCGGCCGATCGCCAAGATATAAAATGGTCGACCGGCCACCGTTAGTTTTGATTCTTGCTGATTTTTATCGCATTGCTTAGGGGTTTTATTTGGATTCAATACTAGTCTTCCGCTGTACTGATATATTGATCTTCATAGCTTCATCATAGCTATTGGAGTGAAATTGTGTTGAATTCATATTTTGTGAAAAAGTGAGCGTGCTCCTATTCACCCCCCCTCTAGTCGCCTTTTCGGTCCAACATTAAGCCAAACTCAGGTGCATTCATTTTAGATTGATCCCTAGCACTTGAGTGTCGTCAAGCGAAGATTACGATTTATTACTATTGGTGTTTGTCAACACCTAGACGGCTTGACGGGAGTTTGCGCAGAGGTCTCTTCAAGAAGATTGTGAAGTGGCCCGGTTCCAAAATTATGATTGGTTCGGTGTTCGCCATCTCGTGGTGGAGGAAGAATAACCACTAGTGAAATCGAGGGAAGGCTTAATGTGTGGAGCTGGTTTGATTAGCTCAAGGTTCCTCTACGTGGACTAGTGAAGACAGACAAGTCTTCGATACTACAGGAAAAACTTCCTTGGCTTCATTGTGGTTAATTCTTGCCTTTGCTATCTTACATTTATATTTCTAAGCTTTTCTAGTGTGCTTGTCTAGCTTAGCTCGGAGTGTATCTAGTTTTTGTTATTAGAACTTTTTGTCTCTAGTAGCATAATAGTTTTATCTTCTTTATTGTGCAAGGAAGCTTTGTTAGAACTGTCGTGCTTAAATTTTAAAATTATCAATTAGTTTTAAAAACCTCCTATTCACCTCCCTCTAGTCGGTTATCTTTGATCCTATAAGTAGTATCAGAGCTTGGTCTCTCTAATTTTAGACTTAACCGTCTAGAAGAGAAAGGATGGCTAGTGAGGGTATGGCAATAGGCAAGGCTCCTTTATTTGATGGATCAAATTATGCTTATTGAAAAATTAGAATGTTCATTTATTTAAAGGCCATGAGCCCAAGCATATGGAGAATTGTTAGTGAGAGTATACCGATTCCGATGAGGATGAGTCCCGCAAGAAGAAAGGACTCGTTGGCATCGCCATCAAAGAGGCTACATCACTATTCTTGTTTCCTACATGTCTCATGGCAAAAGGAGATAAGGTAAAATCTCTTCATGACGATGATCCTTATTATGACGAACCTATAGATATGGTAGAAGAATTGAATGAATATCATGGAAAAGAGAAGATAAAATTTAAAGTCTTGAAGAAAGAATACATCTCTCTAAAATACTCTTATGAGGAGTTAAAGGAAGCTCATGACTCTCTTCTATTAAAAGACAATGAAAAATCTTCTTCAAATGTTTGAATCACTTGTAATTTATTTAATGAGATGCCTAGAGTAGAATTTGTCTCAAAAGCTATATCCATGTCTAGCACTTCTACATCTTGTGATGACTTGTTATCTATGTCATGTTGCTCTAAAGTTGATTCAATTACTAATATGGCTAACACATGTGATCCTTTGCTTATTGTGGAGAATCATGAGTTAAAAGAGCAAGTCACCAAACTAAGTAAGAGCTTGGAAAGATTCTTCAAGGATAAAGCCACCCTTGACAAGCTATTAAGTGAGCAAAGGTGCTCATTTAACAAAGAAGGACTTGGGTATGTACCCAAGAAGGGTAAGAAACCGTAAAACAAGCCCGCGAGGATTGTTAAGCAAAATGGTAAATATTATTATAAGTGCCAGAGAAATAGGATATGTACAACAAAATTGTCCTATTGGTAAGACACTATCCGTTGGTTTATATGATTCTTGTTATATACTCAAGAAATCTAAGGATGGAATAGTTATTTCTAGATTTATTGGCACTTCAATTTTAGGCGCTAAAAATATTATTTGGGTGCCCAAAACCTTGGTCACTAACCTCCGAGGATCCAAACAAATTTGGGTACCTAAAAGAACCTGATTTTCTTTTGTAGGTGAACTACACAACCGGTAGAAAGCACTGGATGCTTGATAGCGGTTTCACTCAACACATGATCGGAGACCGGAAGATGTTAACCACATTTGAGAATGGGTTGGGAAATGAAAAGATTACTTTTGGTGACAATAGCAAAGGAAAGGTGATTGGTTTGGGTAAAATCGCTATCTCAAATGACATTTCTATTTCTAATGTGTCTCTTGTAGAAACATTAAATTTTAACTTACTATCCGTTGCTCAATCTCTAGAGATGACGTAACAATTTCAAAAGAAAATGAAAATGAATTGGTTTTCAAAGGATTCAGATTTGGAAATCTTTACTTGTTAGATTTTTCTTCAAATAATTCATTCTTAAAAACTTGTTTAATTGTAAAAACATCTTTGGGTTGGTTATGGCATATAAGACTAGGCCATGTGGGCATGATCCAACTCAAAAAGCTTTTCAAACATTTCTTAGTGTTTGGCTTGAAGGACGTAAGGTTTAAGAAAAATGATTATGTAGTGTTTGCAAAGCTGGAAAGCAAGTTGCAAATTCTCATCCTTCCAAAAGTATTATGCTCAATATTTTTCTTACGTCAAAGCTAGGGGTGGGCGTGTGTCGGCCTGCTCCTGTCGATCACTGATATGAACCTAAAATTGCAGCTAGATGGGCCAAACCAGATGTGAGGCCCAAAAAGGGAGCCGAGTAGATCCAGAACCTATTGGTCCTTAGGGTCGAGTGGGTCGACCCTGCCTCCTCGTTCCTACCCACCTGCCTCGTTAGGTCGTTCTCACACTCCCCAAATTCCCCAACCCTCTGCGTCTGTCCCCACAACCACCACCAGCTCCCGACCCGGCCATCGCCATGCACATCCGCCACTACGCCGCCCGCCTCCACTGCCCCCTCCCCCCTCCCCGGCTGCAGCACCCATCCTCCTAATTCCACGTCGCCACTGACAATTACGCCTACTGCGAGCTCAGCTACTCCGCCCCATAAGTACCCCATCCCATCCCCCTCTCTCCCTTCCTCCTCTCCGCATTATTGCGCCTCGTCGCTCTGCAGGAGGTAATTTTGCCTCGACTGGTGGGGGCACTCACGGCAGATTGTTCAACGGAATCGCAGGTGGTTCCGAACGCAATCAAGAAGAAAGGGCACATTGCCGGTCGGGTGCAAGAAGCCGAGCTCAAGAGCGATGAGCGCGTCTGCCTAGCTTAGCGACCGCCTATTCCGGATGGTGGGTACTATACTGCCATTCTAGGGATCACTTGAATGTTTGGGGGATAACTTGCTAATATACCAAATTTGTATTATTTGGTCTTCCGCTAACGATTTCAGCTCAAGGATGCAAGATGGATGATGAATGTCCTTGAGTAAAGCTATCGCGGGACTAGAAGTTGCAAGGGGAGCCTCTGGTGTTAGGGTGCGTTTGGTTGGTGGGATGAGGCTGAATGGGTTGGGATGGTACAGTAGGATGGGATTGTCCTGGATGGCATGGTATTGGCAGTGTGTTTGGTTGGCTGTATGGGATGGTACGAGATTGTGTTTGGTTGGTTGTATGAGATTGGCGAGGATTAAAATCTCTTTGTATTACTTTAAATACATAAATAAAAGACCATATGTCTTCGTTGTCGTAAACCCTAAGGCTAACGACCCCGTGGTCATAAAAGTTGTAAACCCTAAGGCAAACGACCCTCGTGGTCGTAAGAGTCGTAACATCTGAAGCTAATGACATCTGTGGTCGGTAGGGTTGCAGAGGTTACTTATAGGTACACTAGTCGAACGAGGACCTGTAACTAGTCCCCAACCAGATAATTGCAAGTACAAGCAATGAACTGGCATCTGATTCGGCTCTAAGTATATCCTTTACAGTGTGATGAATAGAGCACATGTCATATTGGCTCCATACCACGCGATGTTTCATGATCCTAAGACACTAGTGATAAACTACCACGCGGTTTAGTGTTTCACAGACATTAAACCATCAAACGGTTTATACTAGGTTATTCCACTGCCTTGTCAAGGGCACCCCTTGTAAAGGATCCAGTTCATAGTAATAAAGAGCAGTCCCATCATCTCCCAAGAACTCTTTACCATTTTCTATTTTATTCGTAAGATCGACGACTCGATCGTCGACAGCTAGCGCCACCGTGGGGTTGAAGGCGTTGAGTTCTTGAAGTTTACTTCGCTCAAGCATTCCTCAACCACTTTCTTTGCATCATCATCTTTCATGCGAGCATGGTAGGGACTAGGGATGATGAAAACTGGTTCGACCTGACGAACTAGTTCGACCTCGACATGGACGCATGCATCCGCGCCATACAAGACAATGGGGTATCATCATCGTCTTCCTCCACCGGCTCTCCAGTCGTAGATATTGGCGCTCTCAGAGGAACCACTCGTTCCAACCAGTTCGGAACGTCTGAACGCCTCTACAAGCCCGTGTACTCTCGATATTGTCATGGGCGACCAGTGTTCGCCAACGGCTCCTACGTATTCCAGGGCCAACCGACATCTGGTAAAAGTGTCGGTGAAGATATCACCGATCGTAGGCCAACTGGGCATGGTGAAACTCAGCATACGATTGACAATCCGTCGGATCAGGCTAAGTCTACCACAGAGCCCACCAGAGGCGGTAATCTCCGACCGCTCCCCATCAAGGAGGCTCCTTGCAGAAGCACTACAAGTCTCTCACTTAGTTACGACATGAGCTCATCGAAAGATCACTGCTGGCGCCACGAAGTTAACACAATCGAGGATACCAATTCGGATGCGATGCACGATCCTACATGGGTTAACTCGTCACCAGTTACTAGTGGAAGTGGTAAGAGCGCTCAAGCACGAACTACCATAGGCCACCGAGCTGATAGACGCGTATCTGTTAATTCACCTGTAAGGGGTTAGACAGGGCCACCGGAAGCTCGAGGGAAAATTCACCTTATTAAACGCCCACTAGAAGCGGCAATCCTTCATGACCTTCAGTAACAATGCAAAACCTATAATGAGTCTGGGATATTCTGAATAATCTAGATCCTACTTTAGCAGAAACTCCAGGTTATGCTTAGCTTACAGGTCAGGTGTCGGAGATCCTCCAACAAACCATGCGGCATATGGAAATTTAGCGGGAGCAAAGGACTTCACAAAGACACACGATGACTTCATCCCAGCGTTTCTCTCTCAGTAGGGGGCAGCATGGTCGAGCAGAGGAACAATCAACACCAGGACCCCATCATAGGTTCCGACCAGGAAATCACGAGGAAAGACGGCTCTTCACGACAAACACTCCTCCTGATCAAGAGGAACGACCGCTTAATTCAGGCGATCTTAGGCATCATCTGAACCAAGCGGTGGTCAAAGACGTTATCATAACATCCATTACCGAATTGGAACACCGGATCCTAGGTATGCAAATATGAGGAACCAATCCCCAACTGATTACAATCCGGCTCCTTTTCAAAGAAAGCGTCATGATTCCATTACGGGCTGCTGAGCATTTTCGGTAGGTCTCCAAGTTCTTCGTTGGCCGGACAGGTTCTAACTAGCCAACAGAGAAAAGTTCAATGGAACTTACAACCCATTAGAATTTCTACAAATTTATACTACCGCCATCAAAGGTGGTGGTGGTAACGACAACGTGATGGCAAATTACTTGCCTACGGTCCTTGAAGGGTTTGCCCGCTTGTGGTTGCTAAATTTACCAATTGAAACTATCTATGGTTGGGAGAAACTCTGCGATACTCTGATCGCCAACTTTAAAGGCATATATGATCGTCCCGGGAATGAGGATGATCTTCATCGGATGAAGTAAAAAACCAACAAAACTCTTTGATAATATATCAAGAGATTCAATCAGGTTCGAAATTGTAATCCAGAGATCGCAGAATCTTTTGTTATTCGGGCTTGTAAAGCGGGACAACGGAATTGTTGGTTTACGGAGGATATTGCAATAAATCTTCCACGGACAACCGTCGAACTTTTCAACATGGCAGACAGGTATGCGGCCGCTAGTGAAACGGTCGAATAGTGTGATGCTATTCATCTAAAGGATAAAAATCCCCAGTCTGGCTTGGAGAAACAAGAGAAGAAAAGCAAGAAGTCTCTCAAGAATAAGAAGAATCACAAGCCCAATAACAAGAAAGTTCTTGTGATTCTCAAAAAGTTTACCAAGTGCAAAGAGACTTAACTGGTTGGAACAAGGCTAAAGCTCCGACCAGCGATTACAAGAAAAATAAGAAGTGGTGTCCACTTCACGAGGCAGTAGGGCATGATTTGCACACCTGTCGGACCTAGCAAAAGAAACTGAAAGATGACTACTCAGGTAAAGGTCCTTTCCCGTCCATAAAAGAACTCGGCGAACCAAGCTCTAAGAAGGACAAAGATGGCGGCGAAGAGATAGAGTACCAGGAACCGCAACACACAGTCGAGATAATTTTTAATGGATCCTCATCGTACGAGTCAAGACGTCATCTGAACGCTGTAGAGCGGGAGGTGAACTTCATTGAGTCTCCGATCACCGTCGAGCCATCCAAGTGGTCAGAAACTGTAATCTCCTTCAGCAAAGAAGACTGCCCCATCCCGTCAACTCGACCAGGCAGGTTTCATATTGTAGTTGAACATATTGTTAACAACTGTAAAGTTAATCGAGTCTTAATAGATGGAGGTAGTTCTTTGAATATTTTATTTACAGGAGCATTGGAAGAGAAGCAGATTCCCAAGTCTAACGAAAAAACCTGTGAAATATGCCTTGCCAGTAACGTTCGGAAGGCCCGACAACTTCCGAACAAAAGAGGTTTCACGTGATGTGGTAGATTTCGAAACTGCATACAATGGAATCCTTAGTCGTCCGGCTTTAACAAAAAATTTGATCGACACGCACTACTGAAGGACCGAAATGGCAACAGAGGGGGGGGGTGAATGGTGCCTTAAAAATTAAGAACTCCCCTTTACTGTATTTAAATAAGATCTACAAACCCTCTCAAGAAGAGTAAAACAAAATCAGAGAACTAATCAGAAGTTCCGCCTGCAGTAGTTCCGCTATGGACAATCGGAAGTTCCGATTGTCCCGCCAAGAACAAAGGCGCTCGGGTTTCTTTTCAAAATCCAAAACTAAATCTTGAATGCTCTTCTCTCGTCAAGTTTCACAGACATCATCCTAAACACCATCTTGACCTCATGGAGAAGAATTGCAAACAAAGATTCAAAGATCAAGCCAAGAACGGATTTCTTGAAGAAGGGGCAAGAAAGACCAAAACCAATGATAAGCGAGATTCTCAGATTCTTAGCTCATGAAACTTTGAGGATGTAATAGCAATATCAAAACGACTCTAGATATCAAGTTTCATGCTATTTCTTAAGACGAATCAAAAGATATGTCAAAACCCTAGATATTCAACATGAAACAGAGAGAGGAAGAGTTGCAAAGTCAAATAATCAAAACCTCAGATTTCATTGGATTGAAACACTGATTACAGAGGTAAAGCAAAGAGGAATGATTACAAAAGATTTCAGTTCATACTCTCCCTCTCAACAAGCTCTCAAAAAGCAAAACAAATCCTTTTCTAGAGCTAACCCTAATTTTCTCTCACCAAGTCTAACCCTAACACCAGGGTTCTCCCCTATTTATAGCCTTTGCTAATGGGCCTCCAACCCATTAAGCCCGCTACACCCGAATGTAACCGCCTCCACTTTTGCCGCTTTGAAAAGACCCTTTCGCCTTTGCGCACCTTCCGAAGCCTCCAGACACCTTGGCCGTCCTTGACTCACAACCACCTCAAGATTCATGCCGCCTTCGACACATCCCAACCATTCTCGACCTCAACGCCTCCTGCGCCTAGTCCGGCCCACGTGTCTCGCCACGACTCCATCTTGATGCCCCGCAACAACACGCATAAAAACACATCACATAGCATTGCACAATATCATAGCATCAACATTTGTATAAGACTCAAACTCATACAAAATCAAAACCACAAATTAACCTTCTCTCACGATTCTCGACACAATCGAAAGTTCCGCACTTACTACAATGAAGTTCCGATTCGGAACATCCGCGATTTGTCAGATTATCGGAACTTCCGCTTACCATTGCGGAACTTCCGATCTTCTAACATCCGTAAACCAGCATTTTCAAATCCGATTTTCATCTCGTGAGAACCTTAATATCAAGATATCGGACACTCCGCTACCCTTGAGCGGAAGTTCCGATTTCCGCCAAATTAACTCAAAACCTGTGAAATCTGAGGATCCTATTTCCAACGCCAGAGTTCTGATTTATCTAACTTCCGCTCCATACACAATGTAGTTCCGATTTCCGACTCACCTGCCGAATACCCAAACCAAAAACTCAACTCTCAATCTAATCAACACACTTGTCAAATACTCATCACTCAGAGTGGAGGACCTCTCACATGGTCTCTCAACTACGGTTATCAAAGTTTAAAAAATACTGAGACCGAAGGGAGACATCACGGTTCGAGGAGATCAAAAAATGGCTTATGCAAGTGCTCGAAAATCCTTAGAACTGTTCGATGAACTTCCGACTAGAGAAACTAATCCGCCCAGCATGCAGGCCAAGCACACAAGGCTAAAGATACCTCTAATGCCTTCCGACTAGACCATAGAGGTACCACTCGGCAAAGGCGTTCCTCTGGAAGGCACCAACGCTCCATCTGGTGCAAGAAACGCTAATGCGTCCGCCCAAAAGGTACTGATCAGGGCAGGACTCGACCCCAAATAGGAAGAGTCGCTCGTCTCCTTCCTTCGAGCAAACCAGGACGTATTCGCCTGACAGGCGTCCGACATGCCCGGAGTCCCCAGGAAGGTGATCGAGTACGAGCTAGCACTCCAGCCTGACAAAAAACGATCAAGCAGAGGCTAAAACGTTTCGCATCCAATCAGAAGGAGACAATCCGGTTAGATATCAACAAGCTCTTCAAGGCTAGATTCATTCGTGAAGTCGATCACCAAAAGTGGCTCGTCGACCCTATAATGGTTACAAAAAAGCAATTGGAAATGACGAATGTGTATTGACTTCACATGTCTTAATAAAGCTTGTCCGAAGGATAACTTTTCCTATTCACGCATTGATCAACTTATAAACTCTACTTCCGGTGTGAGTTGTTAAGTTTTTAGATACGTACTCAGGGTACCACCAGATTAATATGAGTAAAGATGATGAAGAGAAAACTTTCTTCATCACTCCAAATGACACTTACTACTATGTTAAGATGCCATTTGGTCTCAAAAATGCTGGTGCAACTTTTTAAAGATTGATGCAAAAAAACATTCAATCCTTCGATTGGTCAAAATTTAGAAGCTTACGTTGATGACATGGTCGTGAAAAGCATTAACGCTAGCGACCATATTTCCGACCTGCACGCGACTTTCAATAACTTAAGAAGGCATAACCTTAAGTTAAATCTACAAAATTGTATTTTTGGAGTTTTTTGGGAAAACTTCTTGGATTCCTAGTTTCAGCTAGAGGTATTGAAGCAAACCCAGTAAAAATATCGGCCATTGAAAACATGCACCCTCCGACAACAAAGAAGAGAGTCCAAAAACTAACCGGGTGTATGGCAGCATTAAGTCGTTTTGTAGCACAGTTAGGGGAGAAAGGATTACATTTCTTCAAACTTCTTCAAAACACAGAAGTTTCGAGTGGACTAAGGAAGCAAACGATGTCCTTGAAAAACTTAAGAAGTACCTTACGTGTACCCCGATCTTAGTTTCTCCAAGATTAAGAGAAACGTTGCTAATTTACGTGGCTACAACGCCATAGACCGTCAGTGGTGTACTGGATTGTAGAATGTGTCAACGTCTAACTACCGGTGTATTTCATAAGTGAAGTCTGACATGAACCAAAGGAAAGATACCCACAGGTTCAAAAGTTGCTCTATGTTCTCATCATGTCTTCAAGGAAACTTAGTCATTACTTTCAGGACCACAAGGTGGACGTACCAACCAGATATCCCCTTGGTCAACTTCTCGGAAACAGGGAATCATCATTTCAAATAGCAAAATGGGCGGTCGAGCTTGGGGCATTTGATCTCCATTTCATGTCACGAATAGCAATCAAGTCCCAGGCAATAGCATAATTTATTGCCGAGTGGACAAACCCTGAACCCACTCAAGGGCCCGAGTACGAACACCACGACGAGTGAACAATGTACTTTGATGGTTCCTTGGTGCTTAAAGGCTCGGGGGCTGGAGTTGTGCTAATAGCCCCTACTAGAGAACATATCAAATACGTCATTCGGCTAAACTTTTCTCCAACAAACAACGTAGCAGAATACGAAGGTTTACTGGCAGGACTCCGAACAGCCAAAGTGCTCAGGATTCGCAGATTACTAGTGAAAGGCGATTCTCAACTAGTAGTGAATCAAGTCGGGAATTAGTATCAACACTTGAGTACCATGATGTCACCATATCTATCGGAAGTACGGAAACTCAAAAAGCACTTCTTCGGTTTCTAGATCCAACACATTCCTAGAAAGGAAAACTTTCTGGCAGACCAATTGGCTCGGATGGCCTCCTCAAGGCCACTTGTCCCGCCCGGAGTTATTCTCGAGCAACTCGATTCACCCTCGATGGTCAAGCATTCTGGGGATATAAATATCCCGATAGAGGTCGTGTAAATCGATCCTGCAAACATGGATGCTCCATAGGAGGTCGTCATGCACGACCCCGGTAGAGATTGGATGACGCCGATCTACAATTATTTTCAGCATGGCATTATTTCTGAAGATGATGTAGAGGTTGATCATATTGCTCGAAAAGGCAAATCATACACTCTGATTGAATACCATGTATAAACGAGCATCTCACGGAGTGTTGATCAGATGTATATCTCAAACGGATGGCACTGAGTTACTATCCGACATTCATGGAGGAGTTTGTGGAGCATATCATTTCAACAGAACACTGGTCGGTAAAGCCTTCGGGTAATGATACTACTAGCCAACTGCCCTTCATGATGCAAAAGAGCTAGTGATGAAGTGCGTACAATGTCAATTTTATAGTCGACAAGTACATCAGCCAGCACAAGCTTTGCAAACAATACCTCTTTCTTGGCTTTTTGCCACCTGGGGACTAGACATTCTCGGACCTTTCCTAAGACCACCTGGGGGTTTCGAATTCCTTTACGTCATGATTGACACATTTACAAAATGGATAGAAGCCGAGCCAGTTGTTAAAATAACAACTAAAGCCGCTAGGAGGTTTCTCACAAAAAAAATGTGATCACATGATTTGGTGTACCCAGTCGTATAATCACATATAACAGTGCACAGTTCTCTAGTGGAATTTTTTTGGAATTCTGCGAAGATCTAGGCATCAAATTACATTTCGCTTATGTCGCTCACCCGCAGAGCAACGGAGCAGTCAAAAGAGACAATGGGATTATAATGCATGGGGTGAAACGCCGAGTATTTGACCAGTTAACACAACGGTCAGGAACTTGTGTTCAAGAATTTCCTTTTGTATTATGGGTCGTTCGAACCACGACCAGTCGTGCGACCGGTGAAACACTTTTTTTCTTGTTAATCGTGTTGAAGTCATGCTTCCTCTAGAACTAAAAATAGGCTCTGCTCGAACTGATCGTTACAACGAAAATGATAAAGAAGAACGACAACTTGACGACATCAATGTTCTTCACGAACGACGAAATCAAGCCCTAATACGATTGTCGGTCTACCAAGAAGCTATGCAAAGATATAACAGTCGTAAGGTGCAACCTCGCAGCCTAGCTGCAGGTGATCTGGTTCTCAGAAAAATTTAGTGCCAGGCTAATCGCAACAAACTTTCTCCCAAATGGCAAGGTCCATACACTGTGGTTGAAGTCACCAGACCTGGTTCAGTACAACTAGCTATATCAGACGGATGTGTTTTATAAAACACCTGGAATATTGACCAATTGCTTAAGTTCTTTGTATAATTGTATCTTTACATTATGTCAAATTTCAATAAAAAATTTTATCATTTCTATATTTTCTTCGATGAGTGATATTGTTTATATATTTGTACCCATACTGTGGTTGCCTACTATTATTGTTTATACTGGCCAGAGAAGACCAACTTCTCTCTAATATCCTTTAAAAGGATCTTTCTTGCACTCTCGCTGTGACATCTAAGTCAAAAGCCACAAGGGTTCTAGTTATGACCATTACGTCTATGGTTCTCATGAGCGACCACACTCTTTTCTTAAAGAAACATGTGAGTACAAGGAGCATAAAACAAACAACTACATATAGTGATTTACATGCTTAAGATTTCGAAGACTACATTTATTCACTTCAACATTATGTTCTACTCATATTAGGCTACTGGTCGGGACACAGAAAGACTCCTAGTCGAAGCCTCTCCTCTCCGCACGTGGTCCTGCCCACTAGAAGGAGCTTCCTGGCGACGATCTTTTTCCTACGATCTTCGCTGCTAGTCGGACTTACGCATGAGCATGTTTCGCGGAGTGTTTCTCATGTCTTCCATTCTAACATCATTACGACCAGTTTTGGATACTACATATAAATAAGACCACTTATCGTTTATTGCATACATCCTTGCATATTTTTCTTTCTCATCACGACAAGTCTTATCTTCCGACCATGTAATCTATTATTTGGTATTTTGATTATAGAAAGCAGATCTACAACTAGTTGAAGTCGCACAATGGTTCCGACCACAGTTGATTTTCTAGTACTAATACGATCAGTTTTTCTAATATAATCAGCACATACTACCAATAGTGGTCATGACTTTTACTCTTATTGTTGGCTTACTGCTTATTTAGTAAAGATTTTCTACTATACAAGAAGTCAGGAGCTAGGAAATATATGAATACATTTTGAGTCAAAAAGGAAAAACGAAAGACTTTTTTGATGAACGAAAGGTGAATATTTTTCATTCATACTTCTCATATTACAATAATCTACTCTTTAGCATCATCATACTGATTGTTGACTGTCTAAGATCCGACCTCTATTTCTTTTGCAACCTTATTTCCGAGCGGTGTTATTTCCTAAAAAGTTTGGTTGCATAATCTCCGAGCAGTTGAAGTCTACTCAACAGCTTGGAGATTTATGTTGGGGTCGGAAGCATTTATTTTTGCCAAAGCAAAAGTAACTCCATTATTGACAGCTTCAAATAAAGTCTGTGCATGGTTCGCTCGAATAGTTTTAAGCAAACTTTTCAGATCTTCGAGTTGTTGGCCAAGGAATTTGATCTTCTCCATGTGATCTCCTAAGTTGGGCATTTTTGTTCCTGATCCCATATCAAAGAGCATCTTGTTGAGGGCCTTAACTTTCTCTTAAAGATTATACCCAAAAGCTGCCTCCTTGACGCGCTCAAACTCAAGAGTTTTTTTGTTTTCTTGAATACTTGAGTTTTCTACACGAATAGACCAAAAAATAAATATATATCATTAAGAGTAGTACACTAGTCAAGTTTACAACTGACTACCTTCAACCCTCTTCTCGAAAGTCTCAAGGACTTCCTTATGCCTAGTCGTCAGATATTTGATCGATCGGACTTTGTTTTGACATTATTCTTTAAGCTTGGCTATTATGGCTTATTTCATCATAACCTCTTTTGTAAGTTTCTCGGATCTATCAAATATGATAAAGAGAGAAGTTAATCAACACAGAAGGAGCTAATTGGTAAAGAACGAAAGAACAAGGTATGGAAAGATGCTCACTTTCTAATTCAGAGTTGTTGTGCTGTAAAACTTTTATTCGTCGGGTCAGTCCTCCGACCACAGGAAAATTCTCCACCAATTGCTTCAAAAATAGCATCACCAGACAATATTCAGCACAAAAGGAATCGGGACTCGTCTTTGATTGACGATCTGATATTCTTTCCCAAACCTCATCGAGTTATTTATTATCGAAAACTCGAAAGGGGCAAGGGAAAGTAACAAGAAGATAAGACTTTCCAACAGAGGTCGGAACCTGCTAGGAATCCTCAGATACCACCACCTCTGTAGGTGGGGTTAGAGTTGCCACGGGTTCCAGAACAGGCATAGGTTCTGTCACCTGCTCAGGGACTGGCTCGACCTCTTTCTGCTCAGAGGCCTTCTCCCGAGGGATGCACTGGTCGGAAGCGACACACCAGAGGATCTATAAGGAAAGAAGAAAAGAAGCTCAAAACTCTAGAAACACTAAAGGTAAGTATTTACATAGGTTTCTTTTTCATGTATACATACCTTGTTTTCATAGTCTTGGACTTGAAGCGTGTTGAAGCAAAATCCGACACACTCGCATTTCTTTTCTTTACAACCGGCTTCACCGATTCCAAATTGGTAGGGTTGGTTAGACCCCTCACATCCACCGACAATAGGTCAGAAGCAATATCCTCGAACAGTTGGTCGAGAATAAGATCTCTGACCATATGGTCGGATTGTGTGGTCTCGTCGACCTCTAGAGTAGTTGCTTCAGTAGCAACAAACGGATCGTAAGCGACCACTTGAGGGTCCACAACAACAGCCTAATTAAAAATCAAAGTTATTTAGGTGACGAAAATTCTTTACCTAGAATATACATTTCTGTTCGGTTACCCACCTCTGTAAGATCACCATCTCAGGTGGTCGTAGGAGCAGTCGGAGTATCAATCGGCTCACAACTCTCGGTGGCCTCATTTATCTTCAATCCAACCGACTACACATCAAAGAGGATTTACGGTGTACCGATCAGAAAACACATAAGTGATGAAAGATAGTTGATATCTTTACCTTAAGCCTCTCGACTCTCTCTGTTGCAGAAACAATCGCCAAAATCTGAGGAAAATCAGCCTTGTCATCAGGATTTCATCTGAAACAATAGCATAACAAGTACTACACTGAGTGTAATTAGGATTAGTCCACTGTCTTGTTAAGGGTACCCCTTGTAAAAGATCCAATTCATAGTAATAAAGAGCAGTCTGGAAATAAAGGGCACCCCTTGAATTTAAATTTAAATTCAAGTTTGGAAATAGTTTTACACACAATTAACTTTTAAATTTTTACAAATTCAGCAACATCTGCTAGCCTCGCTACCGTGCCTTCTTTTTTCCCCCATTTTATTTTTTATTTTTTTCTTCTCATTTTCTCTTTTTCCTCCATCCTTTTCTTTTCGTTCATTTTGATGAACCCACTGCCATCGGGTCTCCTCACTATGCCGCGCTTGGACGAGCGAAGATGAACGGTGTGGTTCAGTGGATTTCTTCGAATGAAATGGTTCATATGGAAATATTATCTGGTGTGGAATGGTTTGGTCCAGAACCAATTGGTTCCATTCAGTGAACCAACGATATAAACATCCTTATTTCTCGAACCATTTCATGCAACGAACGAAACACACCCTAAATTGGTACCGGAAGGTCAGCCGACAACTACCCGGAAGAAGGATTAAAGGGTCGACCCACAATATCCAATAGTTGAAAATATTATCTGGTGTGGAATGGTTTGGTCCAGGACCAATTGGTTCCATTCAGTGAACCAACGATATAAACATCCTTATTTCTCGAACTATTTTATGCAACGAACGAAACACATCCTAAATTGGTACTAGAAAGGATCGGCCCATGTCGCTCGATGATCACGAGCTTGCGGGGCGATCGTGAAACACCAGCATGACATCGGCATATGTTGCGGAGTGGTGAACCACCTCATCGTGGCGGTGTATCCATTTCTTGAAGGTTATAATGGCGAAGTAGCAAATTCGGAGGATTGAGTTCGGCTACAAGAAGGCATGGAGGCGGCGAAGGTCTTTGCCGTATGTTGGGGGCGTCACGAGCGTCGACACAGTAAAATGCTGCGGCAAATACAGAGAGCGCTTCGCTGACAACTGAGCCGACAACTACCAGGAAGAAGGATTAAAGGGTCGACCCACAATATCCAATAGTTAGTGAGGATTATCGTGGCCCACTCAAATGGATCGGCCCATGTCGCTCGAGAAAATCTATGGACACCCTGGGTGGTCAGGTTCGGATCGAACAGCCCACAAAGCTCGTACTCCAATACAAATACACGGATCACGTTGCAGGAAAAAGCGAGGACGGAGAAAGTTAACGCAGAAAGAAAGACGGGACGCCGGGCCAGCGACGCCCAAAAATAAATAATTCGAAGAAAAAGCAAAAGGGCTAGGGGGTAAAGGGTGAAAATTTTGAAAGCAAAAGCGGGCACCCCACCCAAACGTCCGCCTGGTCACCTGGCAGTTACTGCGTGCGAACCTTACGTTGCCGCCCGCCCCTGGGTTTCCGATCCACAATTCAAAAACCGAGACGGCCTCTCTCCTTCCGAGCTCAAATCCCACGCCCAAATTGGCATCCACGTGCGCCGTAACGAGCAAGCGAGCCACGTGTCGACCGTTCTCAGCAAGAACCGTAGGTGGGCGCCCAATGAAGCCGTTTGAACATGCAGCCCGCATGTTTCTCTCCTTATGAGAGCTTTTCCAAGCCCATGTTTCTAACTGATAGTGTAAAAGCCAGAACACACTTGAAAGCCACACTATTATCAGACTTGAGAGCCCAGTAACCCATAGACGCAGATGCAAAATCAATGGAGGTTGAGTAGATGGCATTGAATATTCAAATTTGACCCCCAATGCACCCATTTTACAGCTCATAGAGCCACGTAGTAGTAGTAGGTAGGTACTGGACGTTGGACGGAAGCAACTTGAAACACTGAAATGGCCACGTACCACAATCCGTTTGAGGACAGACACAGATCCAAATCAATTCTATTTCAGATCTAGGATTCAGATTTAACAAGTCACTCAACTTAAGCATACAGTAATTAGCAAAGGTAGTAGTAATTTTGACAATATCATATGGTTCTCAACCACAATAAAAACTGCCCACCCCGAATCTACTAGAGAAAACACAGGCTCTAACAAACTCTCTTCGTCGTCGTCGTCGTCGTCGTCCGTCTTTTTCAACCCCTGGGTACGAAATGACCAGTGCGCCCCCGCGTCGATATCCAATTTACACGCTAGTACCCCCGACCCCTCTCTCGGCTAAGAAGAATGACACAGCTAAAACAAAACGAGCAGGAAACCCTAAGATTCTTCCTCGAGACCGAGCTCTACTTCTTGGCCTTCCGAGCTGGCACCTTCCTCGCCGGGGCTGCCGCCCTCTTGGCCGGTGCGGCCTTCTTCGCTGGGGCCTTCTTCGCCGCCGCCGCGGGCTTCTTGGCCGCCGGCGCCACCTTCTTCCCGGGTGTGTCCTTCGCCGACGTCTTCGCTGCCTTCGCTGCGCGCGACCGTGCCGGCGCGGAGGTCGCCTTCGTCTTGGTCACGGCGGCGGCCTTCGGCTTCGCAGCCGCCTTCGCCTTGGGCTTCGCGGCCGGCTTGGGCTTGGGTTTGGCTGCCGCCCTGGACTTGGCGGCCGGCTTGGCGGGCGCCTTGGGCTTCGCTGCTGCCTTCGGCTTGGCGGGCGCCTTCGGCTTCGCGGCGGCCTTCGCCTTCGCCTTCGCCTTTGGCTTCGCGGCGGCCTTCGGCTTGGCCTTGGGTTTGGCGGCAGCCGGCTTGCCTTTGGGCTTGGAGGCGGCTGGGGCTGGGGCGCGCGTCGGCGGCATCTTGTAGGAGTTCTTGACCTTGGTGAGTTTGCCGGCAGCGACGAGCTTCTTGAGCTGCACGAGCAGCTGCTTGCGGAAGTTGGCGGACAGGTGCGCCTTGTGCTTGTCCTCAATGAACTTACCGATCGCGTACTGGCTCGACCCCGTCCTCTCCTTGAGCGTCGTGATCGCCTCCGAGATCATCTGCACACGCACCGACCACTCAGATCCAGACACAAACACGACGGCTCGAAATGAAATCACAGCAAGGAGGAAGGACTCAAGCCTTTACCTCGGCGTACGGCGGGTGGGTGGGGTTGGAGCGCGGCTTCCGCGGGGCGGCGGGCTTCTTGACCTTGGCTTTGCCCTCCTTGGCCGGCTTCGCGGGGCCACCCTCCGCCGCCGGGGCCTCCGCGGCGGGGTCGGTGACCTCCTCCGCCGCCGGCACCACTGCCTCCGTCGCAACCACGTCGGTCGCCATCAATGCACCACTGCGCCGAGCCGCGGAGCGGAGAGAAGAAGAGCTCCGGTGTGTGTGTGCGCCTGTGCCGGAACGGAGAGAGATGTGGGAGCTGTGAGCGGTGGTGGGTGAGGAGGTCGGGGTGGAGGAAGCGCTGCTTAAATATTGGGAGACGACGCGAAGGACGGGGAGAGCCGAACGCCGCGCACTGATTGGTCGAGGGGGCGTCGCCGCGGATCGCCACCCCACGCGCCCCACATTAAACCCGCCCCGTCCGATCCAGTTCCATCCAACGGTCGGGAATGCGCCTCATCCGGTGCCGCGGATTGCTGCCCCCCAGTTGGCCGCCGAGGCCGAGCTCATGGACTGGCCTCCAAAGTGTGCTTCTCCTCCCGATTTGAGATCAAATATCTCTCGATGCTCTGGACCAATAAGACTGTAATGTGCTCAGGTTTGTAGGAATGGAACATAGCTGTCGAACGAGCGTAAGTTTGTCTGATTTGGTCAAGTGTGCTGGGAGATATCGATCGGCAAATCCGGACTGGTCCGGATGGTGCTTTTGTGTGAGTTTGGAGGGGATTTCTGGCCGGCGGCACGGGGTGCACCGGCGAACAGTCCGGTTAGCCGGCATGGCAGTGTAGCAATCTAGCATAGGAAGCCATCGGGCTTGGAAGCTCGTCGATCCGACGTCGTTTCAATAGGTTAAGGAGGGATTGAGCGCGATGCAATTGACACACCTTGTGGCACTCTCCTTGGTGGTGTGTGAGTTCAACCCAGGTTTGTCCCGTGTGACGGCGCGGTGGCCGGCCGTCTCGCCGGAGCATTGCCGCCCTCGGGCCAGTCCGTTCACGAGGACGGTGCCCGAGCTGCTGCATTTGCAGTATCATGCTGGAATTCTGATTAATTTGCCCAAGACTGCTTAAAGCTTGTTGCTGTCATTGGGGAAAGTATACCGGATGATGCAAGCTAGTTTGTTCTACTTGTCAGGCCAAATTTGTTCATCAATTCGGATGATTTCTCCACGCACGATGTAATCTGCATCGAATCTGTGTTGGGATGATGAATTGAGTTGAAGTTTTGCAAGTTTTGGTACTGTTCTGACTTCTGACAAAGCAATTCGTTCAGGAAGAGGTCAAAGTGGGCAGGGTGTAGTGCTCTTCTTGCCTAATAGAATTGGCTGGTCAAATCGACATCCCGAGACATGGTATGCCTGGATCTTTACACTCGTGAAGTTTGGAAATGCAAACGATCGAACGTCCCGACAAGTCAAAGATCATCAAGAAGTTCAGAAAATCCCAAAGCTGACACGGGACTTGTTTTTTTACCAAACTGAGCATCAAACAGGTGCATGGTATGCAAACCCTGGAATGGGTAGTCGTACAATCTCAAGAATTCGAAACATCAAATAAACGCATCCTAAGCTGCATCCTGGAGTCATTTAGCATCAGATCAGAAACAAAAACGACGAACAGGAACACATCATGGTATATCTATGCAGTGTTCTTGGTAGTGCTGTGCAGGTGTATCATCAGCTCAGCCGTATATGCTGCACACATCGAAGCTTCATTATCAACATGGAGCGATTTCATTCATGGAGTTCAGAGACTCAAACTCTGGACAGATCACTTACACGTGTAACCATGAAAGGCTAATTCTTCCACTTTTTGCATCAGTTTTAGCCATACGTGATGGGAGTTGGCTGCTAGCTAGCGCAGAAAGCACTACTAGTTATCCCATGGTTGACCGTTCCATACCACTAGGTTATCCAAAAAGGAGAAACCAAAAACAGTTTAAGCAGTCTTATAAACAAGAAAAGGGGACAATACGACAACAAAGAAATGAAAAAACTATACGGTTGCAATGGGGAATTATCTCTTAGACTACCAGATTAGAGGGAAAAAACTTTAATAGAGAAGTTTGTTAACTCGTTGTCGTACTGTTGTCGACTGGAACTAACCCGTCTATGTTCTTTGCAGCCTCCGCCACCCATGCTCGCCTCATCTTTGACGATGACTATGATTGCGGCCAATGGTGAAGCTAGGATAAAAGTAGAGGTGGTGCTTATGTGTCAAAACTAATATGAGATAAGTATATCAAGGATACATCAAGTGATACACTTACAAATTACAATTGACAAAAAAAAAACAGAAATCACCTTACCTGGCTACCTGCTGAGTGCGGAGTGCCGATTGTCGTGCCGCCGCACTCTCGTGGCCTCGCCAAGCCATCACGGCCTTGCTAAACCGCCACCAATTCCAAGTATGCTTGTGCGTCCTGGGTTCGACTATGCAGCAGTGAGCAACCAACAGAGTAGGAGATATTTTTCACTGATTAAGCCTCCAACAAGCGACAAAACAGCCCACCAAGGTATTACACGGCTAGTAAAAAGCCCACTGCCCACACTTCTTCTTCCTCTAGACACTGAGCTGCTTGATTTCTACTGGTCCTGTGTCGCCTACACACCCAAAATTCAAACATCTGCACCTGAAGATACCTAGGGTCCAGCGGCCGAAGATGGGACTAGATCCCCAAACAGCCCTAACACTGCCTACGCCCTGATTGTGGCTGTCGTGGAGCATTGATATTGGAAGATTTTGCGGTTTCACTCCAACCAAATCTGCCACAATTCATTCTGGTTCTCCTAGAGCATCGTTATCACTAGTGGTGGCCAGATGGTTTGCCAAATTTGCCAGCTTTCGTTATCTCCATTCTTACTCAATTCATTTTAGCATCTCAAGTCCAATAGCCACACAATAATCTGATAGTGCCACCATTAATCTGGATCTCCATGAGCTGAGGCTGCTTCTGCTCTCGCAGTCGATTTTGGGCTATTAACTTGCGAGCTGCAAGCGGGGAAACGCTCGTGCTCTCGCAGTCGATTTTGGGGGTAGAACGGCATGGAACATCGCAGGCGAAGGCGAAGGTGAGTGGTGCTACTACTTTCATAGTTTTGGGTACATTCTCAGAGTTATATAGGCTTGTAGTCTTCGATGCATCTCATCGTCGTCGTCACATCACATGTATGGCATTGGGACATTTCACTGGAGTTACCAGCCTTTGCCTCGTACCAAAATACAGCAGCATGCAATCGACGCCTCGAAGGAAATTATTCGCGATTTCGCTCGATCACCCTCGAGTCCATATAGGCAGGGGATGGAACGATAAACCTAGTCAGATTAATTGCAGCAGACGACGATACATGAGGATCAGCGTGATTTCGTTCACTGTCACGAGGGTGCTACTTTAGGACGCGTCAGTCGATCGAACAGCTAGCCGAATGATTAAATCCCTATATATGCCACCCGAACTTGTTTAGTACGTCTAAGCTAGGTTTTAACTTGCTGTCTGACTTCACTGGTCTGTATAGTAATCTGACGAGTAGTCTTTTTTGTTTTGAGTGATGATCGATCGGTACATATTTACTGGGCTAGTATTTTGGGGAGGATGGTCTAAGACCACTTGATTGTTGTTATGTAGTTGGGCTTACGGTATAGCAGCTCAACGATTTGAGGTTAGGATGGTAGTTAAGCAGGCCTAGGATCCGAGATTAGTTTAGCGGTCCGTAACATTGCACAATAATTGGTATCAGAGTCTAGCTATCCAAATATCTTAAACTCTCAAGTTTTACCTGACAGTTTGGACCAGACCGCTGATTTAGCCGTCCAAAGACCTGCGCAACAATATTCATACGCGAGAGGCGAGACCTTGTACACCATCACCCAAGAGGCCAAGAACTCGTGTAAGAGTTTTTTTTTTTTTGGGAACGAACGTGTGAGTACGAGATATGTTAGCGTACCTTTGACTGGAACGAATGTCAGCGTTGCGACGCCAACGCTAGCTTGCATTGTAAAAATTGAGCAAATAAACGTACGTGGTGGTCTGTTCCTACATTTGATCGAACGACTGTGACCGCGTCCGTGAGTTCGCGTTCTCTCACGCAAAAAATAAGTGAGCTCCACTCAAATTTAGTCCTTGGTCGCTCGTCAGCATGTAGCGTTTTTTTCAGACGTGGATCAACACATAACTGAATCCCATGATAAAGAAAAGGGAAATTTTCATTTACCGTCTCTAAATTTTTTCAAAAGTTTTGAAATCAATCCTAAACTGCTAGACACTAGACCCCTTCAACTATCAATACTATCCACTTTACCCCTTGGGCCCAAATCATGGTTGTGTTTGTGTGATATGGTGCCTACATGTCAATGGTTTTGACGCGTAAGCTTATTTTCGATGATACGGTGGCCACTCAGCAAATAAAACCATAAAAATATTTATGTGCCACGCATGTCATCCTCTCGCTTCCTTTCTTCTCCCCCTTCGCACCCATCTCTCTTCCCTCTCTCATCTCCCTCAGCCCTCCCCCCTCTTCTCAAAGTTTGGCACCGGCAAGGGTCAGACTAGACCTTATCGGTGCACCAGGCCCATCTCACCTCGTCGTGCGTTGCCGCCCATACACATTTTGCCGATGTTCCCTCTCCTCCCCCTGGGCCTCTACGGCCGCTTCCTCCTCTTATTTTCCTCTTTCTCTGGCAGACATGGGAAGTGACCCAACGCCTGATGCGCCTCAGGGCTGACGTCCTCTGCTTTCCCTCCTCATCTCCGACCCGCGAGTTAGGGGGGATCGCATCCTTAGTCGTCCTCCCCGCGTGGAGAGATTCCACGACGCTAACGATGATGGCGCCGGATCCCACCGCCCGAGACGAAGACGAGATCGTCGGTGGATGTGCCAAGGTCGTCAATCGCCTCCCCTGCCCGCCGGATCTAGATCCGAGCGCACGGGTTGCCGACCACTTCCTCCACCCATTGGGTCACCATCCTCCTAGCCCGCTCTCATCACTTGCTGCCCCTTTGACGCGCTACCGCCCCCCGTAGCGCCCTGCTCTAGTACGCGCATCCCCGTAGGGCCAGTCACCGCCCGTGAGCTCTAGGTTAGCATCCATGTCGGCAAGGGAAGGAGGAAGCAGCTGACGGTGAGGACCGACGGCTCGGGCCTGAGAGAGAGGTGGAGAGAGACTGAAAGGAGGAAGAAAAGAGAGGAGGAAGAAGTGTTACCGGCTGACATGTGGACCCCATCTGACTCACTATTGCCTCCTAGGATGTCATGTCGGTCAAAACTAGTCTACATGTAAAAACCACCGTCACATCAACTTAAAACCAAAGTAGCATGGACTTAAAGGGGTAAAATGAATAGTATTGATAGTTGAGGTGATGTTATGTTTAGCCATTTCATGGATGATTTTTGAACTTTCAGAAGAGTTTAGATGTGTTTGTTAGAGTATATGTACATGTATCATGCACGTATACGTCTTGGGGTAGCTTGACGTATTGCGCCTGGACACCCTGTGCTCCAGGACTCTCTAGAGCAGCGGCGACAAGAGATACGGAACCAGAACTGACTCTGATTGTTATTAGATTTGGCATGTAATCCCATTCTGCATTACCCTTTGTACTATATATTTTCAACATTAGTGCAAAATGGTATTGTGTGATTATTCAAAAACCATACACACTTCCATGGTATCAGAGTGGCGCCGATCCTGCCCTAGCGCGCATCATTGTCTCTGAGCGCCGTGCCACCTCTAGACAGCCGTGCCACACTCAACCTCCAAGCAACCACTCCACGTTCACTAACTCCATGAGCGCCGCGCCACCTCCAGAGCAGTTATGCCACCTCCAGAGCAGCCGCTGCTCTTTGTTTCTGCCCACCATCATGGCTGACAAGCAAAATGGCATGTTTTATGCTCTGTAAGGGCGGCTCGGTCGGCTAGCGGTGGGCTAGCCTGAGCGTAAAATAACTAATTCTACGCTCATGCGCAGATTAGTGTGTTTGTGTGTGTAGTATGATGATACCACTTTATCTATTTGAGCATACTCTAATAATGATTAAAGATACCCCAAAGTGAGTTCTATTAAAAATTTCATTAAAGTCCACTTTTTATAGCAAAATTGTGTATATACTTCTTTTATATATGAAAAAGAGTATATAGCAAAAAAAAACATAGGGTTCCAATGATTTTTTTAATCAAGCGGCATTGGAGTATCTTATAATTGGTATTTAAATATACCAAAAATGATAAAAATGTATAATATGTGTGCTTAAGTGGTATATTGAAAGTGACAGTACATACTCCTAGGAGTACGAAACAGACATCGTGTGTGTGTGTATGTATATACATAGTATGTATGTATATACCAATATATGTATGTATGTATGTACATATGTGTGTGTGTACCTGTAAGGGACCCAGGCAGCGACTCAGGGATCCGGTCGCTACGATGTATGGTGGGGAATGGCTTCGGGCGAATGGATATGGGACAGAGAGATGCAGGTCGGAAAGATAATATGCAAAAAATATTAATATTAAAACATGAACAGGAATAACAAACAGTAGATAAAAATAAGAACATAAATAGTACAAATAGTAATTAAGAATAAGAACATAAACAATATTTAGAACATATGCAGAACACAATGAACTGAAAGATATAAGAACATATATGTTACAGAATGATAGAACATATGCATAAATTTAGAACAGAATAAATGCATAAAGTAAGAACATATGAACAACTTAGAACATGTAACATCCCAATTTTCAGAGCTTTAAAAATCTTTTAAATAATGGTAGTAAGAAAATTCACCATTTGGATTTATTTGAATATTAAATTAAAAAGCTTAATATGGACTTTAAGGACAAATTGATTTAATGTGCTTAATCCCGACACCAACAATTGCCAAAAATATTTTATTTAGATTCTATATGCTTGGATATATTTTATAGAATTTTCTGGAATTTTTCCAAAGCCATTTGCTATTTTCTAATTGCTATTTGCATTTTCTGGATTTATTTAAAAGAAAATCAAAGAAAATCCTTGAATAAATCTCGGGCCAAGCCCAACACTATTCCAGCCCAGCCCGCTTTTCTCACCCCGGCCAGCTCGCCGCTCCCACTAGTTGGATCACCATCGCTCGGTTCTGCTTCTCACACAAGGCTTCCTCGCCTCACGACCAGCTGGCCCGCCCGAGGTCGCTGCCTCGTGAGCTTTCTTCTTCCTTCTTCTCCGCACGTCGCCGCCTCGGCCGCCATTGCGAGCTCGACTACAGACGACAACGGACTCTCGTCCGATTTTCTTCGCCAACCCCACCAATTTAAACCCCGTCTATCCCGCATCTATCTCCAACCAAATCAAAACCGAACTCGGCAAATATCTCCCGAATCAAGGAATTCAAAACCCTACTGCTTGGACCCGATTTGGGGTTTCAAATCTCGGCCTCCGGGCCTATAAATACCCCTTAGCACCGCCGGACCTCCGCAACCCAAAGCCGCCACTCTCGTCGCCCCGATCACCCTAGCGCCGCCGCAATTCAAGCCTTAGGGTTTTCGGCCGAGTTTCTTCTCGGTGAATTGCGCCGCCGTCGTCGCCGCCCTTGCTCCACCGACTGCACCATCGTGATCAGCAAGTCCCAGGCCACCTTGTGCGCCCCTTCTCTTCGCCTGAGCATCGCCGGCGAGCTCGTCCGACAAAACCAGTGCTCTCTCCGCCGCTTCTTCCTCTCCGCCGGTCGCCACCGTCGCTTTCAGCCATCGGTAAGGGTACCATCGGGTGCGCAATAACCCAGGGAACCTTCTGGTACCCTTGGTCACCGACGACTCGCCGCCGATCGCCGGGGAGCCCTTGGTCCCCGTGCGCCGCCCCTCGGCCGTGCATCGTCAGCAGCCACACCAGCGCCCCGTCACCTCTAGTGCTTGCGTGTCACCTGCGTGGCCGCCACATCAGCGCCGCGTGGCTCAGTCCACCGCACCAAACCTCCCGTGGCTCGGTGAACCCGATTCACCGTGAGCCAGAGACTGACGGGTGGGGCCCACCTGTCAGTACGGTTTTTATTTATATTTCTTTTTCCAAAAATTCTCGGCTGACGTAAGCATTGCGCAATAATTCGATTTTCCTTTATATAAATAATTCGGGAAATTCAATAAAATCCAAATTAGGGTTTTATTTGATTTTCAAACTTCCAAAGCCCATATCTTTTGCATCCGAACTCCGATTGAGCCCATTCAAATTTGTAAATTCATATAAAATTAAGATCTATTTAATAGTGAATTTTATTTGAATTTTTGGAGCTGTTTTGCCACTGTTATTTATTGTTTTTGTTTCTTTTGTCTCGTGTGCGAGTAGACATCGATACTTCGGGGAATTTTCCAGAAGAAGGAGCACCTCAAGACCAAGACCAATATCTAGACCTATTCCAAGGCAAGTTATACCTTTGATCATTTTGAACCCAATTTTTAAAATACTTTGTTTCAATGTATTGCATTCTATTTCAAGTATTTATTTAAATGCTTTTGGGTGTAGTTATTAATCCAAATTGTTATGCCACCTTGTCTATTGTATGCCATGATCTCTTGTCACCCTAGGTTGGTTAATTATTAGTTGGTATTATCGTAGCACCAACGTGGGTTGGTTAGGTACGATTTGACTGCTTAGCCATGCCACGAGTCATCATTTCATGTGAGAGTTGCAATTATAAACCTGACTAAGTGATTATGGAACTGTATGGTAAAACTGTTTGTGTTGTGTGCTATTACTCGTGATGGCATGTGTTGCACTTAATTAACAGAGTGGGAAAAGATTTGGACTGAGGCAAGTGGTGGATCTGTGTGAATGGTGGAACTGTGTGATATAAACTTTGTGATTTGGGTTAAAACTGGAAGTCTTGCCTTGGTCAATTAAGGACTTAACTTTGTGCGCCATTGAACTGGGCCTTCTGCATCGACCACATGCCTAGTATGGGTGGGTCCCGACTTAGTAAGTTATGGAGTCTTGACATTGACAACTCAAAGTTGTATTTAAACTATGTGATGGGTCGGAGGTGTACCGCTATGTTTGGGTCACATCGCGGGACGGTTCACGCATCCCCGCCCAACGGTGTGTGTCGTTCCAAGGGCTATGTGAACAAATTGGACGGCAGGAAAGCACATCGGGAGTGTCATTGTTTGAGATGAAGTCTCTGAAAGGTTTTGTTATGGTCAGTGCTAGCTACACTGATTGTATCATGTGGGTAAAGTGTACAGCCTCTGTAGAGTGTTTAAACCAATCTATTCGAATAGCCGCGTCCTCGGTTATGGACATGCTCGGGAATTTCACACGAGGGGTAGATTTTTATAAAAATAATTGGGAAGGGTCAGCTGTGTGAGATAAATTGTGCAGCTGTGTGAATAACTTGATTAGACTGTGTGTACTTTGTGAAATCAATTGTCAACTTATTATTGTCTATTTGTTTTGAATTATGCTTTCAATCTATTATTTGTATTCAATTGCAAATGTTGCATTTCTGCAAAATAACCACAAAAGCCATTCCTTTGGAATAAGCCATCATGTATAAATACATTCTGTGGTATGACTTGCGAGTACGGTGTGTACTCACTCTTGCTAAACAAATCAACAGAAGTGGAGGAGTCGTCGCCTGCTTTTGAAGAAAAATTCTACGAAGGTTGATCGTTAGGGTCTTGATCCCAGTCAGTTGCCTGTGGTAAATTGATGGGAGCCACTGGAGTTTAATTCGTTTTCGCTGCAGTTTATTTCTTTATTGTCAGCCTTGCATGACTTAATAAATGTAAAACTCGACCGTAAGGTCCCAACAGTTATCTGTTATTCAAAGTACTCGTTTATTCTTATATTCGTTGTATGGATGTGATATTTCATCGATGTTGACACTGTGTGCACTAGCGTGATCCTGGACTAGTGCAGAATACACAGAGGGTCCAGATTTGTATATTTGGGTCCCGACAGAACATGAGGAGAAATAAGAAGAAAATCGTTATGGAGTTCAGCCATATGCCTTGATAAACAGAAGGTGGATCCTTCTGAGAAGTACACCAGAAACTAGATATAAGTTCTTAATTATACAAACCACGCCTATATTGCACACTCTTACACAATCTGACTCGCAAGATCGAGTCTTTATTTAGGATTAACGAGGATCTAGAAATCCTTATTTAATTATTTATCTGTAATCCTTATTAGGGATAATGACACCATTATATGGTTCTTGAGTATACCCCTTAATGTTCATAAGGGAGAAGCTAGAGTCGTAAGATCTTCTACAACTACCTCATGATCGTAAGTTCTTCTACGATCACCTCATGGTCGTAAGTCTTTCTACAACTAGGTCAGCTACAACCACCCCATAGTTGTAAGTTCTTCTACGACTAGCACGAGATCGTAATTTCTTCTACGATCACCTCATGGTCGTAAGTCTTTCTACGACTAGGTCAGCTACGACAGCCCCATAGTCGTAAGTTCTTCTACGACTAGCACGAGATCGTAAGTTCTTCTACGATCACCTTATGGTCGTAAGTCCTTCTACGACCAGGTCAGTTACGACCACCCTATAATCGATCAAGCTTACAGACAAGTAGGTCCATTGATTAGGGCATCTGAACAATCAGTATACGCTATTATTCTCCAGATTAACTGCACGATTAATCTTTAACGATGATTAAAATCTCTATGTATTAGTTTGATACATAATAAAAGAACATATGTCTTCATGGTCGTAACCCCTAAGGCTCATGACCTCTGTGGTTGTAAGGATTCCAGAGGTTATATCATGGATACCCTGGTTGGATGAGGTACTGTATCTAGTCCCTAACCAAATGATTGCTCATAGAAGCAATGAACTGGCATCTGAATCTGACTCCGGTTATATTCCTCATCGTGTGATGAATGGAACAAATGTCATGTTTGTTCCATTCCACATGATATTTTATAATTGAAACACTGACAACAACTACTCTACGATTAAGTGTCTCACGGGCACACAACCGTAGAACGGTTGCGACTTCATCAACCGTTGCCTCGCTCCAACCAGTCGCGACGCTTCCAACAGGTGCCACTTCCAGGAGTAACTGTCATCACTTCGTCAACTACTTAAAGAAGAACGAAGCGGCAAAAGAGGTGGATCTGGAATATCAACAGACAATCGGATTGCAACAACATAACAAGCATTATGCTTCAGTGTAATTAGGATTAGTTTACTGCCTAGTCGAAGGCATCCTTGTAATAGCTAATTCATAGCAATAAAGAGCATTCTCATTCTCTTCTAAGAACTCTTTGCCATTTTCCTCTATTTATTTCGTAAGATCGGCGACTTAATCGTCGTCAATCTCTCTGTCCTGGTGATAACTGTCTGGCGACGTGGAAACATTACTTCTCCAACAGTAATATCCGGTAACTGTGCCATCATCTGAAGCATTGATACGCCATTTGAGATGGAGAAATTATCGTCCACTGCGAGCACGCTATAAAAAGAGGAATCACCAAACCGCGGGGGAACAGACAAGAGGAGGAAAAAGACACAATGAGGAGCACAAGACATTTTATTTCAGTCTTTCTCTTGATCTGTAAGCAATATACTCAATACAACCACACAGAGTAGGGTTGTTATTCTCTCTAGAGAAGGCCCGAACCTTTATAAAAATCTCTCTGTCATTCTCTCTGCGTGATTTGAGTCTCGGAGACCCCCCGAATCAAATAATCGTTACATAAGTTCGGTTCTAAAACACCGATAGCTGGCATCGTCTGTGGGGATCTTCTGGTTATCAGGTTTCCTTCATTTTCTCCCAACTCTAATTCTTCCATGGTAGGAGAGTAGAACGAGGAGAACTGGTTCGACTTGGCCGATTACGCATATATCGACATGGATGCCGGCTTCAACTATGAGCCGAGTATTGTATCATCCGAGTGTGATGTCGCCTCTGGAGATCATTCTCCAGGAGATCATACCACCGATGGAGTTGTGGAGGGATCCTTATCCCCCACAACGTTACGTCCAAATAAGGAACCAACTTCCTCAAAGGACAAGGGTCAATCCGACCACAATCAAGACTACTCCGAGGCAAACCCAGGACATGGTGAGGCCTCCTCCTCCAAATGTTCAAGTCCGCCTAAGGCAGTCCGACCTGGCATGACAAGTCCTAGAAGCCATCATTCCGTAGCTTCATCAGCACCTGGTGGTACTGTCTCTCCAGTTAGCCCCACAGAGGATGTGATTGAACATACTTTTTGATGCGGACATCCTTAGCTACGGTGTTTCATATAATGTTTTCAATTCATTAAATACCTCAGAACAACATGAGTTTACTAAGAGAGTTGAAAAACAAGAGAAGCTTATCCAACATGTGAATCTGTTCACTGAATTTACTTTTAAATTAGTTGAGAATTTCATACTACCTAAAACTAGTGTTTTGCTTGTGCTCAGATCGGAAGATTCAATAATGAACGGAGATGAAGGATATGAGGTTGTTCTTGAAGAAAGGCCATCACAATGGAGGAGAAGCTCGTGGGAGACAATCAAGGGAAGAGAAGCCCAAGAATCCAAGTCAAATTCAAAATTTCCACAAGCCCAACCAAATTCAAACTCGAAATCAAATCATAATTCAATTCGGATTCGGAATCAGCCTCAAATTCGGATTCGGAATCAGCAGGACAGTCTGGAGTGAAAATGTCATAACTTTCTCATACGAAGTTCGATTTTGGTGTTTTTGGGCTTGTTGGAAAGATAACTTCAAGCCCGATCCAACGAATCCTCCCTCACTCCGAAATTCATCCTATATCAAAAGATATGATTGAATCAATGTGACAGTTGTAAAATCAGAGTTTTCTTTTTTGTTTTGGAATGTATCGGAATTGGAGTAGGACTCCAAATCCGAATTAGAATAGGAGTAGGGCCTCTTGGCCAGCCATGAGGAGGAGTAGGGGCACTATATATTGAGGGGTAGACCCCCATTGTAACCTCAGACCACGTTTAATATATTTTCAAATCTTTTTCTTGATTCTCCTGTTGTGCTTATAGCCAAAACAGAGGGAATTGGGCGTTGAGAACAAGGGGTCGTTCTTGCTTTTTCGCTGGGAATTGAGGGTTCAACGATCTTCGCTTGTGGTCAGCGAGGATCCAATCAAGTGTGTGTTTGGGCGAATTTCGCAAAGAGTTGCAAGTCCGTGCATTGGCGCGGGGGATCAGCTAGCGGTTCGTCAGTATACACAAGTTATCGAAATGTTCTACGTCGAGAAGATCGGGCACCCCGCATCACTTTTCCTGTGAGTTCGACCATCCCATCGCAGGGCTCATTTGCGGATGGAGACGATTATAACCCAGAAATCCCCTTCCTGGAGGGGTTTGCTCTAAGTCGCCAGACGGTCTCTTCAAGCGAGGAGGCCTCGAGCGCAAGTGGAGGTCATCAACGAAAGGTCTTCGTCCTTCCCTTAGGTGATGATCGCTCTCCTAAAGACATGACTGCAGACACTTCCCGACGATCACACATTGCGACCCCTAGTGGCAATGGTAAGGACACCTCTGGTGATGAACAGGGTCAAGACTCTAATGAACAGGCAAACTCAAGGATCAGACATGGACGATCCTGAGACAACTCGACATAGAAGAATAACAGCTTAGAGAAATCTGCCTAAGCGCTTTCAGTATCAATTAGAGGAAGCTCAGGAACTCCAATATATCAACGATCTACTCGAGAACCCAACTCGAGAGCTAGCCCGAGCGTTTGGCTATGATCTCTTCGTTCAAGAGATCGCACTAAGACTTCGAAGCGCGATGACCAGACTCGAGCACCCTCGTCGTCGTCATTCTGAAAGTTGTAGCGGTACGACTCCATCAGCTTCCAGTCGTTCGAACAACTCACCGTATGGAGATCGGCACGACAACAGGGTATGTCGTTCTCCTAACCAGAGAAATGTTTTTCGAACGCCTGAAGATAAACAAGCTCTCAGGAGGGGTGATTGTTCACCACTCCGACACAGAGATCGACAGCAGTAGACAAGATACGAGGATTATTACCCTCGTAGAATCAACACTTATCATAAGTCGGGTTCACCCACTGCCGGGTATCGTTGTGCACTATCACCTGATGACGAGAACCCTTATTTTCTACAAAGGAGGCGTTACAAGTGATTACCGGATGTAGGGCATTTTCACCTGGCCTCCGACAGTCTCACTGGTCATCATGGTTTCGACTGGTGTACATGGAGAAATTCGATGGGTCTCAGAATCCCATCGAGTTCCTCCAGATCTACACTACCGTTGTCCGAGCAGGGGAGGAGGAGAGCGCATCATGGTGAATTACCTTTCGACTGTGCTCAAAGGGTTCGCTCGATCGTGGTTGCTAAACCAACCACATGAGTTGATCTACTCGTGGCAACACCTTTGTGACCTTCTGCTGGCTAACTTCTAGGGTACCTACAATCGCCCTAGAAAAGAGGACGAACTATATAGGATAAGACAAAATGACCACGAGACTTTACGTTAATTCATCACGCGCTTCAATCAGGTTCGGAATTCAATTCCTGAGGTTTCTGACTCAAGCAGGGAGTCCGCAGAAGAAGAATTACAGAGGACATCGCTTTAAATCCTCCAGCTATCGTCGTTGAACTCTTTGAGATGGCCGATCGATATGCGACTTCTGCAGAAGCAGTCGAGTGGAACAAAACCATCAATCGATACGACAAGAATCCTCAAGAAGCAGGGGGAAGTAACAAGAAGGACAAAAAGGCTAAGAAATCCAAGAACAAGGTGAAGGGTCAAAAACCTCAAGCCAACAATTCTAAGGAGGTCTTGGCCGTGAGCGACCAGGAACCATGAAGTTCGAATCAATATCCCAATCGAGGCAAAGGTAAGCGCCCCGAGCGAAAGAACGACAAGTCTAGATGGTGCCCTATCCATAAAAAGGAATGACATGACCTTCGCAACTGCCGGGTTTTCCAACAAAAACTCGAAGACTACTACAACAGCAAAGGACCACTTCCTACCCTCGAAGAGGTAGGGCAAGCGAGTAGTCGTACGCAATCGAACGACAACGAGGAGATGTTATTCCAAGATCCTGAACATACCATTGAGCATATCTATGGGGGGTCATCGGCATACGGATCAAAACGACAACTTAAGGCTGTCGAACGTGAGGTAAACTCCATTAACCCTCCTCTTGTCAATAAGTTATTGAAGTGGTCGGAAGTCACCATCTCATTCGAGAAGAGTGACTGTCCGATCCCTTCCACTCGACCAGGTCATTTTTCGATCGTGGTCGAGCTTACCATCAACAACTGTTGAGTAAATTGAGTGTTAGTTGATGGTGGAAGCTCGTTAGACATCTTGTTTACGAGTACCCTGGACGAGATGCAAGTACCCAGGAACAAGGTAAGACCGGTACAATACTCTTTTCAGGGTATTGTACCGGGGTCTTCGGCCAAACTTATTGGTCAAGTTTCTCTTCCTTTAACATTTGATTCAGCAAGAAATTTTAGGACAGAGAAGATCTCCTTTGATGAGGTCGATTTCGATACGACATATAACTTCATACTCGGACGACCAACTTTGGCAAGATTCTTAATGGCTACTCACTATGTGTATCAATGTCTTAAGATGCTAAGTCCCAAAGGAGTCATTACAATTCACAGTGCTAAGAAGATGGCACATACGTGCGGCCGTCGATCCCTCGAGATGGTTGGCCATATACCAACTCGGGAAGAAAACAAGGAGCGGTCTTCGACCAAGCAGTCGAAGTCGAAAGTTGCACCGAAGCCGAACGACCAGGTAAAAGTGATTCATCTGGATCCAGATGAGCCCTCAAAGACTGTTCGCATCAGGGATACTTATGACCCCAAATATGAAGTCGCCCTCACCACTTTCCTCCGAGCAAAGACAGATGTCTTCGAGCACAGGCTAGCTTTACGGCCTGATAAAGTACCTGTAAAACAAAAATTGCGGAGATTTACCCCTGATCGACGAGATGCTATCAAATCAGAATAGGACAAGCTACTTAAATCACACTTTATAAGAGAAGTCGACCACCTATAGTGGTTGGCCAACCCTATAATGTTTAGGAAGTCTAACGACAACTGGCGGATGTGTGTAGACTTCACTAATATCAATAAAGTTTGTTCAAAAGATGATTTTCCTCTACCTCGTATCGATCAGTTGGTTGATTCTACTGTCAGTTGTGAAATATTAAGTTTTCTAGATGCATATTCTGGCTACATCAGATTAATATGTGTCTAGAAGACGAAGAAAAGACAATATTTATTACTCTATTTGGAATATATTGCTATATTAAAATGCCATTTGGTCTAAAAAAATCTTGGTGCTTCTTTTCAACGCTTGATGTAATTGACTTTTTCACCTCAACTAGGCCGAAATTTGGAAGCCTATATTGACGATATAGTCGTACAAAGTATCAAGTGGCTTAATCATATTTTTGACTTGCAAGAAATATTCGACAACATCAGAAAATACCGCCTGAAACTCAATCCTGAGAAGTGTGTGTTCGGAGTCTCTTCAGGAAAGTTGCTTAGATTTCTTGTCTCTGTACGAGGAATCAAAGCAAATCCCGAAAAGATAAAGGCCATCGTGAAAATGTGCCATCCGACCACGAAAAGAAAGAAGTCCAGAAACTCACAGGATGCATGACGGCTTTAAGTCGTTTCATCGCACGATTGGGAGAAAAAAGACCACCTTTCTTTAAACTTCTAAGGAAGCACGAGGGTTTCGAGTGGTCAGAAGAGGCAACACTGTGCCTTTTAGGATGTCAAGAGGTATGTTACAAGTGCTCCTGTTTTGGTTTCTCCGGAGCCATAAGAGACGCTCTTAATTTATCTAGCTACCACGCTACAGGTAGTGAGCACAGTACTGGTCATAGAGCGTGAAAATATCTAACGACCAGTTTACCATGTAAGTGAAGTTTTACACGAACCTAAGGAGCACTACTCTCAGGTCCAAAAACTTCTTTATGCCCTTCTCGTATATTCGAGGAAACCGCGATATTATTTTCAAGCGCACAAGATAATTGTGTCATCTGAGTTTCCCTTAGGAGTGGTCATCAAAAACAGGGAAGCAGCGGGACACATGGCAAAATGGTCAGTAGAACTTGGAGAGTTCGACCTTCATTTCATGTCCCGAACAGCCATTAAATCCCAGATCTTGGCAGACTTTGTCACTGAATGGACAAATTCTGAACCTATTCAGGATCCCTAGTACGATACCCACGACCAGCGGGCGATGTACTTTGACGGGTCACTTACTTTAAGTGACTTAGGGGCTGGGGTAGTCCTGGAATCTCCTACCGGAGAGACCTTAAAGTATACCATTAAATTAAACTTTAAAACCACTAACAATGTGGCAGAGTACAAAGGTTTGCTGGCTAGTATACGAGCTGCGAAAGCACTCGCGATTCGACGACTACTCGTGAGAGGAGACTCTCAACTAGTCGTGAATCAGGTCAGAAAAGAGTACCAGTGCTCTAATCCGACCATGTCTCGGTACTTATCGGAGGTCCGAAAGCTAGAAAAGTATTTTTTCGGTTTTGAGGTACAATTTATCACTCGAAATGATAATTTCCTCGCAGACTAGCTTACTCGTATGGCTTCTTCCCGATCGCAAGTACCAAAATGAGTTTTCTTGGAGCAACTCCAAAAGCCGTCTCTAGTCGAGACACCAGAGATAACTCCTATTGAGACAACCTCTCTAGAATACGAGGATACCTGTATGAATCCCATCTATGAGTATCTCTAGAAGGGTACAATACCCGTTGATGATCTCGAGGCAGATCGTTTATCCCGAAAGGCTAAAATGTATACTTTGGTCGAAGGAGTCCTCTACAAACGAGGCACTCAATGGGTGCTCATGCGATGCATATCGCAGAGGGAAGGACTAAATCTTCTTCACGACATACATGGGGACATCTGTGAAACTCATGCTTCCTGCAGAACGCTGGTCGAAAAGGCCTTTCGACAAGGTTTTTACTGGCCAACAACCCTCTACGATGCCAAAGAGTTGGTTAAGAAGTATGTACAATGTCAGTTTCATAACAGGCAGATACACCAACCGACTCAGGCATTGCAAACAATTCCTCTATCTTGGCCTTTCGCAACCTGGGGTCTCAATATCCTAGGACCATTCCCAAAGGCGCCAAGAGGTTTCAACTTTCTTGTTGTGGCTATTGATACGTTCACAAAATGGATCAAAGCCGAACCTGTGACTGAGATAACAACGGAAGCAGCAAAACGGTTCATGATGAGATGCGTGATTACTCAGTTTGGGGTCACAAGTCGAATAATCACAGATAATGGTAAGCAATTGATGACATCAACCTACTCGAACAGAGGAGAAATAACTACACGATTAATCTATTTGTCTTGGTGATAACTGCCTGGCGACGTAGGAACGTTACTTCTCCAACAGTAATCTCCAGTAATTGTGTCATCATCTGAAGCATTGATATGCCCTTTGGGATGGAGAAATTGTCGCCCATTGTGAGCACGCTATAAAAAGAGGAATCACCAGATGGCGGGGGAACGGACAAGAGGAGGAAGAAAGATACAATAAAGAGCACAAGATATTGCATTTCAGTCTTTCTCTTGATTTGTAACTAGCAAACTCAATACAACCACACAGGAGTAGGGTTGTTATTTTCTCCGGAGAAGGCCCGAACCTGTATAAAAATCCATGTATCATTCTCTCTACGTAATTTGAGTCTTGGAGACCCTCTGAATCAAACAATCATTACGTAAGTTCGGTTCTAAAACACCGACAAGGATAGATACCAATTTACACTAAATATTGGGGTGGTAGTAGAGACTTTGATGGAACGGTGGTGGAGGTGATGAGGCGAAGTGGTAGTGGAAGTGGAGCGGGGGATGTCGAGGGATGCCCTTCAAGCTCAGCATCGTGCCCCTTATATAGGGGTTGCCACCCTTCACGATAAGCATGGGCAGAGATTCCCATGATAACGCCTTTTGACCATCGATATACTCTTCATGATGACACTTTAGACTTCAGGAAGTCATGATGAAGCTTTTAAACTTTCGGGAAGAATATTCGCTATGATGATACTTTTGACTAGACTTTATTCCATTTGCTATAGTTCAGATTCCATCTACAATAGTGGATAGTACGTTATAATTGTCCTTCTTGTCTTTCTTGCTAATCTTTTATTGGGATGATATCCGATGTTCCTGTTGTGATTCTTCTTACTTTATGGAATAATAATTATGTATTGGTGATAATGGTCCTGCTTGGCTGCATTGCACGGTATCATCACTAAGGCTTTGACAAGGTGATGTCTTCTGAAGATGATGGGGACTATCTTCAATCTTTTTGAACATTGCCTCATATACTTGTAGCTGTAAGTATCCTTGAGATAAATCTACTCTTTATGCTAGCAATTCTTTGGTAATATCTTCTTTCAGCTGGGCCATACTAGATTTTTTTGTTTTTGGCACTAAATTTTCTTCCTTCAATGATGGGCCTTATTGTAAATTTATCCCACCATCTTGCATAATAAACTCTCTTCAGGGTTGTAGGGAACTAAGTTTTGTTCATACTGAAGTCTCATTTCAGGATCCATGGCATTCTTGTTTCAGCACAGAATTGCGTAAGTATAAAGGGCTACTCCTTTAGATCCTGGTTGAACTCCTGATTGCTGACTTTGATGATTTTTTGGAATTCTGAAGGCCCATTTTTCAAACCAAATGGCATTACACTCCATTCATAATGTCCAAAAGGAGTAGTAAAGACATTTTTATACCTGTCTTCTTCTTTAATACCAATTTGTGAGAATCCAGATTTCATGTTGAACTTGGAATATATCTTAGACCCCTGGATTCTTTTAATCAGATCATGTTTATAAGGGATGGGATACCTTATCCATTATAAGACCTTATTAAGGGGTTTGTAATTTATAACTAGCCTAGGAACTCCCCTTTCTTTTTCTGCAGCATTTTCAACATAGAAGGCTGCACAACTCCATGGTGAGGAACTTTTTCTTATCAGTCCTTTCTCCAGAAGTCCCTTAATTTATTTTTTACAAGTTTCTAATAGTCTACTATTCATTTGAATAGGTCTTGCTTTGGTGGGAATTTTTTCCTCCTTAAAGTTAGAAACATAAGGTAATCCGACTATATGTTTCTTTCGATGCCAAAATGCAGAGGGAAACTCAGAACAAATATTCTGTATAAATTTATCTTGTAATGCTTTTAGATTAACCTGAAAGTTTAGATCTTCAAGAGTTTTCACAATTTTGATCTTTTTTTATTTCAGATGATACTTCATTGATACATTGTTCTTTGTGCAATATAACTTCCCTAAGATGATTTAATAGAGCCTGTTCGGGTTTAGAGGAGAATCTGAGCTCTACCCTTTTACAATTGATTTTGAATTGAATACTATCTTTTGTTACAAGAAAGGGACGAATCATTGATAAGAATGGTGTTCCTAGAATGACTCCTTGCTTTAGATTCTTGACAAGCAAAAAGGAAGTCTTAATGCAAAAAACAGAAATACAAGTATGTACCTCATGAATTTTGTAGTTTACTTTGAGAAGGTTTCCATGGCACCATGAATTTTATGAGTGGATTTTTCAAAATATTTGAAGGGGATGATTCCGTCTCGAATACAATTCACATATGCTCCTGAGTCAATTAAAGTTTTGTATTTGAAGTGAAATCCATCAATGAATTTGTATGAGACTTCTATATACCATTTTTATATTTAAAATATGTTTCTACGGAGCTCACAACTTCTTCTTGATTATGTTGCGAAATTGCTTTTTCTTCAGATTCACTTTGAATTTCTACTTTTTCTTGGATTTCTAAGATTTGAACTCTTCTTTTAAGTTCTCGTAGTTCTTCCTTTATACAGTTTTGTTCCTGAAGGAGGTCATTTAAATATAGTTGTTTGTTCATCTTTTTATGATTTTATATTCTTTGAAAGACTTCATCTATGGAGAAATACATTTTATGTTGGATATGTTTTTCTGACTTATCTTTGTTGGTTTTGATTCTTGATAATAATCTTTCTAAGATGTCTTCTCTTTCTTTTGGATCTTGCACTGTATCAAAAGTGTCTAATACAAATTGTTCTAGATTTGTGAGGACTAAAATATTTTCTTCTGAGTTATCCTCAGAGATGTCTTGCTCGCAGTAAGAGCATTCACTATTTCCACAATGATTTATTTCTGAATGATCATCATCTTCAAAGCTAAATTCATTGTCAATATGGTTTAGGATTTCTCTTAATTTTTCTTTAATATCTTCATACTCTGATTCTAGCAAGGCTTGGATTTCCTTTTTGACTTTAGATTTAAAACATTTGCTTGCTATATGCCCTTTTAAACCACATTTGTAGCATACAATTTCTTCGTGTTTATTTTCTTTTTTAGAAGGTTTTCTATACCGCTTTCTCTTAGTATATAGTATGCTTCTTTCTTATTGTTATCATTTTTTTTTTCTAAATCGTTTAACATACTTTGTTTTATACTTTTTTTTTATTCAGATCTTGGAATCCAAATTGATAGCAAAAATCTCTCATTTCCTTTTTTTCCATTGACCTTTTATTTTTTTAAGTTGCTCCTTAATGTTAAGATCATTACACAGTTTAGCTCCTACCAACTGTATCTTTTGGGTTATTTTACCTATATCTAAGTATTGATAATTTATACTTCATTCTCCTTCTTTTCTTAAGGAATTTCTAACATTTTCAGTAAATAAAAGAGGTAACCCAGAATATATTTTTCCTTCCAAAAATCTTGATTAGAATCAGGCAAAGTGTATAATTTTGATAAGAATGTATCTTTATACCACCTAAAATCTGACATAGTCTTACATCTCAAGTTTATCGATTGTTCTCTCATAGATATCTTGATAATTTACAGCAAAACGATAGACTGTTATAAAGTAAGGTAGTCAGGGCATCTAAAATGTTACCGATAGGATTTCCATGCACATCTACCCGGACTAGAGGATTTCTATTTTCGTCTATCTTGATTGCATGAATAATTGCTTGCTTTTGATCAGTATCCAAGTAGTGATCTCACCAGTCTCTCAATTGACCAGAGAATCCAACAACAATCATTGATGGTACTTCTCTTTCTTGATTACCACTAGCTTTGCAAGCATTAACATACATAATCATTTGATGACAAAGGGTAAAAATTTGATATTCTGTATACCCATTTATATTCCATTCCACAATTTCTTTACCATTAAAATATGCCACATTACTAATTTGAGGCCTTTCTTCAAATTGTAGATCAGCATAAGTTGGTCTAGGATAATAATTCTTTATCTTAGCACTCCACTACCGATTCGCCTCATCACCTTCACCGTAGTTTCATTAAAGTCTTCACTACCACTCCACTACTTAGTGTAAATAGCTAGTATCTATTCTAAATAAAGACTCGATCTTTCGAGTCAGAGTGTGTAAGTTTATGTGTGGTGTATCAAAACGAATGATCTGGAACACACACACTGACACGCACAGGTCTCTCGTTAATTCGGCGGTGACAACGACGTCGCCGGAGAGGAACAAGTGCGGCGAAGTCGATCTCTATCGAGGAGCTCTCCGAGTCGCAAGTCGCATCATTGTAGGCTCTTTCTTATGATAAACTTGGAACACACATTCTTAAGTCAAAAACACAAAGAGACGTCGATCCGTCCATAAGCATATGTGCACAGGTGGAATGAACAAACTTGATCTTAATTTGGCCTGAGAGTTGCACTATAAACTTTTGCCGTTGCCTCTCGCGTATATGGAAGTTTATATATATTTCATCTACAGATTTCTGTTGCATACGCGTGAGCTAGTTTGACGGATCATATATTCGAGCCAGCGTCCGTGGTCGCGGAACTGAAGGTAAAATTGTCGAAAATTCAGCTTGCTCTCAGGCCCATACAAATGAAGACCGAATTCGTGGTGGATTTATAAGAAAAATAATCGAGTGTCTTCGTACGTATCATCGTATGTGTATAAAGTTATTGATATTATTTTACAGATATACACCTACATATACAGAGGCTTTAATAAGATAAAATAAAATCAGACCCAATGTCCTGTACATCCCCTAAACCCCACTTGAATCCGCGCATGGACCGAATGCTAGCAAGACTCACATGAGCATGCTTTCTTCTTCCACAGTGAGCCTGAGGGAGGAGGCCACACTTTAGGACGCATCACTCGGACAATTGAACAGCTAAATTCTTACGTTGCCTGAACATGCTTGGGCCTTAGGGCTGGAAACGAGCCGAGCCGACTCAAGCCTGGCTCGCTCAAGCTCGAATGAAACATTGGCTCGGCTCGGCTCATTTCAGGAACGAGCTAGAATCTCAGTTTGGCTCGGCTCTAGTAGGCTCGAGCTGGCTCACGAGCCACCGGCGAGGAGCAAAGCGGCAAACCGCATAGCCTACCGCACGACGCCCAAAACGCAGCGGGGCGCGGAGATGGAGGAGGCGGCGGCGAAGGAAGGAGCGGTGGCGGAGGACGAGGCGGAGGAGGAGGATGAAGGAGCGGCGGATGGAGGAGGAGGCGGCGCGCGCGAGGACGGAGTAGGCGATGGAGGAGGCGGCGACGGGCGGCGGATGGAGGAGGCGACAATGGGGCGCTCGATCCATGGAGGAGGGTGACAGAGGCGCTCAATCTCCAAGCGGCGAACAAGTGGTGGTGAGCAGCTCGAGCTCACTCAAAAATTTGCGAGCTGCGTAAGGGGCTCAGCTGCTCGGGCTTGTTTCGAGCCGAACTGGCTTGCGAGCCACGAGCTATTTTTCCAACCCTACGTTTGGCCTAGATAGTTGTCAACACTCGAACCTGCATGTTGTTAATTTGCCCCGGTTAATTTGCAATTTGTCTCGAGTGATTCGAATGATCAACGCACCACACCTGTATCTCACCGCCGTAAATGCTAATTCAGGTAAGACAGGTAAATTAAGCACTTGGTTAACATATAGCATGCTCAAGCCCCATCTCATAGTCCGATACATAGCAAGTAGTACCAGAAGCTAGAGAGACCTTGTCCGGAGGGAAAGCAGCTATCATATCACCCCAACCAGAAGCAACCTATGGCGCGCCACACAAAGTTCCAATTAATTTTGAACTCTCGTTGTAAGGGAATAGCAAGGGGGTGGTCGGTCAGGTTGATTGATACGAGGCATTGCCTAGATGGAGAAAGCAAAACTACCGAGTAATTTCGTTCGTCGGGTAACGTTGGTGTTGGCGTGGAGGGATAAGATTTAAATTATTAGTCTATCCCCGTAGATGAGTCGAGATTTTAGTACGTAAATATTGCAAGAAAAGAGGGAAATGCATCAAGAGTATGCAATACTTTCACATTTAAGCATCGACAATTTAAGAGAGACAGAGATTATTAGTAGTTCAGACGAGGAAGCGATTGCTCCAAGGATCGATGTCCCTACCAGTCGCCAGTGACCATACCATTGCACTGTTGCCTTCCATCATTCCACGTCGTCATGCATGCATATCGTTGTTGCTATATATATGCTACCCAACCCATGCCATGCCGGCTTACATGTTGTAGCAGTGTTGCTGACTTTGTTGCTCTCTCGTGTTACCGGACCTAATAAAACTGCTAATTTGTCGTGCATGGATGTGGCTTATGTTGTGGTAAATCGGTTGTTATGTCTTTTAGTTGGACTGAGGTTGCAATTTGCAAAAACCAAGACAGTCTTCTCTAACAAAATTTTGTGGACTTTTTGTTGGTCAAGGTACCAAGCACTCGAACTGTACTTTGATGAAAACAAAGCTTTACTAGTCTAGATTTACCCACCCCTTCCGAAATCTAAGTCGATTGGCGTACAGTTGGTATAGTAGTTACCATTTGCTACCATCTACTAATAACATGATAAGCAAATATTTCATAGTAATGTACAGTAAACCAGTTCTAGTAGACTAGGTAAGGTTGTATTGGCAGCAACAGATGAATGCTTTCGCACTACCCATTTACTAAGAGAAATAATGATTTAAAAACTCTTGGTATGCACTAATTAAATTATTTACTTCTGGTCATTTGCATCGATGCACACATGATGTATCCCTGGTCTATATCCTTTTAACCAAACTAAGCTTGCAGATACCGGACCCCCGGCCGGCCATGGCGAATGGAGCTGCGCCTGCGTGCCCTGCGAACTGAAATGAGGGAGGAAGACAAGGTGATGTGGTATGGGCCAACTAGGTAATATCTCGCATGTTAGCCCACAAGGCCCACTAGTAGCAAGCCCACCCCACCGTATGCAATCCACTGATCCAAAAAAGAACAGCCACCACTATATAAGCTTCCAAGAGCGCTCTTTGAAAACCCTACCCTACCCTACCCGTCGCCGCCGCCGCCGCCGCCGCCTCGTCCAAGCAGCGCTTCCGACCCCTCGGCCCGAGCTACAGCTCCCCCCATTCGATCATGGTGAGCGACTCTCCCGAAACCCTAGACTCTCGATCTGAGACGGCTCTTCTGCCTCTGACACGCGCGGTGGTTTTCGTCGCAGGCGGACGTTGATGTCGACACGGAGGTGGCCGCCGGCGCCCAGCCGAAGAAGAGGACGTTCCGCAAGTACAGCTACCGCGGCGTGGACCTCGACGCGCTCCTCGACATGTCCACCGACGACCTCGTCCAGCTCTTCCCCGCGCGCCCCCGCAGAAGGTAACACCGCCAGTGCTGCTAGGTGCTAACTTTTGTGTGGTGGTTTTTGTATCGTTTGGTTTTGGTCTGATCTGATTCGTGATGATGAGTTGTGGTGTTGGATTTTGGGTAGGTTCCAGAGGGGGCTTAAGAGGAAGCCGATGGCGCTCATCAAGAAGCTGCGCAAGGCGGTGAGTGATAGTTTAGCTTTTAGACATTTATTCCGAGTTGGATGTTGAACTGTGAAATGCTAAGCTTGTGTAGATCTGCATTGTCCGTTTGCTGCGCTACTAATTTTGGGAATTTGTAGTTCTGGCTGTATAGTTGAATTGAGCGATTTAGTCTCTTACCATGCCCTTAGATCTCTACTTCTTTTAGTGCTACTAGTCGCTTGTTTATTTAAGCTACGAAATTGGCCTTTATAATTATAAGAGCTTGTCGATTTATTAGTCTTTAGCGGTTGCCAGTTGGGATTAAAAAAGTTGGTGTACGTTTGTGGTACTTACTGTTAGCATTTAGCAATTAATCAATATAGCTGCCCTTAGGAATTTCAGTTTGTTCTATTGTTATATACAATGTTCACAAGGTGCTAGGTGCTAGTTGGGCGATGGACCGGCCCCTACGCCGCCAACTCAAGCGGAGGGAGCGTGTGGTGGTCGATGGGAAGAAAAAGGAGGAGGTGGCTGCGTCATGTCGGCCGTCCGATCGAAATTATTCTCGTGTAATCTTAACCGATCGATAGAGACCCCACCCCTCCATATTGCGACACGTGTCCCCCAAAACCCTACAAGCCATTCTCCTCCTGACCCTCCCCACGCACGCCGACTTCTTTCTCTTCCTTCCTCGCTTCTTCTTCCTCCATATCCGGATGCGGAGCCGCGGCCACCACCTCTACCTTCCTATCTGGCGAGCTCCATGCGTCCCCCACCCCCCCACGGCGACCTACCACCCGCAGCAGCTTTTGGCGCCGGCATCGGAGCCGCGGCTGCCCACTCGTGCTACCACTGGCCGTTTACACCATCGGCGGCGGAGGTCGAATCGAGTGATGGGGAGGCCAAATCGAGCGACAGGAAGGTCGATTCGGCGCCAGCGAGTCGGATCACCCCCTCCTCTCTTTCTATCCCGCCGCTGCCACTGCCACTGCCACTGCCCCACCCCCTCCTCTCTTTCTGTTCCGTGCCTTGGACCGCCCCGGCCGCCTAGGAATGCCTTGGCGGGCGGCTGCCTAGGCACCCGACTAGGGCCCAAGTCGCGGCGGCCAGCCGGTGCCAAGCGCCTAGGCGTCCACCTAGAGTGATTTTGTGAACACTGGTTATATATGATACATATCTATAGTTGTCTATTCAGTCATTGTTTTTGTTGGATACGTTCTGACAGGACTTTGGATGTAAATTCTCCATTAATAGTTTGTGTTTGTTTTCACTAGAAAATTTAAATGTTTCTTTTTCATTTTTGGAAATATGTGATATGGGACATTTTGATGCTTGTCTCTACGGTGCTTGTTTTGTCGCAACTTGAACTGGGTAACAATTTTGCCCTGTATAATATCATGTATTTTTGGCATGCTTGATTCTGCATCTGCATGGTATATGCTTATTGTCCACTGTCCAAATTACATCTAGTTGTAATATTCTTTACGACTTCATAGGAGAAATGTTTAAGTGGGAATTGGTTGATTCTGCACCTCTATGCTGCTATTTTGGAGCTGGAATGCACATTTTCTTATTTGAATGGGCGTTGTTTGTTTAAGTCTAGTGTTTCGATGGGCCTTATTTGCTATTTTTGTCCCACTCCCACATGATCACAAGTTATCTGCTTAGTTAGATATTCGATCTCTGGTAAGTTTGATTTATGATAGTTTCTTGGTGAAATTAGCCCTATTCAGTAGCATCTTTGTTATGTCTGGCCTGGTGAGTATTGCATTGCTTTTCTGCAACAGTATTGAGTTGTCAATACTAGTTTTCTAATAGGAAGATGCACAATTTAGTTATGTCTTGTTGATGGCCTATGTGTTAGTTTCACTGAAGTACTTTACTCCAACTAGTTGGGGTATTGAACACCATTCTTCTGTAATTTTAGAAGTACTCTAATTTAGAATAGATTACTCTGGAGCTACCGAAATTCACTTGTTATGTGATAAATGTTTGTTGTAGTAAATTATCAAGGTAAAATGTATGAAAGGTGTATATTCAAGATATGATGAGCTGATAATTATGAATCTTTTTAACATATTTTTTTTTAAGTTTTTAATGCCCTTGTTAGTCCAATGTGATCTTACATAGCATTTAGATTTGAAGACTTCATGCATTCTGCTATACTGCTACTATTTTAATTGCCTCTGACAACCGTTCCTATGTGTGTTCCTGCCTGTCCTTGCCTATTCTCTCCTTGCAATGTCAAGTACCTGACTACCTTAGCGAAAGCTTCTATCTACACATGCATTTTGTAGGATAGCAACACTATCTTGTCTCTGAGAACTAACATATTTTCTCATTTTACTCTTTAGATAATTAGGCAATCTGCTTTATGCTGAGTGTAGGCATGCATTTTGTAGGATAACATTATTGTCCTGTCTCTGAGAAATAACATATTGTGTCAATTGTCTCTTTAGGTAATTAGGTAATCAGGTTTATGGTTTAACGACAGGCCAGTTACTGGAATAATTAATTGCGTGCTAAACAATTTGTCATTTCCTGGCAGAATTCGTTTAGTAATGGATATGGGGCTCCTAAGAAGTGTTTTGGTTGGTAGTTACAATCATAATTTCAGTTTTCCAGTGCATGTAGTTGGATGTGGAATGTATGTTGGATACATCCCCTCCTTTGATTGTATTGGAATTATACAACACATGTATTGCAATTATGGAGTAATCTAACCAATAAATGGGACATAATCAAGGATCGAAATACCGTTACCGGACTGAATCCCGGCAGGGGACCGGGAACGGTTACCGGTTTTCCCGGGAAAAACCCGGTTGAATTTCGTTTAAATATACTTAAAAATCAACCGAAATTCGAAATTTGAATTTGCAAATTCCGGAAAAACCGACCGGGATTTCGTTTCCCGTTGCCCATCGGTAAGGCCGGTTACCGGCCCGGATTTCTATCCCTGGACATAATTCCTTTTACATGTAATCATAGTGCGTAAGAAAAAGAACTGTGAACCAAATGCCCCCAAATGCAATCCACTGTCATCTTTTATTGTCATGTTTGATGTACTGAGTCCTGATTGTTACGCTTATGTACTGCTGCTCGCCTACATGGAGAAACACTGTGCAGTCTTTTTGGTTTATAACTGGTTATGTATCTCTTCCAGATGCTTGTTGCTACTATTTCCTTTTGACTTCGCATATACGCCTTCATTTATAAATTTTGCCATTGATATCAACTTGTAACTCACCTTTTGTTCTTTTGTAAAATTCTTGTAAGCAGAAAAAGGATGCTCCTGCCGGTGAGAAGCCAGAGCCCGTGAGGACCCACCTCCGCAACATGATCATCGTACCTGAGATGATTGGAAGCATCATTGGTGTCTACAATGGCAAGACCTTCAACCAGGTTGAGATCAAGCCTGAGATGATTGGTCACTACCTCGCAGAGTTTTCCATCTCTTACAAGCCAGTCAAGCACGGCAGGCCTGGTATTGGTGCCACCCACTCCTCACGGTTCATTCCTCTCAAGTGAGGTGTGGTCAGAAATGGGATTTTATGCTCTTCCAAGAGTTTGTTTTCTTAGCGTGTCTATGTAGCAGCTGTTGAATTTGAGCATCGTATACCTACTGTCTACCTAGCAACTCTTGTGAACCTTAAATTAATCTGATGTTACTTGATCGAGATTTCCAATGTTACCCTTTGCAATGTGAAACATGTTATCCCTGTTGCTGTTTTGCATGAAAATACATAGCTTACACTATGGATCGAAATCTGCATGCGGATGAAATCCGGCACAGGGTAACGGAATCCGGCGTTCGGAAATTTAAAAACCGGGTGAATTCAAATTTTGAATTTTTGAACTCCAAATTTTACCGGCCGGTAACCGGTCGAACCGGGGAAAAACCGAAAAAACTGGAATTTGGGGAAAATGGTAATTATGAAATTTAAATTTAGAATAATGCAAATATTAATGGGAAAATATTTCAAGATGTACATAAAAAGTCATCCTTGGTTGCTTCACTCTCCAGAGTAGTTCTCTCGTCCAAGTATTCTAAAGCATGTAACACAATAAAAAACATAAGTTAATGATAATGAACGATAGCTTGACTAGCATACAAAAAACAATAATGAGAAGTAATTCATACCAATATATTGTCGAGAAACGCGAAGGTTGTGCAATGTAGTCGTTGTTATTATAGAGTATAAGTCCTTCAAATTGTGCTAGGTGAGTCTTGTATTGACCCCAAGTGTGTGTTTCGTGTGCATATTGTAACCAATGATTGTAAAGTTGTTGGTAATATGTGGGTTCGACCCACTGGTAAACGTTTCTGGCATTGGTATTGAAGGACACAAGGCCGTAATGGAAACTAGGATAAGAAGAGACGTCCGACAAATGAGAATCATCTCCAGAAGGCAATAGATTGACATCTCGACGTCCATAAGTCCGAGTGGATCTTGAGCTAGCATGCGATTCATAGGAAGAAGAGTCATGTGGCTGAGATTGATCTTTTTGGCGACCCTTACCCCTCGTGTAGGTCTTATGAAATTGTTTTGAAGCATAACAACCATGGTCTTCATCCTGAGTAGCATGCGTGAAGTTTTGCTCGCAGGTGAATTCCAATGGTTGGTCTTGCCTCATCATGAGCAGTCCCACCATCGGCACCATCATCGGACGACGGAGAGCTACTATCACGGACTCTTGATGCTGGACTTCATCGATGGCGGACTTTCTGCTTTCTTCGTCGCTTGCCACAAGATTCTCCTCAATGGCCTTTTTCTTCTTCCCGTCGTGCACTTGTTTCCCTGCTTTGTAAGTGAGGCAAAGTCTTGACCAATTTTTCATTGGTTGGCTACAATATTTTCTTTTCCCAAGATGACTCTTGCCAATATTTTTCTTTGTCCACTGCTTCAATGGTTCATCATCTAGTGCTTTATTCAATTCCTTTCGAGGATAGCATCAACTACAATCAGATGGCATAGGGGCTCACCTTCCTCGTCTAGTAGGGCTCTGATTGTATCATGGAGCTATCAAGCCACTCGTGGATTGGGTTCTCTCAATCAGCATGAGTGGCATTGATTAGATCGCCAAAAGGATCTACATCCCTATCTTCATTTCTAGTCTCATGCTCTTGCAATCGTAGCCTCAGATTGTAGTGGACATACACGAGTTTATGTAATTTCTTATATCCAAGACGGTTCCTCAATTGTGTATGTACCAATGCAAATGTGCTCCAATTTCGCTTCACATCCATCGGATTTAAACACATTGCGAGACAATCCGCAAGGCATATTTTGTTAATGTCGGTGTCTGCGCCCAAACGTCATCCACCATGTAGCTACAAGTAACATAAAATTTGTGTTAAACTAATAGTGATGGGTCATTTTCCATGTATATGTAAGTTCGTAATAACCTACCTGCAGAATGACGATTAACACTCATGTGAGCCTCATTGGAAGCAAATAAACCTCGCCGACACGGTATTGTTCTTGCTCGCTTAGAGCCTCGCATCAAGTCCCGGGTGTATCGGCTAGTCTTTGAATCGCCATTGTCGGGAAGCGACGAGGGTCGGATTCTTCCCACATTATAGAAGCGGCTCTGCGGGTTCAAAGAACGATCTTTGTGCAAACAAACACACTTAGAGAGTTGGAAAAAATACAACAAATATGTGATATTTATTTGGATTTAGAAAACTATGAACTTGCTCGAACTATGTACGCGCGGTCCTTCATCATTGCAATTCTCCTATTAACAATCTTTATGACACGACAATAAGTGGCATCTTCTTCTTTCAGACGGCTTGAAGTTCGAAATTGAGTTCGTTACGTCTTTCCAACCATTCCTGCCACTGTTGCGGGTTTCTGTTGGTCGACATATCTGAGTAGTCGGTAAATTGGTTCTACCAATTTTATGACCCAATTCATACTCGACCACCATTGTCTACTTGTGAAGCAGGAATACATGTATTCTCCTTCCTCGGTCGTGCTCAAATGGTTGGAGCTCCATACATCTGACACCATCCACTTCGTGAACTTTGCTTTTCTATCCCTAAAACTTTTCAAGAAAATGAATGTGGTTCCAAACCTTGTGGCGTTTGGACGAACTATCTCCCCTCCAATTTGTTGGCGCATTTCATTATGGAGGTGACTGTGGTTGTATAGGAACCGACAAATCCTCTTAGCCGCCTTGACAACTGCATCAACCTCCTCGAACTGACCAATATCCTTCAACATGAGGTTGACGGTGTGCGCTGCACATAGCTGCCAGACTAAAGTTGGGTTCTCTTTAATTACCAGTTGGCATGCTTTCTTATAGTTCGCACCATTGTCAGTCACAATCTGCATGACATGTTTAACTCCAACTTCTTCCACAACTCTACGAATCTCACGATACAAAAAGTCAGCATTTTGTATGTCACCAGTTGCATTCACTGACTTATGGAAAAACATTCTTCCATTGCGAGACAACATAAAGTTAATGATACTCATTTGTGTAGGCCCACCCAAGAATCACACATAATAGAGACTCCATATATATCCCGCCTTCTTTGAACTGTGATACGTACTCCTTGACCTCTTGTTCGTTGGCATCAAGATATGTCCCATCGATTTCATGCCCTCTTGGTGACGGAACCCCTTGGCCAAGTTCTTGTGTCTCTTTGATGGTGGCACGAAAACAAGGACACTCAGCCTTAACTCCAGCAATGTCATTACTATGGAACCACTTTGACCAAATTTTCTCAAGTTTTGACTTTGCTTCTCCGCAAGTGTTGTATCAATGCGGGTTGGACGGTGCCCGATCACGCAAAATATCGTGATCAACTCTCATGGATCGTGACCGCCAAACATCCTTAAAAAGCATTGCTTCTGTACCACTACCTCTGCCACTTCCACTTCCATTTCCACTCCCACTTCCCGTACCACTTCCACTACCACCACCATGTTCAAACGTCGCACCCCTGGCTCTAGCTCTTTGTTGCATCTGATGTAACTCTACCGACTCCCGACGAGCCCATTCCATTTGCATTTCCTCGTTATCATCAAAGGCATCTTCATATGAAGGACCACGTGCTATAGGCTCTCTTGCGGCTTCCTCCATTCGCAGTCGTTCATCTTTAAGAGATTTCTTTCTTGCCTTCGCTTCTTCAAGACTTGCCAGCATGAGCCTTCGGACTTCCGCCGGAACCCCATTGCAAGCAACAACATCTCCGTGTCTCCCGGCAAGATGTTGTTTTAGGCGGGTGACACCTCCGCCTGATTTTGTTAGATTACAATATCTGCACTTCCAACCAGCACCTCCTAGTCTCTCTCCATGGTCCCAAACATTGATAGATTTAGAAGCCATCACCTACAATAATCCATACAAGATGAAAATTGTTAGTGCATCTTGCGTCATGTCCTCACCTCCTACTCTAGGTTCTGGTTTGCTATTATGTTTTTGTAGTACATTTTATCCATACTTTACAAAGAACATGTTACAACAAATGATTCTGTACCCTTGGTTCATTGTATTTGACTATAATTACTCTAGTATTTCACCCTTGGTCCAAATGTGCAACCCTCTACAAATGCATTCAAGATGGTTTCCTACACTACGATCTCTCTTTCGTCCCTACAAACAATGAACTCAAAAACTCCACAAGTAGAAGAAAAAAGTTTCAAACCTGCTGCTCCTGCTTGCTTGTGCTTGTGCTGCTGCTACTGGGTGTGTGGAACCAAGTTAATGGAGGGAGAGGGAGGGAGGCTTGCTGCCCTGGTTGTGCAAATGAATTAATGGAGGGAGAGAGGAAGGGAAGAGGAGGCAATCAGGGAGCAAGAATGAAGATAAACTGAAGTGGGGAGCAGTCAAAGGAATAAAGGTGTATTGGGGGGCCTGCTGCACATGCAAAGGAATCAAAAGAATTAAAAAAAAAATTCGACCGATTTTTTTTTCTACCGGACCGAACCGGTATACCGGTTACCGGCGAACTAATGACCCTGCCAGACCGGTGTTTGGAGGAAAGCTAAATGAGGTGGCTTGTTTGGTTTGACGGGATTCCCTTGATTTGACAAGTGGTTGATGTATGCCTGGTTGTGTCTCATCTCTACTGCAGAAACAATGTTTTCTGAGAGAAAAATACTCCAACGCTACACTGTAGCCGTACAGCTGAAACACTGAAATATTTACTGGGGCTAAACATACTATAGCGATTGATGTGAGGATTTGGTTTTTAGTTTTTGCTTTTGAAGTATTTGAATCCCTTTACCACCTGGGTCTGGATGGTTTAGGCTACCGAGGTTTTTCTTTCTGAATGGTGACCAAACCTGACTAGCTGAGCCCCGCCCGATTAGCCTTGCGGTGTTTTTCCCCCACTTTTATTTTGAAACTTAGCCTTGTGTTTTTCGTTGTTGAAGGAAGTACTTAGGTGGTCGCAAAGTTGCGAACTGTTTGTTTCAGTCCCACGATAATACTCATGCAATACGTGTTTCTACTTTCTTCTGAGCGACTGTGGATTGTGTGAGGATGGGATTGTTGCGGTAGTATGTAGATACGATCCCAGATCCCGATCTCTCACATGATGTAAAGCTAATGCATTTGCTTTTAAGATTCTGAGTTTCTGACAGTGGAGTGCTGAATACGCGGCATGGCAGACTGACATTACATTTGCATACAGTGTTAGGAGGGGCTATGCGTTAGAGGCTGGATCATCAAGTATAGTACTACTGGTTAATGACGTTGATCGATGTTCCTAGTTTACAACCTCTAGCTGTAAATTTTAATAATTCTTGTACTCTGAAAAAGGCTTTGATTATTCTTTTGCAGCTGATTGTTCTTTCTGTTCATAGTACTCCATGTCTCCAACTGCATTGCTAACGGTTGTTCCTTAACACTAGTGTTTTTAATATTAGGATAAATCAATTGTCAGACTCCCTCATTAGCGGGCCTTCTCAACCACTAGGCATTGAAATCCAATGCTTGTATCGCTAGGCATGGACCACTGCCTTTTACAGTTCACGACAAGACTATTTTATAAAAGGAAACGGCTGCTAGTTCGCTTGTTAGTCAACTGGAAACTGTGGCGTAACTTTGAAGTGTCCGTTTAGAACTACTACAACACTTGCTATCATTAGGAGAACAATTTGCGAGATAAAAAAAGATCACCTACTGTTATCTTTTTTAGACTAAAACCACCTATCAAGTGTTATTCCAAAATAGAAATACTGACACTGTATTATGACAATTTGCTAAGAAAAAAAAACATGTTGTTCTAGTCTATAGAGGGATGTATTATAAGCCAGTTAAAGAATAACAGGCATGGGGCACAGACTGTACACATCATATTTGCTTGGATTTATAATTTTTATTCAGGGTAAAGATCAAGCCTAGATTTTTCGCTATGTGGGCCATTAAGTTTGTAACAAATATCATGCGTGCACGCATAACACTTCTGATTAAAGAAGTGACTGAATCAACATTACTAATAAGCTAAGCCAGGTCGATATAATTGTTGGACAGCTCAATCTCTCCTGAAAAATAACCAGTAGTAGTGTTATTAAGATGCACAGCACGGGGGCACATGCTTAGCGCAACTAATCATCGGCGCTATTCGTGGGGGTGTATTTAATGCCTTGATAATCTTGTTGATTTCCCTTCATGTGGTACCGTCAGAACAGAGCTGCTTGCCTGCTCGCTTGTTGTTTAACTGCATGTTTCAGTTGCAAAAACACCAAGGGAATTAAATTTGATTTTGGTCAATGTTTCCAGATAGTTCGTTGATGGCTTGATGCTGATTAAGCAGCACCAGATAGATCACCATTCCTAGTTGAGCTAGAATTGGATTTAACATGAGCAAGTATGAGCATCTGGACATCATGATCTAGTTGGTTACTCAAATTAATTAGTATGAAGCAGCATCTTGCTTTGATCTCTGAAGCGCTGCGTCATGATAGTCGCAATTAGGACCCGTAAAATGCGCTTAACCGCACGTTAATGGCTCGGAAAAGACGGGGAATAACTACAGCGAAATCACTCTTGCAACGGTTGAGATGCTCATCTCCTTGAGTTGTTCATGCTGCATATCTACAGTAAATAGCAAGATTTTAGTAGTCACAGAGATTTTATGGACGCAGTTTTAGTCTTTGGTAAGCTCAAGCTAGAGATGCCATCACTCACCACAATTTATCTGAAAAAAAGGCAAGAAAACAAACGCATTGCACTCCAATCAAGTGTCCACTGTACATTGCGAAAAGAAGACAGCGAAATGTTACAATTTCACTTGCTTTTCATTTCTGTCAGACTGAACAATCAAGGACCAACTGGTATGTCCATCACTGCCTATTCATGGGACAAAGTTGCTCTCTGAGCATCCAGGATGAGCAGCAGTGTAGGCTACAGAGATTTTTCATGAAGTAATCCCCTGAAGAAGTTTTGGCACAAATATATAATTATATTTGCAATTTTGCATTGCTCCTGACATTGACAGCCTCAGGCTTCAGCATTTGTGGCTTGCACTGACAGGTCCTGCGGCTGCGCATGGTTGTGCTCGTTTTCGTAGGTGACGATCATCATCGCAGGGTCGCTGCGACACCTATCGACGTGCTTCCTCGCAGGGCAGTCCTTCATGCTGCTGCACCTGTAGTATCCCCTGCACAAACAAGAAATTTCAGTTGCAATCATCCATACTGATTCAGTCGTCTCACTCAGCAATGCACAATGATGAACAGAGCTACAAAGTTCAGAACTTCTCGGCCTGACTATCCCATTACATCATTTTAGCCTGAATATTCCGATCTGATGTTTGGAGGAACCAAACCAGTTGCAAGTGAAATTTGTTTGATAAAGATTAAAGAGTAGGATAAAGAAGATGGCAGGTTAATTTAATTGGCACGACAAAGAACTTGAGTACTACTAATTAACCAAAAGTGTGAAGACAAATGCTCACAATACCTTGGATGAGGAGAGCCTTTAATTGGTTTCTGCCCATACTTCCTCCAAGAGTAATCATCCGCAGGTATATCAGCAATCTTGTCGCTGATTGCTGGCACCCTCACCACCCTTTTCTCCGTCGGCTTCCTGCAGAAATCAGAAAAAAATTACCAAATAAATATCGCAACAACATGCAAAATAATTTCCAGCCAAGAAAAAATGATGCAATTGACACCAACTTTTTCTTTGGGCAATGGCATTTGCCATTGGCGTCATCCCCTTTCCTAGCACACGCCTTCTTCAACGGCGCCGCCGACGAGGTGCAGACCGAGTTGTCGAAGCTGAAGCTGATCACCTCCTTGGCGCTGCTCCTTGGCATCTCGATGTGAAACATTTCACTTTGCTTCTGATCAAACTGGAAGCTCTTCTGCTGCTGCTGGAATTGGATGTGAGTAGTAGTAGCAGAAGAATTAACTGCAGGAACAACACCAACTTTTGAGCTGTTCTGCACAGAGACTGTGGAGGGAACACCACAACCATTCAAATTCAAGAGTGCCGTCTCAAGAAACATGTTCCTATCAAACATGGCCGGTGTGATCTTGGCAGAGGGAGCCACCACCACCACCTCCTCCTCTTGGCTGCTCGGCGCAACGCTTTTCGCCTGCGGCGGCGCAGGAGTACTAGCACTACTGAGATGAAGGCCACTGGGAGTGGGACATGATACCAATGGGTGATCCAAGAGGCAGCTTGGATCAACAGGAGGTGAGCTCCTCTTGCCAACCCTTGCCCTTGCATGACCTACCCTGTTGCTCAGGATGGTGACCACCTTGTCGAACCGGGAGACGGCCTCGTCGGTCTCCGTGACGATGGCCACGAGCCGGAATGGGTCTCCGGACTGCGAGAGGAGCGCGACGAGATTCTTGCAGCCCTCCACGGCCGCCCGGTTGGCTTCCTCCACCCCCTCCATGGTGAAGACTGAATAATTTGCACCAAGAACAATGCAAGAAGCACCAAGAATTCAAGTACTAGTACCGAACTAGTAATCTTGATGGTGCAATGGAACAGTGAGTGGCTAAGCTAAGGAATTAATCAAGGAGTTCTAGATTGGAATGAACAGATCTTAGATAGGTAGCAACAAGGTGAATGGAACTGATCAAAGATGAAGAAGAGTTTGACCATGGGTCAGAAGATAGAACCATACAAACACATGCAGAAACTTTGTAAGATTAGATTGGTTGCGGAAGCAGGGAGATTGTATCAAACAAACCTGTCCTGTGAATTGAGTGGGACGAAAGGTTGCAAGATTGCAACAATGGTGGCGCAGGAAAAAGTTTTTGCTAGATCTTGCTGTCATTTTATACAGGGAGAGAGAGAGAGAGAGAGAGAGAGAGCATATGTGACGTATTCTCATTGGGTCCTTCCCTTGTGCAAGAACCAAGAGGTAATTCGGGAGTATAATATTCCGTTTGGCAGTCAGAGGTGGAGCACCATCGGAATAAAATTTAGCAAACTCAACGAGTGTTGTTGATCGGATGATCACAGCCGTCGGCAAGATAGACGGGCAGGATGTTATTTGATATTATTTTATTCTTGAATTTTGATTGATACTGAAAATTAACATATATAGACGTCAACTACTTGATCTCCGTACTCCTTTTTTTCTTCAGTTTTTTAAGCTGGTCAATTGAGCACTGTGCGTTAAGAAAAAGGTTGAAATCCCCACACAAATTTTTTTTTTAAAAAAGGTTGATAAACTCGTAAACATTTCTGCTGTTTCGATTGAAACTCATAAAGTCATTTTTTAAATATTTGTTTATTGAAATCAGCAGAGAAATTTGTTCAAGACTGAATTGAATAATGCTCTTCAGTTGTGTTTATATTTTGGCCAGCTCATCGGCAGAATAGATCAACATTAGGATGTCACTGGAAATATATCGGCTAGTTGTTCAACTCCAGCCGTCATCTCAACTATGACACAAAAACAATTCCATAAGAAATTATCCAAAACTTTGAATAAGCCCAACCTCCTTTAACCGTATATGATTGATTACATGACTATCGTCTGATTAAATCAACCCTAGATAAGAAAACAAATAAGCATACTCACACGTCTGATTAAATCAACTCCGTACAACCAGTTCGTGTGCAGGAGTGGATCAGCAGGGGGCTAAGGGGGGTTGGCGCCCTAGTTACCCCTAAGCACACAATGGGTACCCCTTTGTAACATCCAAAAATTCAATCGTGGGATATTTGTGTTGTTAATAAAATGAGGAAGTATTTTAAGCATGTTTCTGGAATTTGCCTGAAATCAATTATTGCATTTGCATACAAACAGAAACTTTAAATAATTTTTGAGACAAATATAGAAGAAAAAAAATGAAAAAAATTCACAAGAAACTACACTGTGTCAGGAGCCTTCACAAAACTTTTCATAGTTTTTGGAGCTCGATTAGGGGGATGAATAGGCGAGTTTAAAATTCTTTTAGAGAAAACCGAGTTTTTTAATGCAGAATGGTAAATCAAACCGATTTTGCTTAGTTAAAAACCTAAATAAACTAATATTGACTAAGTGCACCAACAAGCTAAGACTATTGACAATGATAGTAATCATACAAAGATATGTAAGCAATTTAGTTTTATGCATGTAAGTTGCAAGAAGGTAAAGCTCAAGAAGGCAAACCACAAGGACGCTTAAACTTTTTCCTATGGTGATCGGAAGCTTGCCGGTTTCCCCTAGTCCACGTTGAGGTAAGTCCAATTGTATTAGACTAGCTCCATAAATTAAGCCTACACCTTGAATCCACTCGGGGTTACTCTTCCTCTACTCCGAAAATGGCGAGTACCAAGCCACTCATAACTACCCTGGTTTTCTCACAACCTTCTTTGAGAAAATCACTAGCACAACTCTTCCAAGCTGTCTAGGTGTTGGCAAATACCAAGAGTAATAAGTCGGAGATGCTCACTTCAACAAATCAAGTGTTTAAGCTCAATGGATGCAAAATCCAAGCCTAATGCAACACATGCAGTATGATTTCTCTATCTAATCTCACTAATTGCAACACATGCACAAAAGAAAGGAGAAAGCTTGCTCTTGGCTCAATAGAAATGAAAAATGGCACCAGCACAACACCCACAACAGGCCACAAGGGGTATTTATACATTCACACACAAAAACTAACCGTTGGGGGTGAATCTGTGCAAAAACCAGGGAGGTAGGTCAGACCACAGGCATGGGGCCGGTCAGACCGGACTACTTTGTAACAGTAACTTATGCAATAATCAATGCTACAGAATCTATCTGTTATGCTAAGTCCAGTCAATTTGCACACTCAAGATTCGGTCAGACTGGGTTCAAAGATCTTCTAAACAGGGAAACATACTACTGGAAAAGGCTGATTGCGCCGGTCAGTTCGGGGTTCCGGTCTAACCGGTGAACACAAGGTGGTTAGTTTGGAAACGAGATTTCAGTAGCAAGTCTAAAAAATAACCCTTTCTGGAAAAAGTTGACCGCTTCAAGGATCCGGAGGTCCAGTCAGTCCGGACTTCCAACCGTGGTCAGTTCGGATAGCATAAATGCGAATAGGGGGCACTCTGGAAAAACCTAACCACCCGACTCAGACCGGGGATCCGGTCAGTCCAGGGTACCCACTGTGGTCACTCCGAACAAGGTGAAAAAAAACTGATTTTGCAAACACTCTTCAACTCAATTCTACCAAACACATTTGCAAATTGATACGTAATGCAATCAAGGTATGCAAGAAAGATCCTCAAAAAGTAGCAAAACACATTTCCGACTTTCAAAACCATGCCACAAGGAATTTGGTACATGTACTTAGAATTGTTTGTAAAACACATTCGCAAACTAAAGTCACATGCTACAAGGATTATGCATGAGCCTCAACTTTTTGCAAAACACATTTGTAAACAAAAACATCATGCCTAGAAGAGCTAGAGCAAACACTAGAGCTATCAACACATGACATACTCAAGCTACTAGTCAAGACACTTCTTAATAGTACGATAATCTATACTAGCAATCTGGTCTTTCAACCAAACACCAAGACCGGTAAAAGACTATGAACACATCCTTAGCTTATGCTAGTCATACCTATCTTGAGTATCAATCTTGGAGTGATCACTTGATGACGAGCATCTCCATTCCAAGTCTGGGTTCTTGACTTGTCAATCATCAACACACATCACCACTTAATGACTATCATCATGGGACTTAACCTGTTTTACCAACTCATGGAAAATGTTAGTCCATATTACGATTGTCATTAATTACCAAAATATTTTATTAACACATAATGGCGAGTTTAGATTCTTCACGCGCCCGCAAATTCTAGAGCAACCGCCAACTTCTTGTCGTTAATCTCGTGCTATTCTCAGCCGTACTTAAGCCTATTCTATTTTTGTGCAAACCTGAGTTTATTGCTCCTTGGTTTCGCGAGAATATGTGTGTCGTTCTCGACGCCGGTCAGCGTGCCTCCGCACCATTGCCGCCTTTGGTGAGCTTCCTTACCCTCATCAATCGTGTCACCGTGCGTCTCTTACCTCACTCATGCTCTTTATCTACTCAATGCAGCCTTTGGAGCTCTATGACACGGAAGCGCCAATGTCTTCTTAGTCTCCAACGCACACCCCGATCTGAGCCAATCGTCCCCGTCGCTCCGATGAGTCAGGGCTCAACCCGAGTGCGTCACGATGTGTTCCACTCCCTGATCTTGCTATTCCCTTACTTAACATTGTCCATCTCGTAGAGAGTCGGGCCATCTCGCCATCTTCCTCAATTCGGGCTGCCGTAGCCATCTTCATCGATTTCCACTGACTCGGTGAGTCCCTGATCAATTCCTTCCGTAATCACCATTGTCAGCATGTCTTTGAGCTATTGCACACCTTCTTATAGCACCTTCAACACCAAACTGCGCTGTCATCATGAACCTCTTGGGAGCCGCCGCCACTCCGATACCCTTCTAGCCTCATCGTCTTTACCTTCGTGGTCGTGGTGAGCTCTTGAACCTCATGCGCACTTCAATTTGCCGAGGGTGTGTAGCTTTAGTCAACTTCCTCGTAGTTATCCATGGCGCTACTGCGGGAAACACCGTCGGCTCACCTCCGGTGACACTAGGTCCTCACGCTTGACCCGTTAGCACTGCCTAGACTCACTGAGTCCAGTGCACCCAACCCTTAGCCTGGAGGATGCCTCCTACGCGAAGCCCGTCACAGACCCGAGGACATCTCCCTTGTGGCCACCACCACCCTCTTCCCATCCCACCGCTCAACATCGCTGTTCATCGTGCCGTTCGCCGTCGCTGAGCTCGCCATCGCGCTCGGCCGCGCGCCATGTTCTCACTTCTCTCTCTCACTGACAGTGGGTCCCACTCGCGTTTAGGATTTGATTAACGCTAATGACAGTGGTTAAGTGTATTAAGTCACTGACAAGTGGAACCGGTTGAAAATAATAATAGTAAACTAATTTTAAATGTGTTTAGTAAATGAGTCACTGACATGCGGGATCCACCTACCATTTTCGGTATTAAAACATGTTTTAAAACCGAGAGATTGGCAAGTGGATGCTTAGAGAGTTAACTCGGGATTTAAAATCAAATTAGGTTTAATCATTTAGTTAATAATTAATAAGTCTATGACATGTGGGACCGCTACTATTTTCGCAAATAAAATCAAAATATTAAAATATGAGAGATCGACAAGTAGGGCCCACATGTAAGAAAATAATTTTTAGAAAAAAAGTAAAAATAGAAAAGTCATGTTCAGTATAAAGGAAATATGCTTTCTCTGTTGGAAAGCGTGAAATTGAGAAAATAAGCTTTTGACATCACCTTTTATTATTTTCAAGATTTTCAAACCGAGCAAAATAAAAATGATACTAACTTTTGCATATAAACTCAAAATTGGATTATTATTTTTTATAAATTCACCTAAAATCACGCTCTATCTAAATATAAAAAAATAGATTTAGTTGCTGTTGAATTTATTTTACTATTTATGATTTGTTTTCGGCTCTTTTGAATAGACGTCGAAAACACGAATGAAAATATTTGACGATCAAGCGACCTCATTCTTTGAGCAACCAGAGTAAGGCAAGCACCTCATTTGACCATGTTGACCCTATTATTTTAATTATTTTACTTTGTGTTGCAAAATCTATTATGCATGCGTGTATGTTTGGCTAAAATTGTTATATTTCTGGATAACAATAGTTAAATTCCTATTGTATGCATGATCCTCCTTGAGATGTTGGTATCCTTACTATTGTAGTCTTTAGGACATGGTTTAGACAATAAATGATATTAATTTGGGTATTTCGACTATGGATAGCGAATAGATGCTTAGTTTGGCTCTAGTTTCACTAAATTCAAACAATTGATATAAATTGAGTATGGATTTGAGAAGATTTGAAATATTGGTCTAGAGGGGTTACCTCTATTAGTTTGGTATAAAATAAAAATAAAAAACTTAGTTTTTAACGTGGGCGAGTTATATTATGAATTGAAAAGTGTGAGGGGTGTATCTCACAAGTAGATAGGAGGAGATCCTACTCATCCAGGTCGATTAAGGACCGAACGCCGGTGCCACTAATCTAAGCCTGAGCGTACAACCGCACAGCTGAACTGGGACGGTCTTAGCTAATTAACTTGTCTAGATCTAGCCTTGCATGTTGGAAGGTCGCAGTAATACGAGTCTATTTGAGTAGGTTTGCTCGAAGGGGCTCCCTTCACTGAGATATTGGGAACAAAGCTTGTCGATACAATGGTGAGGGTGTTTCATTCGTTAGGCTAGTGCATGGTTAGGATTAGGTGATGTAAAGGCTTCGTTATGAACTCTAAATTGCTTACTAACGTGTTGTGAGCGGGGGTGTCGACGGATGACAAACAAAATAGGGAGCTTGTATTGTGTGGATAAAGTTGTACACCTCTGTAAAGTGTAAATATATTTAAATAGTTGTGCTTGCGGTCATGAGCGTTCATAGTTCAGTCGCATCGGGTATAGTCTCTACTTTTGCAAAAATAGCTTATTTGGAAAATGTCGGGATGATTGGTTGGTGTGAGTGTCATGTCTATAGCTAAAAATAAAATACTAATCACAACCGATGATGGTTATGAATTTATTATTGTTAAGTTACATACTTGTTATTTCATTATCTGTCAACTGCCTCTTAAAATTTTCGTTGCAAATTACTACATATCAATATTGCAAATTAAACTTGCTTCATACTGAACATAACCTGTAGTGTAGAGTCTCATCCTTTAATAGCCTTACATTTATAATTATGTTGTGATATACTAGAGATCGTGTTGAGTTCAAAATGTACTCAATCTTGCTTAAATTGTTGATCTGAATACGAGGATGAGCCGATCTCAGATGACTCTTTCTTCACTCCTGGTACCGGAGGGTACGAGAACAAGTCTCACTAGAGTTTGGTCCTTGTCGGTTGCCTGAGGGTATGGATGGGCACACCGCTGGACTTTGAGTTTTACTTGCTATGCTTCCGCTATTATTCTCGATACTTAAGTTTTAATTTGGCCGGTCGACCATATAATATAAACTTACGTTTAAGTTTAATGTCCTATATTTGTTTCATGTTATATGTATAATGTGTATGGATGCGATTATCAATTTTGTAGATGTGTGTATATAAAATTAGTATTGTACACACAGAGAGACTTCGGATATTCAAAACCCGCCGTCTGACACCCTCCCTTCGATCCGACGGAGCACTACTATGGCCGGGAGCCTCCCCGGGCGCTTCGCCTGCTTGACTACTTGGGTGAACTGGAGGACAGGTAGAAGATGGCTTAGAGAAGATTTGGGCCGAATATTCTTGGGTGGGCCGAGTCATATTGTTTCCTCTCCTGCTGGCCCAAGCCCATTAGTACCCCTATCTCACTACCGATCAATCCCCAATCCATCAAGCCATCAGCAAAGTATCGAGCGAGAGAGGTGAGCAGACAGCACTTCGGTCGCGGGTGTGCGACAGCACCGGGGCGGCAAGCGGGAAGGGTAGACCAACGGCGGAGCGACGCTGGGGTGGCAGTCACACAGCAAGGCTAGTGGCAGCAGCCGGCAGCCGGCGGCGGAGCGACGCTGGGGTGGCAGTCACACAGCAAGGTATTTAAAAGAAAAGGTATTTAGTTTTCGATTGCTGTCCAATCTGATCTGCCGAGATCGATGAGCATGTAGACAATTTCGACGTGGGGTTTCTTCAACTTGCATGCTTCGTTTCGGTCGGATGGCAGTTTCTCCCTGTCCGGAATCACCCAACATAATGTTCAATATGACTGTGCCATATTGTCTCTGGTTGGGCCGACTTGCTTTGAATTTTTTTTAAAGGTATCTTTGTGGATTTTTAATTCTAGACTTCGGCTGTAACCTACTCAGACTGGCACTCACATCTGTCCATTATTATCATTGTCTGGAAAACACTGTAAATGAGGGGAAAAAATGCCAAGTGCAGAAATTTAGCAGCAATTTCACAGGAACGAAACAGTTCAAACGACCCTTCTGCGTGCTTGGGACGGAAGGACACGCTCAATGCTAATACGTACGCCGTATGTCATCTCTCCATAAATTCCTGGGATTTTTTTTCTTCAAAATAACATTTTTTTTTGAAAAAAAATACAAAACTAGGTAATAACTTCAAAAAATCACAAAAATAGGTTCTTCCTGTCTCCACTTAACTAGCGACATGAAAATATAGCAAATAAGCTCAAAAAATTATATTTTTTTGTGTAGTCTCCCAACATAGTGTTCTTGCTTGTGTAATTGTTTTAATAATTTTATCTGTTCTAAATTGTTATCTAAAATTTATTTAAGTATACTATTGTAGAAATTTGTAAATATATAAAATGAGGTCCGAAAATTATGAAAAATTTTGAACGCTCCTCACATAATATAATTGATTGTATAATTTTCTAGAATTTTATATGTTCTAAAATTATCTCAACAATTAAGGGTTTACACAATCAAATACTATGTATCGAAAACCTAAATTCAGAATTTTTGAGACAATTTTAGAACATATAAAATTCTACAAAAATTACATAATCAATTACATTATGTAAGGAGCGTTCACAATAAAAATTCATAATTTTTGAACCTAATTTTATATATTTATAAATTCCTACAAACAATATACTTAAATGAATTTTAGAGAATAATTCATAACTGATAAAATCATGAAAAAATTACACAAGCAAGAACACTGTGTTGGGAGGCTACACAAAAATTTCATAATTTTATAAGCTAATTTGCTATATTTAAAAATTCATAGGTTTTTGTTGCTAATCGAACCGACGATAAAAATATTTTTATAATTTTTTGGAGTGATTATTTAGTTTTGTAATTTTTTTGAAAAATATTATTAAAAAAACTCAAATTCCTGGTTCTTGCATATGGACCTGGATCACATGCAATCTCTTGTAAGATATCAGATGTGCATCTGATCCATTCAAAAGGCCATCAATGGCTAGGATCAAAGCCATATTTCCTTCTCCTTCCCTCCCCAAGGCTTGCTGTTAGACTCTCATTCTTTTAGGAAAAAATTACAAAGAGCAGAGAAGAGAATTCATACATCTTTTATGCAATTAAATGGAACAAAGCTGCATACATTTGCTGCAGTTTGAGAGTTCAATAGGCTGCTGATGGTTGATGCAAGCTTTTGTATATGAAATTAGAAGTAGAGAACCTTGTTATATAGAAAAGGATCTCAGTTTAGCAAGTCTTTGTTATATGCTAGCTTTTGTATTGAACTCTCAAACTGCAGCAAATGTATGCAGCTTTGTTCCATTTAATTGCATAAAAGATGTATGAATTCTCTTCTCTGCTCTTTGTAATTTTTTCCTAAAAGAATGAGAGTCTAACAGCAAGCCTTGGGGAGGGAAGGAGAAGGAAATATGGCTTTGATCCTAGCCATTGATGGCCTTTTGAATGGATCAGATGCAGCTACTGCATATCTTACAGTAGCAGTTGCCACTGCATGTGATCCAGGTCGCTTGCATATGATATGATATGTCGTAGGTACGCTATATGCACGATCATTACCATTTCTTTTCGCTTGAAACCTAATTATTCCGTCCGATTTGATCTCCCGACGCTGCAAGTGCAACAAGTCTCTTTTGCACGGGAAGCCGAGATATTAAAGAAGCCCGCGAATTGGCCAAATGGGATCTTAAAATTCTCCCAAAAAAAATTCTCTCTCCTCCAGCCGGAACCAGATCCACTTTGACAACCCGATCGAGGCAAGCAAGCAGCCACCCCAACACAAAAGCAATCATACACAAGTCACCAATCCCACCGCCCGATCCAGCTACTAGGGTTCGCCATGGCCTCCTCCACCGCCTCCTGGTCGCGCTACGGGACCGTCCCGGCCACCTCCCGCCGGCGCCGCCGAAGCCGGAGGCGGTGGCGGACGGGGAGGGCGAGGCGGCGCCCTCGTCATCGGCGACGGCGGCGGAGGCCGGGGTGGCCTTCTTCTCCCGTGCGCGGGTGCTCGCGGGGGCCGCAGCGGCGGGGCGGCCGCGGGCGTGGCGGGAGGTGCTCGACCCGACGGCGTTCTCGCGCCCGGACAGCTGCGGCGAGGCGCGGGCTCGGGCGCGGCGGAACCTGGCCTACTTCCGTGCAAACTACGCGCTCGCCGGGCTCGTGCTCGTGTTCCTCGGCCTCGTCTACCGCCCGCTCTCCATGCTCGCCTTCCTCGCGCTCTTCGTGGGCTGGCTCGCGCTCTACTTCGGCCGCGGCGACGGCGAGCCGCTCGTCTGCCTGCGCCGCGAGGTCGACGACCGCGTCGTGCTCGCCTTCCTGGGCGCGGCCACCGTGCTCGCTGTCGCGCTCACCCGCGCGGGCCTCAACCTGCTCGTGTCCCTGGTCCTCGCCGCCGCCGTCATCGGCGTGCACGCCGCGTTCCGCATGAACGTTTACCTCGACGAGAGGGACGCGTTCGACGGCGCTGTCTCCTCCTTCACGGGGAGCACCTACGGCTACACGCTCCCAAGATGAGGCATTGAATCCGGAGAGGATTCATGGTGTGGTTCTGATATGTTCCTGTGGTGGTGTTCTTGGAAGATGTAATGCGCTTGGATTTTTGTAGTTTGAATGTTGTGTATAGAATTTTGTTTTTCTTTTTGAGTGGAGTTTTGATTTGTTTGTAGTAGTATGGTTGATGTTTGAGTGAATTTTTTGAGGTGATTCGGATGATTTTGGAGCTGTTTTCAAGGGAAATTCTGTAAGCTGCTGCTCCAAGGTGCAGGCAAGTGTAAATCATCCGTTCTTCCAATTAAATTGGGAAATAAAGCTTGTGACCACTAAATGCAATGCATCTTACGTATGAATACAATAACTAACAGGTGAAGAAAGGAGATTATTGGTAAAGCTTAGCCATGGAAGAGATCAATTGGCAAGTGAGCTTAAGACTTGGGCCCATGTGATGAGCACAAAAGGTAGATTGCTAGTACTGTTTTCTTCACAATTCTGGTAGGAGACCATTAATTACGATGGTGCTAATCCTCACTTGTAAGAAGTTCATGTAATCATGTAACCCTCTTGCTATCATATTAGAGTTACTGTTTACAAAAGATTATACCCCCAATGCTAAGATTATGTTCTAAACTTGTACCCACCAGTATCCATATGGTGTTAATCCCCCTCCCATTAGATGTACAAAAAGCCATTCATGTAACCAGCCCAGAATCACTTTAGAGTCAATTGCTCACAAAATATATAAACCCCAATGCTAATTAAGCGCCACTTGGACCAACCAAAAAATGACTTATCATGCAGTTAAGCTACTCAACGCTTGGCATTGATGACTTCCTTAGAGCTTCCTCCAGAGTGTGCATAGGCGAGGGGAGGTGGTACAGCATTCCCGATCTGCCTGTGCTTGCTCTGGATGTTGCCAGCGAAACGGTAGCTACCAGGGAAGCCCTACGAGCATGCATTCATGTCATGGGATCGGATCAGAAGCTTCAGAAAAATAGCAACAGATTCGATTCATGGCATAATGGCTTATATTGAATGCATCCCGTAGAGGTTCAACTGAACGATGGGCAATGCAATTGTGCTAAAAACTGTGCAGAAACAGTACTATCATTCTGATTAAATAGCTCAACCTACTGAGTCTGTAATAGCATTGATGCAGGCAAAAGCTAATACGAATTGCTTAATTTAGGTTACTCAAGTTTACTTGTTAAGGCACCAGTGGATATATTCATCTATACAGCAGCATCTTTCTTTCTTTTCTTTTCTTTTTTGTGTGTGGAAAAATCAGTTAGTCTATGTAGATAAAGGATATGTGCGAAGGTAGTTCACCTGAGATCGAGCACATTCACGGACAGTGATGATCCTGTCCTGCTCAGGGTGGAAGCACATGCCGACCTTGCCCATAGGCTGGGGATCTGTTACAGATGTGGGGAAATTGCCCTCCCAATCCAACCTCCCGTGCAGGTCTTTCCACTGCGCTTGCATCTAATGAGATTCAGTTCATTCATCTCTTTAGATATGTGGTCAATCAACGAACGAAACCGGGTTGCCTCTGATCTTCTTCTGGAACCAAGAGACAGGTTCGCTTCCATACTGCATCACAGAAAGGGGTAAATTCAGATAATACAAATCAAGAGCATCGACAGAAGAAACTGTTGTACAGATGAGATGATGCGATACATACTTGTATTGTTGGTTTGCTGGCACCATTCTCCACAGGTGGTAGATCCCCAACTGTATCTCTGACTGTTATTGAGCGGAAAGGTGCCCCGGCAGCGGTGCTCTTGACAGCTGCATAATATTTGCCATCAGGTAGAGTAATTTTCAGCTCAGGGCTAGCAAAGACGTGCATTGGCTCAGGCCACTCAGGAAGGGTCTCTCCAGGTGCAGCAGCACAAATGAACGCCCTTTTCCTCGATTGTGCAACACCATAAGCCCCTGCCTCTAAAATTCCAAATCGAACATAGGAACATGTAAATAGGGTTAGACATATATAAGTTAAGGAAATGCTATAGCACGAGGACAAGCAGAGATGAGGAAGTGTCCAACACCTGGTATCCCATCTCCAGGAGTGATGCCAGTGTTAGCCTGAAGGTCTGGCCTTTGTTGAATGAAACAAAGTTCCTAACGTTTTCTAAAAGAATGCTAAAATCATCTCGCACTGAACTTTGCTCCAGGAACTTTGATTGAATCTGTTCATCCCAGAAACAACATACCTGGCATGGAGGGCCGCCATTGATGAATTCTACTTCACCCGGCACAGGCAGATTCTTAATCTTCCCATCTGAAAGTTTAGCTGCTCGTTCAGAAGCCTCAGAAGTCGAGATGCAATCATCAGCATCACCACACTTATCCATTATTGCCCTGCAAGGCCAATAGTTACAAATGAGATGGACATACGGGAGAATATGATAAGTACACCCAAAGGGGGAAAAAGGATTGCATACTTCAAAATGACATTGCAGTTCTCCACAAATACTGAAGCTTCTGGATGATTTTCACCAAATGCTTCTCCAGCAGGGTCTTCGTATTCAATTGCCCATTTTGTATGTGATACACCTGTAGAATTTAATGGTCAGAAAGTATGTGGAGGCCAAGGCGTTGTTATGGACGCATTTGTCAGGAAGACATATCAGCAACGCAAGCGCAAGAACGACAAGGAGGGTTCGGCAGGGAGTCCTTCGGCTGGCGCTACTGCTACCGCGCCAGATGCAATTACTGTTGCCGGTCAGGACACGGACAAGAGTCCTATTGTCGGTATGGAAACAGATTGAATTATGGAAAGAGATAAAGATAGTTAGAGATAAGTTAGTTTCCTCCTTAAGAGATTGAGTTGGTTTTCTTTTCAAATCTGTTAGTGTTTTCCTTAATTTGGTTTTCCGAAATTTTCTTGTTCCTAGTCTATAAAGGCAGCACGTGTAATTTGGAAAAGCAATCAAGAAATAAATTGAGTTTTCCTCATCTAGTTTTGGCAAGATCAGAGCCTCTGCCGGCCGGAGCAAATCCCATCGACCAGAGGGCGATCTTCGCCTTTGCACCTTCACCCTCATCTATCCCACGCCACACCAATTTGGCATCAGAGTCATCACCACCACCCTTCGCCATGAAAAACAGAACTCTAGACGACGTGTTCGAACAGCTCGCAATCATGATGACGGAGATCAGTGGCATTAAGACGCAGCAAGTTGCACATGATCAAGTGATCGCCGGTTGGAAGACCGACGGCGTGACAACACTGCCCACAACATCCAGTGGGGGCAGGAGCGTCTTCCATAGCCAAGGCAGGCCACCCGAGCCCGGGTTCCGCAACAAAGAAGATAGGTGCACGGTTCCTCGCTTCCACAAGCTTTCCTTCCCTCAAACCGTTTATTCGCCGTTTTTTCCTTGTTTGCTTTGATAATATTTTGGTCTACAGCTCGTCGTGGGACGAACATCTTCAACAAGTGCACAACGTGCTTCAACTCATGCACCATCATCAGCTCTTTCTGAAGAAGTCCAAGAGTATGTTTGGCGTTGAGTCTATGGCTTATCTCAGCCGCATCATCTCCGATTAGGGTGTGGCCATGGATTCCGACAAGATCAACGCAGTTCAGGCATGGCCGAAACCACGTACCATCAGGGCACTACGTGGGTTCCTCGGTCTCACGTTATTATGCAAGTTCATCAAGAAATATAGCTCGGTGGTGGCACTCCTCACCAAACTACTCAAGAAGGAAGTTTTTCATGGACACGGACACCGACCTGGCCTTTCCAGCTTTGAAAACAACTCTTGTGACGACGTCCATGCTCCATCTTCTTAACTTCACCAAGTGTTTCATGGTGTATTGCGATGTGTCTGATGCGGTTTTTGGGGCCGTATTGCACCAAGGTGGAGGCCCAATTGCCTTATTCGGTCGGGCGATAGCTCCTCACCATGCTAAATTAGCAGCTTATGAGCGTGAATTGATAGGATTGGTCAAGGCCATACGACATTGGCGAATGTATCTTTGGGGGCGAGCTTTTCTTGTTCGGATGGATCATTTTAGCTTGAAATTTGTGCTCGATATTTGGGTGAGCAAACTTTTTGTTATAATTTTTCCATGGAGTTTCGTCCTGGCCGACAGAATGCCACTGAATGCATTGTCCCGTCAAGATGAGGAGGACATGGCAGTTCAGGCATTATCCGACCCAAACTTCGCCATTTTTGCCACCCTTCAGCGGGAAGTTTCATCAATTCCCGAGCTCGTGGCACTACAGGATAAGGTCTTGGCCGGCACAACCGATTCCGGTTGGACCTTTGTAGACGGATTGCTCTTATACAACGGACGTGTTTTTATGGCAGATTCATCACTTCTTTGGGCCGATTTGCTTGCCGATGCTCATAGTACTGGTCATGAAGGCATTCAGAAAACTTTACATCGCTTTCGAGCGACCTTCTTCAACTCCGGTGCTAACACAAAGATCCAGGAATATATCAAAGGTTGTGTGGTCTGTCAGCAAAATAAAATTGAACATTTGCATCCAACAGGACTCCTCCAACCTTTGACCATGCCATCGGCAGTTTGGGAGGATATCTCCATGGACTTTATTTAAGGCTTTCACAAGGTGGGTGGCAAACGGTTATCTTAATAGTTGTTGATCATTTTTTTTAAATACAACCAATTTATTCCGCTCGGTCATCCCTACACGGCAAACTCTGTCGTTTACGCCTTCTTTGATGATATTGTTCGTCTCCATGGTATACCTTGTTCTATCGTGAGTGATCGTGATCCCGTCTTCACCAGTAATTTTTGGATAGAACTTTTTCGTCTTGCGGGAGTTAAGCTCCACATGAGTTTCACTTTTCACCCACAATCGGATGATCAGTCTGAAGTGGTCAACCGTACCATCACTATGTACCTACGTTGTTTATCTCGTGATCATCCTAACTCCTAAGCAATGGTTTCAATGGCTTCCTTGGGCAGAGTTTTGCTACAATACTTCCTATCATTTCGCCTTGAGTACCACACCTTTTTGAGTAGTCTATGGGCGCAACCCCCCTACTTTGTTGGCTTACCAGCCGGATGCGACACGAGTGGCAGCTGTGACCATGATGAATCTCACTTAAATTCACGAACGACTACTTCAAGCCCAGGATTACATGAAGCAACAATATGATAAACATCACCGTTAAATCCACTTTGAGGTGGGTGAATGGGCTTGGCTTCGCCTTCATCACCGAACGACAGTTTCCATCGCAACCAACAGTGTTCCAAATTGGCTCCCTGTTTTTATAGTCCCTTCTTGGTTGAAGAACGCATTGGAACAATTGCTTATTGTCTCCAGTTTCCTTCAAAAGGTCGTATACATAATATCTTCCATGTCGCTCTACTCAAAAAGTATCTCAGACCAATTCCTCTGGTTCCTGGCCGACTACCGAACATTGTGCATGGTCGTGTGGTTCCTTCGCCATTATCTGTTGTCTGGGCTTGTCTGAACCGGGTTCAATGGTTAGGTTGTTCTTCCGCTGATGCGACATGGGAACGCCTAGATGATTTTCAACAATGTTATCCTCTATTTCAGCTCGAGGATGAGCTATTTCATGGAGAGAGAGAGGTAATGTTGTGGACACATTTGTTGGGAAGACATATCAGCGACGCAAGTGCAAGAACGACAAGGAGGGTTCAGCAGGGAGTCCTTCGACTAGCACTGTTGCTACCACGCCGGATGCAATTACTATTGCTGATCAGGACACAGGCAAGAGTCCTATTGCCAGTATGGCAACGAATTGAATTATGGAAAGAGATAAAGATAGTTAGAGATAAGTTAGTTTCCTCCTTAAGAGATTGTGTTAGTTTGCTTTTCAAATCTATTAGTGTTTTCCTTAATTCGGTTTTTGAAATTTCCTTGCGCCTAGTCTATAAATGTAGCAAGTGTAATTGGGAAAATCAATCAAGAAATAATTGAGTTAGTACCGCTATTGAAGTGTGGTATTACTGGGCAGTGGTAGTACCGACGTTAAGAACGCGGTATTACCATTTTTCCTAGAAGATCATAAAATGAGCCGAAATGCAAATGATCCTTTATAATAATCACACAACAAATAATTTTTAGGATCATTATGCATGAGATAGATAATAGAAACTCAAATGAATATAGTTTTTATATAAATAGAGATTTTAAGAAAGATTTTGAAATTATTTTCATAAATACATCAAGAGAACCAAATGAAAGCAATTTTTATGAGACTTCTTTAAATATGTCAAATTGAGCATATGATAAAATTTAAAGCATTCAAATTGTATGTATGAGTCATTAATGCCATCACGGATCTATTTATGTGAATAAATTTAGCTCAAATGGAAAAACCCACTTAAGTGCTAGAAAGTGACCACTTATGTCAAGATAGTATTTTGGATGAATTTTAAAAAATAAATAACTTTTGCTAGGTTGGTCTTTTAGAAATCTTTTGAATACCAAAAAGGTTTAGAATAACCAACTCTTGGATATTCCTTTTGGGACGGTTCTCAAATTCCTATTAGAATAGATTTTACACAAAAGTCTAGTTTAAGTTAAAAACAAGATACTATAATTTTGAATTTTGGATAGAAACTCATTTTCACTTAAAATAGGTTTTTCTTGAATCAAAACCTTTGGGAAACCTTTGAAAACCATTTGTATATATTTTGCAACTAGTTTATCACAATGTTACTAATAGATATGAATTTTTTGATTTTTGGCTAAAAGACTCAATTTTGATAAACAATACTAGCACTTAATTTATTTGGACACACTTAGGAATGTGATATACATATAGATGACTTAGCACTCCTCCTTAATGTGCCATTACCATCTTGCTCAAGATTTCAATAATGAAGAAGTTGGACAAGAGCAAGAACACCATTTCTAAAAGATTTTCATGCAATGCAACCTACACAAGGTAAAAGGGCTAGATACTTCAACGTAAATACTTGTTACCGAGATGGCATTGGTTCTTGATATGAAATAATCATCCCAAAGTTTGGCTTTAATTTTGCACATGGTGGAATCCACCTCTTCATGTGAGCTAAACCTACAATGTATCTCCAAGTACATATTAATCATTTATGCACCTTTTGGTACCCAAACTCGGTTGGATCCTTAAATGTTAGTCACAAGAGATTTGGGCACCCAAATGACCCTAGCAATAAGCTTTTGTGAACTAACAATTCTAGTAAAAATATTGTCATTTTTATTCTTCCTAAGCAAATAATAAGCATTATAGATAATAGGCTTAGGAGACATATCTTTGGGACAATTCTTACTAAAATATCAATTTTCTGGCAATTGTAGCAAGTTAGACTCTTGCTTCCTCTTCTTGCCTTCTTATCTTGCTCATTGCCGGTTTGCCTTCTTTTTGAATGTCTTGACTTGACATCCATTTGATTTGGGCACACCGAGGCCTTGTGGCCCTTCTCATTGCATCAAAGGCACTTGACATATTTCTTCATGTATCTTGTACTGTGTCTTATCTTGCTATTCTTCTTCTTTGGAGTGAAGCCAATTCCACTCTTATCTTGCAAGTATCTTTATTTGCTCAATATTTCATTGAGAGTGGCCTCCCCCTTGTAGCTTCTTTTTAAGCCATTCTCCAATTTTGTTACTTGGGCCTTGAGCTTTTTATTTTCCTTTACAAGGTTAGTCTCAACAAGCATAGAGGAATTAGAAGTATTTATTTTTGAGCTACAAGGAATATCTAGCAAATCATCATAAGATGTGGATATGCTAACCTCAGATGAAATGCAAGGGCTAGGAGCTATACATGACATATCATCTAATAAATTACATGTAATGCCTATATCCACCTTTGAGCTAGTGGCTTCCTTGAGAATGAGAGATTCATGTTTTTATTTTAACATATCATAATTATTTTGAAGAGAGATATGCTCTTTCTTTAACACCTTGAATCTCATCTTCTCTTTTCCAAGATATTCATTAAGCTCTTCTAACATATCCATCAACTCATCATATGTAGGCTCATCATCATTTACATTGTTATTACCTTTTGCCATAAAGCAATGAGGTGATGTAGATGGAGTTGAGATCTCATCATTGTCGAAGCTAGAGATTGAACATTCTTCTTCCGACATCCATTCTTCTATGCAATCATCATTGAATGACATGGACCTTTCATAATTATCTTGAAGATAGGTCCACATCTCATGAACATTCTTGATATTGCATATGGCATCAAATATCTCTATACTCGAAGCACTAAATAAACTATTAGTAGCTTGAGCATCGAGATGTGAGTATTTTCTTCCTCAATGGTTGGAGCAAGAGGATCCTTTGGAGGAGAAAAGCCCATATCTATGATCCGCCAAATTTTAGGGCTCATGGCCTTAAAATAACATGACATGCAGATTTTCTAATAAACATAATTAGTGGTATCAAATAGAGGTGCTTCACCTAGGTGCACTATATCACTAGTGACCATCCTTTACTATCTAAACGGACAAGTCTAATAAAATGAGAGACCAAGCTTTGATACCACTTGTAAGATCGAGGAGACCGACTAGAGGGGGATGAATAGGCGGTTTAAAAAGTCTTTTGGCTAAAACTGATTTTTAATACGGAAGAGTAAGACAAATCAGTTTTGCACAAATAAGGTCTAAAACAACTAATATCACTAAGTGCACCAACAATATAAGACTATATCAATGATAGAAAAATATACCAAAGATATGTAAGCAATTTAATTATAGGAATATAAATTGCACAAAGTTAATCACTAGAGAACAAACCACAATGCACAATGATATTTTACCGTGGTGTTTGGAGACTTACCGGTCTCCCCTAATCCACGTTGAGGTAAGTCCAAACTAATTGGACCGGCTCCACAAATTAAGCCAAACACCTCCGAGGTAAGTCTAACCACCTGGACCAGCTCCAACACGAACTAACACCTCGATCCACTCGGGGTTGCTCTTCCTCCGCTCCGGAGATAGCGAGCACCAAACCACTCACAACCACCCGGGTTTTCTCACAACCTTCTTTGAGAAGCTCACCGACGCAACACCTCCAAGCCGTCTAGATGTCAGCAAATATCAAAAGTAATAAGTTAAGCCCCTTGCTTGACTCTCACCATGTGCAACGAATGCACAAGTTCAAATGGATACAAAATCCAACTCTATATGCAACACATTCAACTAGAGCCCTCTCTCCTTGCTCACAAGGTGCAACACATGCACAATTGAGGGAGAAGCTCACACTAGCTCAATAGAATGAAATAGAGTATCAAAGGTTATTTCACAACTGGCCAAGGGGGTATTTATAGTCCCCAACATAAAACTAGCCGTTGGAACAAATATCAAGAAAAAATTAGGATTTTCGGTAATACCGCCGTTCAGGACCGGTACTACCACAGTCGAGAATCAATGGTCGACTGTTGTGTATTTAAAGCGTCGGATATAGTCGTTACAAAAAGTTACGGTACTACTGCCAACTACAAATCGGTATTACCGCACTACGGTAATACTGCTCGGATATATCGTTTTTACCAATTTCCAGAGGATCAAATAAACACAAGAAAAACACCATCTCTGGAAAAATCGAACCGTGAAGTAAAACTTGGTATTACCGACTTGCGGTAATACCGCTCAAGAGCTGCGGTCATACCCATTTTCACGGGAGATCAAAACTCCCCAAACACGTTCTCTGTAATTTACGTACCACCATCTATATTTCGGTACTACCGACCTGCGGTAGTGCCGCCGTTCAAAAGCGGTCGTACCAATTATCAAGTTTCAAGAAAAACTCTCAAAGACAACCTCTCTATTAAAAACATACCGCCAACTAGATTTTGGTACTATCGACTTGCGGTAATACCGCTCATCAAGTGCGATCATACCAATTTTGGGATTTCAAGAAAACTTCCAAAAACTTCCTCTCTGGAAAATTCATACCGCCATGCAAACTTCGGTATTACCGACCTGCGGTAATACCGGCTTTTCGGAATATTTTTCAGAGGCAAGAACAAATGCAATGCATGAACCCTAACAATTTGCTAAACGCATTTGCAAACTTAGATTATGCAATAAGGAGTAGGTACATGGACTTTAAGCATTTGCAAAAATATATTTACAAAGTATAGTCACATGCTACAAGGATTAGACACATGAGTCTCGACTATTTGCAAAACACCTTCGCAAATAATAGAATCATGCTACGGTGAGCTAGAGCAAGCGAGATTGAGCTATCAACACATGATGAGACTCAAGCTACTAGACAAGACCCCTCTTAATAGTACGGCAACATATACTAGCAATCCGGTCTCCAAACAAACACTAGGACCGGTAAAAGACAAGGAACACATCCTTAGTTCTAGCTAGTCATACCTTTGCCTTGCACACTCACTTGAAGCTTGATAACACACATCTTTACTTCAAGTTCCGGTCATTGACTTGATATGCATCAACCCATGATGCATCCTTCACTTGACTTCCATCAACACATGATGGTTTTCTTTACCCCAAGTTCTGGACTTGGATATGCATCAACTCATGATACATTCTTCACGAGCCTTCCATCAACACATGATGGATTCATTCACTTCGGGATCTTGTCTTGATGCTTATGAACACATGATGACATCATTCATCCCGAATCTTTACTTGAATATCATCAACATATGATGATCTTCTTCACTAGCCATTCATCAGTACATGATGGGTCTTCTATTGACTTGATGATCAACTTATGATCATCTCCTCTTCTTTTGACTCTTCTTGAACTTTGACTTGATGACAATCAACTCATGATGCCATCCAAAGTCATCATCATCATGGAACTCAACCTATTTCACAAACTCATGAAAAATGTTAGTTTCACAATGTGATTACCATTAATTACCACAACGTACCATTAACTCATAATGGTGGGTTAAGATACTTTAATCTTCCCTCTTAGGTAATTGATGACAACCATCGCAATTACAAATAATTGAATATTAAGCAATATGAGTATATATGAACTACACAAATTTTATATACTCAATGATATGTTTCAAAGTAGATCTCCCAAATATATATGGATAAAGAAATATGAATCAATACTCATGAAACCACAAAACATAGAGTGAGCTCCCCTAAATGTGTGTATACACGAATGTGTAATAAGAACATATGCACGTATTCAAATTAGACTTTTGGTGGAGTTCAACCTATATTTTGGATCCGAGGAACGCAACAAGATATAAGAATATGATGTTAAATGCACGCCTCTTTAATTTTCACCTTTTCATCCAATTGAGACTAAACAATAGATATAACAATCAAAGTATTAGTCTCACAAATAGATTTGTCATTAATCAACAAAATACTTCATTAACTCATAATGCGGATCTAGATTCTTCACCGGTGCCCCACCGGGTGGCGTGAGCCCTCCTTCGAGGCGGCGGGGCGCTTGGTGTTGTGACCGGGGTGGCGGGGTTGGGGCCCCACTCGCTGGGCACTATCTTCCTCTGCCCGGACGTATTCTTCCATCTTGTCAAAGAGCTCTGCCACTGAGCTGATAGGCTTGCGGGTCAGTCTTTCCGACAGGGGGCCCTTCTAGAGTCCACAGGTTGCTGCGTTTATGATGGTGATTTCGTTGATCCCCTTCACCTGACACTTCACCTCTGCGAACTTTTTGAAAAATATGCGGAGGGACTCATCCGAGGCCTATTTTATTGCGAAATAAAGTGCCCCGCATCCTTTGGATCCGTGTAGTTCCCCTGAAAGTTGTTGTGCACCAGGTCTCGCAACTGCTCCCACGCGTACATGGAGTGGGGTGGGATGGTGAAGAACCACATTAGCGTCACGCCCTTGAGTGCCAGGTTGATGTTTTTGCTTTTGTGTGTTGCCCCCGACTGCTTCAATGGCAGTTTCATATACGCGAAGGAACTCCGAGGGGTCCGTGCACCCCTCGAAGAGCCTGACCTCCGGCAATTTAAAGCTTTGGGGCCAGCGGGCTGTCTCCAGCCCGGCACTTAAGGGGGAGTTGGGGTCCCCCCGAAGTACTGGAACTAGAGAAGAGACGGTTGATGCCCGGTGGGCGGCTCCTTCGGCCTCGGTTTGCATGAGCCTGAGTGGAGCCACGAGGGACTCGACCCCTGGCTACCGGAGGTCGAGCATTTCCTGGTGGAGATCCGTCAGCTCCCGCTAGAGGGCTTCGTACGTTTCCCACGTTATGCCTGTCGCCCCGTGCAGCTGGCCTGTTGGGATGGTGCGATGGGTGTCGCCCCCGATAATATTTTCGTGTGTGGAGTTGTTTGCTTCTTCCTCCGTGGCCTGGGCGGCGGCCGCCGTTGCCCTAGAGGTCTTGCTTCACTTATCCCTCGGGGTGCTGGGTGCGGTAGCTGCCGCGGCGGCCTCGGCCATGGAGACTTTGGACGCAACTTTCCGAGGGGCCATGCTAGTACTCGGAGATGTGCTTGGTGACTTTCTGCCGCCCCACGGACGGCACCAACTGTCGTAACAAAAGATGGCTAAACAGTAAGAGGAGGACCCTTGGTGTCTTCGGAGTGACCAGGGTGTCCTCAGGAGAGAGGACTAGTTGCTAGAAAAATGTGTATGTTATTTGCTCCAAAAAAGCTCTCCCTTGTTACATGGGGGAAGGTGGCTATTTATGGCCTCCTTAATAGGGTACTTGACATTACTATCCTAACCCTAAAAAGCCCCTATGCGCATAGGGGCTACAGGGACTTTTCCTCCTCCTGTACGTAGCCTTGGCCCATGGTGGATTCCCCTGGGTTTGGTCCACCAAGTTGGTGCACCTGGTCCACCGGTGCCCGAGGTACCTCCCGGGGTGGCCCAAATGAACCGCCGCTCCTAGTCTCGCAGTACTTCGGTTACCCTTTGGTGGCCTCCGGGCTTCATCCGGGGCATCCCGACGGGGCGCCTCGAGCTGGCGAGGTGGCCCCGAGGACCCATCGCTCCTAACTTCGGGGTACCCCGGAGACCCTTCGGGGACGCCAGTCTTCTTTGGAGCCTCCCTGAAGGGGCTCCCGGTGCCCCCTCGGAGGGGCGGCCTTTGTGCTCGTCGGAGGGTCCACTGCTTCGCCTCGAGGTACCCCGGAGACCCTCCGGGGATGCTCCGGGTCTTCTCGGGGCCTCCCTGGAGGGGCTTCTGGTGCTCCACGGTAGGGGGCCTTAGTGCTCACGGTCGCGGGGTCTATCTCGTAGTCTTCGCCGGGTCGTAGGGGTCAGTGGGGCCGCCCCTACGACAGTAGTAAGTCTTGTGTCTACCTCCTTTTGAGTTGGTTTTTTTTGCAGATAAATATGTGCATATATGTATAAGATACTTGAAAGATTTTCTATGAATAATTAGATTATCAGTGTTTGTGATTTGCGATAAGATTTTGGGTGGCTTGTTGATTGGATTCAAGTTATGTACGAAACTTTCATTTGTAGAGATAATTACTTTTGCATATTGGTTTTCTAAGTTTATAACTTATATTATATTTTATTTAAAATCCGTTGCAATGCACGGACACTCAGCGGGTTTTGACTTTGGAAATTTGAATCTGTTTCTTGTATTTCCACCTTTTTTTCCTGCTGCTTGTCTGTATATACGCTTATTTTCTACTACAAGCATGTACGCACGGTTATTCAAACGTAGGGCAACTTCTTTCCAGAAAAAAAAAACGGCTTATTATATTTTACAGTTTATCATGAAGGCATGAAAATTTCGCGGCAAAGAAAACTTGAGGACACTATCAACAAATCAATGGCAGTAGTTCTACCCAGTATTGAGAAATGCGATGGCTTATTACACTTTATACTCCATCAATAACCATTTCCAATGCTATGAATTAACCGCAATGAATTCCGGGGCTTACAGTAAACAAGTGCAGTACACATCAACAACTCAGCATACCATCTTAAAAAAAACTTGACATATAGAGGCCTGCTCTACGAGCTTCATGGAGATAACAAGAAGAACGCTCACAACAGCACTCATTACAGATCACATCGCTAGGTACATCGTCAGAGAAAAAAGAGTAAACTAGAGGATCAGAAGCCCGTTAAACTAGAGGATCAGAAGCCCGACATGGCTTGTCAAACTAACATTTTATCTACATATCAAGAGGTGGCTTGAGCCTCGTGTAATTGATATCGATGCTCGGATCAATCAAGGGCTCCGAATCCGACGAGTGAAGTGAAGCGGCACTGCACTGGTTCAGAAATGAGGCAAAGCTCCCGATCAGCCATGGCAACTTTCAGGTGGGGGTGGGGTGGGGGTGGGGGCAGTTCTGGCCTGCCATAGAATAACGTTGCCACGAACCCAGTGGCAGGGGAGCCCACAGACGACCGCACACGGCTCTTTGGTCCTTTGTCGAGCCAGCAATCTGCTAGGTCATGCAGGGTCATTCCCGGGTTCACTATCTTGCCACCGCACAGCATCTCCACCTGCAAGCACACACCTCTGTAGGTCAGAACATGTTGAACAGTAATGTTTTAGTTTATGTAGAAATAGGACAATATTTCTCATATTCTATAAATGTCAAGCAGTGACATGCACTTATATCAATGAAAAAAAATCTGTTGCACAATGCAAACCACAACGTGTAGTTATGCGCCAAAAAGAATGGCAAAAAGACCTCCAACACGAACTCAGCTGGAAACTGGCCGGCTTCAGTCAAGCACCATTTGGAAACAATATGTTGAGTTTTCTTGGATTTTTCACGTATAATTATGAAATATTTTTTTACTCAAAGAACAACTTCAAAATTGGCCATAACTGGATCTAACTAGGTGTGACTTGGTGGGATTTCAGCTCCAGTTGGCCAGCCTTGCCCCTGTCAGGAAATCTGGAAACTGATGATATTCCTTCTCATCCCTGATTCTAACTATTCTGGATCTTGGCATACATTCATTTCCTTGGGAGAAAGAAAAACATACCTCAGCTTCACTTGAAAGATTAAGTTTCTGCACAAGGTACTTCTGTATGAAGGAAGCAGGCAAATCAACATCCCTAGGGCAATTTAATAAAGATATCATGAGTTAGCGCAACTTAACAAATAGACATAGTGTTTTGAACAGGAAAGCAAAACCAGAAAACTGACTTGATCCTCAAAAATTTTGTAGGTAGCTGCGGTAAAGGAGGTTGTCCTTTCCTGAAATGAATGTAAACACAAGAGCATGATTTCTGCTTTTTCTTTGAAAGTAAAAAAGCCTCGTAAGAAAAGACTAGTGTTTCTCACTGGTCAAAAGCAGCAACTAGATAGAACCATAATGCTCGCAATCTCCTCTTTTTACTAGGCTGTTTTGCTTTGAACCTTTTCTTTTTCCCCTTCAGAGCGAACACCTTCTTGCTTCCACTCTTCTTCGCTAGATTTCCATGTCTTGTCAAGTGCTCTCTAGCCTTTGCTTGACTGGCAGGAGCACCATCATCTGGATCACCTGACTTATTTTCGGTTCTATTGACATCTTCTGTACCAGATTTAAGAGGCTTTCTATCTTTACCAACTCTAAGTTGACTGCCCAAAGGTCTCCATCCCCCAACCTTCTTTGCTGTATCTTTATTGCCCCGCAAGGTAGAGTGCTGCTGCATATAAATAGTGTAAGGTGGGAAAATGAAGAATTAATCGTAAACATTTTGAATCCAAATAGAAGATATGACTTGAAAAAAACATAGAACAGAAGACATTTTGTGTCATTGCAGAGTTTGAAGGGGGTTAAAATGTGGACAGGACTTCCCTCTAACAAATAACGGTAACTGTATTTGATGCATGCATAAATCACATCTAGGTTACAATGCAACCTTAACCACATGGAACATGATATATATGGAAAACTATTAAGATTTGAAGACACATATAGGGACTCTAAGCCTCACCGAGATAGGTTCAAAAGTGTCAGCTCAATTGATACGTATTAGCTCTAAAATAGTGGCGTGCTGATGCTACTCAATTACTATCTTAATGACTAAATGAGACTAACCTCTCATGCGCATAAACCCTTCAGGTATCACATAAACGCAAGATCAAAGGGTCTCATGGCTCGTGTTCTATTATTCATTTAGCATACCGCATACACAGAAGTGCCCAGAACCAAGATGGGTTCAAAAGAGTCAACTCGATTGATATGTCTTAGCCCTAAAATAGTCACCTGCTGATGCTAACATTTAGCATACCAGTATACCGCATACACAAAAGTAAAGCTACATACCAAAGGAAAGTTGTGTAAGCATGATGCTTTTGTTCTCCTCTTTGTCAAGCATTTCTGTACAGACACCCGAGGAGCATGAATTGTCAGTGAAGATAGAGATCTTTCTTTCCTCTTGACAGGTGATGCAACTGGTGATATGACTTCTGGGTCCTCAACCTTCCGTCTTTTAAAAGGAAATATCTTTGACCTTACATACTGTATGCTATGATCAATCCTGTATAGAAAATCAATTAGCAATAGCATAGCTCAAATTGTTTTAAAAAAATTAAATAAAGGAAAATAAAATTTGCTTGTTATATGTTGGCTGATATCAAAGGCTGAAGATTAGCTAACTAAGATTGGACCAATCTTGCCCCTTCATAAGTTATAACAAAAAAAAACGATGATGATGAGGGAAAGCATACCAAAAGGACGACATTATGGTCATCCAGGTTAATTGAGTCAAAAAACATCATAGATAGTTTGTTAAGACCATGTAGTAGCCAAGGTTTTATGGATGGAGATTACTACGTCGTCTAGAAGTCCAAATGATGAAATCAATATAGCCCAATGGTGGCATTGCAAAAGCATGAAGATCTATGAGCAATGCAGGAACAGGCCATGATGTGCATGCACAAGAATGTCAAAAGGCGGGACAGCACAATTACTACATGGACGATGGAAGGCGTGGTAGCGTGCAAAAGACTATCTCACTTCTACATACCAGAGGGAAAATTTCTCACAAATGTTGCCCATATATTTCCCATTGCACACTTGCATTTTCTTACATACACTGGCATCAGGCCCGCAATTTCAAAAAGGAAATAATCGGCAGTGACATAAAAAGAAAATACAATAATAACTGAACAATGGCTGAAAAGCCCCAGGATTATGCAACAATACAAAGCAAAAATGAATAATTAAGGGAAACAGGGACAAACCTGAGTTTCTCCAATGGGGCACAGCCCAAATCAATGTTGCAAGTAGGGCAGCAGCAGACCTCCTTATTGATGAACTCCTCAGATATGCACTTTCTGCAAACTGGTTAAAGGTATAAAACCAACTATTGAAGCACAATAATGAAAGAAACAATTGATATTTACAAACAATTTCTTAAGAGTTTCTTGCCATAGGAACCCCTCAAAAGTTGAAACACTACAAATCTAAAGAAGATAAATTAAGAGTATATTGCATTGGATCCTCAAAACTTATGTGATTGTCTCACCTAGCACCCTCAACTTGTATTTTACTTTGCTGGCCCTTTAAACTTGTGTCCGTTTGCACCACAACTCCTTCCCACTGTTAACTAACAGACTAGCTGAGGTGGACAATGACATGGTGTGCAATCAAGATATGGTGGCAATACATGGTGGACGTCCAACAATACATCGCCGGAGGAGCCCTGCCGAGAGTCGCCAGCTCCTGAATAGGAAGAACCTCCAGAGCCCTTCAGTGGACGTCCACCCCTGCGACCCTGGTCCCTCCTCCTATTGTAGCAATCCTGGTACCTATGGTCGTTACGCTAACAATATCACAATAGGTGCAACGAAGACCAGCAGTAGAGACAACAACGGCGGGTGTCGTGGGAGCTGAAGGGACCATGGTTGGTGCTGAAGGAACAAACACTAAAGTAGATAAGACAGCCCGCATCTGAGCTGCGGCACGAAGACAAGTCTCTTTAGCACGAACACCTGTGAGGGCCTCCACCAAGCTCGGGCGCGGGTGGCGACTCAGGAGCTGAGCACACACGGTCTTGAACTCAGGCCGGAGACGCGTCAGGAAGTCGTAGAGACGATGAGTCTCCTAATGAGCACAGAACCGCACATAGCAGGGACAGATCCGATAGACATCTGGCCCCAGAGAGTCGAGCTGACGCCACACCTCAGACATCTGCAGGTAGAAGTCATCCACAGTGGCATCGAGCTGCTGAAGGGAGTACTTCTGGTGCACGACGGAGAGGTACATAGCATCACTTGCCGGCTGGTAGTGAGCTCAAAGGCGCTCCCACATCAACTGAGTCGTCGGCAACTCCACCACATCCATGGAGATGTCCACGGGCATGCTACCCACCAGGATGGCGATAGCACGAGCTTCGACATCCTATCATCTCTTGTAGGCGTGCAGCTCAGACTAATAGAGCTCCAGGGCGTCCTCCAGAGCAGTAGTGGTGAGCAGCCTGATCTGCACCACCAAGAAGAGCATACAAAACTGGCGGCATAGGGCGAGGAGGATAGGGGTGCTCGCCGGTGACGTGACCCCGGAGGCGCTGGCTGTTGAGGTCAATCCTCATATGAACAACCCACTCCTGGAAGTTCACCCTGTCGAACCGAACATGAGGGAGCGGGATGGCGAGGGAGTCGCCGGCGGTAGCCATCAGTGGAGTAAATGCGAGTTTGGGCAGGCGCATTAGGTGGAGAGGCGAGCTTAGGTAGCGAGCTCGGTTGAGCAGAGGCGAGCTCAGGCAGCGACGCTCGGTGGCGAGGTCAGCGGCGGCGCAACTCAAGGGCGAGCTCAGGCGGCGTGGCATCCGGCGAGGAGAGCTCGGACGGCATGGGATCCGAAGCATAGGAGGCCGCTCGGGGGTGCGGCGGTGTCAATCCGGAGGCAGCGACACTGGATCCAAAGCAGAGGAAGGCATATCTGGGGCGGCGGCGGCGGCTCGGGCTCAAGCAAGGGAGCGGCGGCTCGGGCGCACAGAGCAGAGGACCCGGATGGCGGCTCAAGCATGTGGAGTAGAGGACCCGGATGGCGGCTCAGGCATGTGGAGCAAAGGAGCGTGGGACGGAGCAAACGGTGGCGGCGGCGACGGTCACGTGGGAGGAAGGAGAGGAGAGGCTAGGGGTAGGGTAGGGTTTTTTGAGAGGAGAGAGTCATGTGTTCTGATGCCATGTTGGAATGAACCCTTGATTTTATTCCAATGGGCAAAAAGCTAAAATATACAAGTTACAAGTGTAGATAAATATGCAAAGAGCACCCCATACAAGCTACATATCTAACATCTAACAAAACATTCCATTAGTTTCATATGCTAAGCCTCAAAAAATTACCACATTTATTATCTTTAAGTTTACCAAACTACAAACTAATCAAAGCATCGAACCACACGTATTTCCAAGAATGAAGCCCAACAAATCATCAAGACACAATCTTTTCTTTCATGTAATGTCAAATATACCTAGGATCCTACGCCAAACAGATAAAGAAGCCAACGTTGTGCTTTTCCTCCCCCCAAACAAACCACATAAATAACTAATACGGCCTTACACACCCTCCTGGCAAAACATAATTCATGTTATTTTCACTTGGATCACTGTGCACGCACATAAGCCCACTGCCGTTCAGGCACCCGATCACTCCTGTCACCTCCTAAATCCCTCATAAAAAAAGAGCAACGAACCCAGACTTGCGCAGTTGCGCTTCCCGGGAACCAGAAGTTAGCCTCACCGCAACAAGCTGACAGAGCGGAAGATCACACGAAATTGACACATCTGACAGGCATACCTCTCGCGCATCACCTCAAAACCCACACAAATGGCACCAAAATGCTAATTTCGCGGATGAAACGAACAAAGTCTCCACCTTTCACACATCGCCTGAAGACCCACACAAATCACAGCGCATGGAACGATCGAAGCTGCCACCTTCTCACACATCACCTCAAAACCCACAGGGGATCACCGCAAAAGGCGCAGATTTGACCCATGGAACGACCGGAGCATGTGCCTTCCACGATTTCAGTCACAACGCGCTAGAGTAAAAAAAAAAACTCGAACCGTGTTTTCTCCATACGGACGGGGAATGGGCGGAGCAGGGAGGAGAGGACTCACAGGTGTGGAGGCACTCGGAGATGGTGGCGGCGTCGCGGAGGAGGCGGCCGCAGAGCGGGCAGGTCAGGCACGCCGCGAGGCTCGAGCGCTTCACCATCACGACGTCCCCGCCGCCTCCACCGCCATCTCCTCCTCCTCCAGGCGCGGCATCTGCGACCGCGGTCGGAGTGGCGCAGGCGAGCACGGCGCTCTGCATGCCGGGGACGGGCGACACGCGCTCACAAGGCGAGGGTTTTTTTGGGTATCCCTCTCTCGCAGCTTCGCTTTCCTTCCTCGGCTCTGCGCTTTGCGGCGTCGCGAGCCTCTCGGCGACAGTGACAGCGCGCCGTGTGATTTCCTCTACGCTACCTGCGTGTGTTGGGTAGGCTGGACGAGACGAGTCGGGTGTAGTGGGCTTCTTCGTTTCCGAAACTGCGGCCTGCGTGGTCGGACCGTCGGAGAACGGTTCACCGACCGGGCAGTCTCTCCTCTTTACTGGTCAAATCTCCGTGGAAAAATCCCAGAAAATTCATGAAGGTGGGGAATAGAGTGGTGAACCATCCTACAAATTTCTTACCAACTTTGATACAATCATCAGAGGGGGAAATGCAAAGGATAAGTTTTAGTTCAGTCGTGGACACAATGGGAAAAAAAATTATCTGGGAGAGCGCCTGAACTCCCACCTCTTAAGGCCCTATTTTAGTTTTAGGACACCTGGAAACATCAATCTCAAAGCATTTCCTTCCTCCCCATCTCATCCTCCAAAATTATCCATGCTTCTCTCTCCCCATCTTACCAACGAATTATTCCTGCTTCTCTCGCCCGTTCTTCTTTGTCCCCAATCTTGATGCTTTGTCCTGAACTTGCTCAACCCATCAAGCAACCAATTGCTCACGAACATGATTGCTAGGGAACCGTATCCTTGGCCGTTAATCCTAGCTACTTCTCCACTTAGCTCACTGGCTGCTGGATCGGACCGGGGGAGAACCATGCCTGCGCCGGGAGGGTCAGCTGGACCGGAGCCTGCGCCAGCGGGGCGGAACCAGGGCCATGGCCATGGACGCGGACGCCGCTTCGGCTACCCAGAGGAGGAACTGGAGGAGGGAGAAGAGGAGTCGGAGCTCGCCGGCTCGGAACACGGCCGCTTGTCTCCCACGGCTGTGCCGACGGCTGCGGCCGCAGCCACGGCGGCGATCTTGGAGCCGATGCGGAGGGGAAGTTGAGGAGCGCGCGGGAGCCGCGCATTCGGTAGGCGGCGCGGTCGTACGCCACGGCGGCATCCTTGGTGGTGTCGAACGTGCCGAGCCACACGCAGGCGCCGATGGAGGACGAGACTGGGAAGAAGTACTCCCAGATAATTACTTTCCAATCGGCATGGCTTAGATAGCCATTTTCAGTTGGTGGTTAGCTTTTGTCTTCTACGCGTGATCTAATCTTGTCTTAATTAATAAAAAAAAGTTTATGGACGATGTCTTTTCTCTTATATCTTTGAAAGTATTTTGAGTATGTTTTTAAAAAATTTCTAAAATTAATTATTTCAGTTATATACAAACAGTAGAAGCAGGCTTAAAGGAATTGTAAAGAAAAAATGCAGAAAATATAAAATTATAAAAAATTACACAAGCAAGTATATTGTGCAAGGAGTCTTAAAAAAATGTTCGGAGCTCATTTGTTATATTTAGAAATTCCTACGAACAATATATTTAGAGGATTTTTGAGAAAATACATAATATATATAATTATGAAAAAATAGATAAGAAATTACATTGTCTAATGAGCCTCCACAAAAGTTGCATAATGTTTTAAGCTAATTTTGCTACATTTATAAATTCCTACAAATAATACTTTTCTGGAGGAGGAAGAATCGTATCCCCCGGGGTCGGTCCGCATGGAGGCTGGACATGGTATTTCCGTGCACCTGGTGGCGGACGAAGCATTTTCGAGCGCCTGGGTCAGATTCGCCATATGTCGTGTTCTCGGCAAACCCGATCCTCTGAGCACGAACAAGATATCATTGTTGTCTTTGATGCATGCGAGGAGCTAGTTTTGCTATTTATGCATGCTAACACACACTAGTCCCGGGATATTCATGCATCATTGACATTACACTTGCTATACAAAGCCCGTGCTCAAAGAGCTCTATTACTGTATCATTTGCTTTTTTAGATGATAATACTGTATCATTTGTTTTGTTGCAGATTCCAGCATGCCGGCATTTTACAATAATCCATCAAAACTCTTAACATGTAAGTTAAGGCCCACTAGGCCGTGGGTCGAAGCGATTAATTACTGAATGAACTCATTGCAATTCAGAAGTATGAACTCGGGACAATAGGAGCTGCACTTAAGAGTTGTAAGTGGAAACAAAATATCAAGTTTCAACCTTTCTAGGTCAATCTGATGAGCGCTACCCTCACTCCCTCAGTTGCTGAGATTTTGAGATTTCGAAGCATCTGATGCACAGATAAAAGCATCCTCAGCCATAACCAGACATGTGTATGTACAAGGTAGAATATGCAGGGAAAATTTTGGGCTGTGTTAAGCGTATTTTTGAATTATGTACAAGGGCTTTAGCTTGCACTATGAGTTGCACTAGCGTATTTTTGAATTTGTAACATCCTAAAGTTTTATTACCAAATTTAAAATTATAAAAAAATTATTTTATTTAAATTTCCTGAGTTTTAAAAGAGTTTTATTGAAATTTCTGAAATTTAAAAGAGTTTTATTGCTTTTCTCGATTTCCTATTTTTTAAAAGTCAAAAATAAAATTTATTGAGTTTATTGGGTTCTTATTGGATTTAAAGTTAAAAATAAAATTTTAAGTAATTTCTTGAATTTCTTGGATTTTAAAAAGGGGTTTCCTATTTTTTCCAAAATTAAAAATAATTTATGTGCAAAATTAAAAGCCAACTTTAAGTTGTAAATAATTTTATTAAGTTCAAAATAAGTTAAGAAATTTCTATGATTTTTTCCATAATTTTTTGATTCTCTTTACTATTTTCTAAAAAGCCTTTTGGTTTTCTTGTATTTCTATAAATAAAAAATCATTTAAAATTATGAAAAACACTTCAGGCCAAATTCCTTCACCCAGCCCGCTTCCTTTCCTCTCTTCGCGGCCTACTTGGCCCAACCCGCTCGCCATCCTGCTCCCGGCTGCAGCCTACCTCACCCTCCCCCCTCCCCTACTAACCGGCGGGCCCCACCCGTCGGCGCCCACATGTCCTTGGTCATCTTCGCCCCCACGCCAGTGCGCCCATGCCACACCATCCTCCATTGCCGATGACACGAGCTCCCGTCCAATCCCGCCTTTTCCTCCCTCTTTCTCATCGTTTTCGCGCGCATTAAATGCTGCAGTCGTGCCCATCTCCGCTACTCCCGCACCCATACCCTGCGTCGTCCGCCCATGGCGCCACCCATGTCGGACACCGCCCGCGCAACTCCTCCCTTTCACCACCCCTTGCCCTATAAAGGGAAGCATTGTGCGCCTCTCCTCCTCCTCTTTCTTCTCCCTTATTCTCATAATCCCTCTCCGTCGGTGCTCACCGTATTTCGCCACGGAAGCAGCTCAGCCAAAGCTCGTTCCACCTTCAATTGTGCCACCGTCAAAGGCCCACCGTCGCCAACGTCTCCACCTCTAGCACTGCCTCGTCGTGTTCTACACGGTGTCCCCTCGATCTTCGCTGGAGCTCCGTTGCCTATTTCGACCGCCTCCGCAGCCGCTTTTCCTCCTTACCGCCGACCATCTCCTTGCGCTCCGTCGCCAAAACTAAGAGCACTGGATTCGCCTCACTCCTCTCTTCCCTTTGGTACCTCAAACATCCCTCCTCCTCCGCGCCACCCACTGCTCCCGTGGACAGAGCGCCTCGGACCACCCAGAGCTCCACCGACACCTCCTCTGAACTCTCCTTACCTCACTGATGCTCTCACGCCTCTTGCCTTGGCCAGAGCTTGGCCGTAGCGCAACCGCCTCCTTCCCATGCTCCGGCTGTGCGCCATTGCCGCCATCGCCCCACCTCCTCCACCCCTCCAAACTACAAAATGGAATCCCCACGCCACCGTGATGCTCACTGCACCCTCCCCCAGTGCTGCCGGCCACCGCTGCCACCGGAGTTGCTGTTGCCACCGGCTCGGTCGAGCCGAGCGCGCTCTGGCCTTCAGCCAAGCGCAGCTCAAGGCTGCCCGAGAGCTGGGCCAAAATAGCCTGGGCCTTTGGGTCGTGGCCCGCACAATAATTGGGCCAGCCCATTTGCTGTTCATCACTGTTCACTGAAAAACGATTCACATAACAGTAAACTAATTACTGTTCATGAGCATTACTATTCACAAACTAAAATAGTAAACTCGATTACTGTTTATTACCATTTTTTGTTCATAAATAGTAAAATTAGTAGTATTCACCGTAAAATACTATTCATCTTCCAAAACCCTAATTCGACATTATGTATCCATTTCGTTCTTTTCGATCCCGGGAATCCATTTCTTCACTCTGTTTAGTCCAATTAAGCACCAAATAAATTTTTACCATCCCACACCACCTTCCTTTATGTTTCTTTTTTTAATTATTTTTTACTTGCATGTTGTTGCCAGCTCATTCCTTGTCGAGCCGGATTTTATTTGGTTTGTTTTATTTTACTTTGCACTAGGTCCCGACTTCGACGACCAAGCTCCGGAAGATGCCATACAAGCCAAGCTACTAGAAGAATTTGTGCAATGAGGCAATTCACATTCTTTTGATTATTTTTAGCCAATATTTCATGTATTTATATTGTTACTTTCATTACTGTATTTGTGCCAATTACTTAGAATACAAAAATAATAATTTTGAATGACATGATGAATAGATAAAATCATATTGCCCCACATACAAACCCACCTATTCCTTGTAGGCCATATTCACCTTGACAAGTTTAGATCATATAAATTGATAGCTACATATTTAGCCTTGTCACCAAATATGTTTAAAAATCTTGAAAAACAATATTGACTATTCTCCAATATTTTAGTGGAGAGTTAGGGGTTGAGACCAGAATGTTTTACAACCCAATAGACTTGTTGAAAAGTAAGTCGAAAGTGAGGCTAAGAAGGTGGACAGCCACGAGTTGGTATTGGTCCATTTCCTCACTGGAGACAAGTAAGGACAAGGACCTTGTGCCAAAGTAACAGACACAAAAAACTGCTCAACCACAGATGTGGGCATTACTCCATGGCTTAGTACACTGCTCTCCCATTTGAATATCTACAGGAACAGGGGTGGGACTGGAGTGGGCCTAAAGGGACTGGAGTGAGATATCTTGTGGGTAAAGTTGGACAACTCTGCAGAGTATAATTAAAGGTATTCGAATACGTTGTGCTTCCGGTTAATGAAGTTGTGTTAATAGGTGATTCCAATACATGAGGCATAAGTAGAGTTTTTGAGATGCTAAGTTAGTATTTGCAATTGTTGAGAAACCCCTAATGTTATTATTTATTATTATTTTACTGTTTTAAAGATAATCTGCTTTAAATATACAATGCATCCACATATGTCTGTTATGGTAAAACTGTACCATTCCTTCGATAATCCTAACATGTAATTAATTAGGATTTTCATGTGGCTTGTTTAGTACGATAGTAGTACCCATTCTTGCAAAATATGCAAACCATCTACAGTGGAAACATGGAAAAATACCAAGGATCTCAATGAGCAGGATTTTGATGGACCCCCAGATAGCAATGATTACTGTTATTAGGTCTGGACCGCGCTCAAGTGTGTCTGTAGTTTGAAGTTCTTTTGTCTTGTAATATATTAACTTTGGGTTTGGAAGCCTGTGTCAGTGTTAAAACTGACTGTTAAGTCTTAATTTTATGTAATGAAAGGTTGATTTTTATTGTAATTCAAAAATTTGTTTGAGATGTTGTTTACTTTGTAATTATGAATTGCTGTGAAGAGTTTGATAACACTAAAAATGTTACGCGCATGTGGCGTGTGTCTGGTTGCAGGAGGGTCGCGCGCGCCCGGCAAGGGGAGTAAAGCGGGGCGCAGTGCGTGCGATGTTGATGACGTCTCCACAATGCTCGCCCCAGTCTCCACAATGTCGCGTGGCACGCATGCCTGCCTCGACGTGCGCGCACCTATTTTATCCTCCCCAAACCACGGAAAATCATGGAGCAATCTCGATCGAGCGGGCTCTCGGTCGTCCGATCTGACCATGCATCTCATAATTAACCGATCGTGTCTCCGCTTGTACACACCTTCGGGAGAGGGGAAATTAAATTGAAACAACCAATCAATCAAATCGCCAACAGCAGCGTAGCGCAGTGCAGTGCAGTGCGTGACAGCGACACTTGTTGTTGTGGATCGATCACGCATGGGAGGCCGTGCGCGTATATGTGTACGTACGACATTGGCAACTAACACCGAGCTAGTGTGTGTTGGTTCGTTGTCAGGAGGGGACAGACACCAACACGATATGTGCGTGGCCATCAGCGTGCGTGCGTGGCCCGGCCGGGCCTTTATCGGAGGAGGAGCACTAGAGCATGCATGCATGCGAAAGTTTCATGATTCTGCTTGCGTGCCTTGCTAGCTCGCTCGCTCGTTTTCCTTGGACCATGCGGATGCATATCCATCTCTCTCCCTCGCGTTGTGCCGATCGATCGGCACGGCTGGGGCGGCATACGTCCGTTAGCGTTAGCTTCGTTTCCTGGATCTGCATGGTTCCTACCGATCTAATAATGATATCATGCATGTCGACCGTCGGTTAATTCAACTAAATATTCCCTCAAATCGCATTGCATGCCAATGCTAGGCTAACAGTCCAACTGTATGGTCAGTGTTGGTAGCCACGCTTTTCAGCACTTTAAGCTGGGTAAGCTCGATTAACCAGGCATCTGAGAGCCTAGGATTAACCAACCAGGCATCTGGACACACGTGATCGGACCACAATATGGGAAATGCATTGATGCATGTGTTCATTTCAGTACTCTCTTCCCGGCGAATTTTGGATGCGTGAAATCTTCAATGGCTTCTTCCTCATTCTGGTGGTACTCCTACGGTACACGAGATCCTTCATCCAAGGTGAGATTGTCGAATTGGTACGCGTTCCACTCAGATATAACCGCTAACTACTCCCCACAATCCTCGTCATCCGAGCCTTCATTTTCTGACAATGCCTCGTAGTTCCGGTCTTCGAGCGTCATCTTTTCAACTAGTGCTTTGATCTTCTCACCTTCATCAACAATCACACCAGCTTCCTGGACCAAGGGAGCTTCTTCAACCCGTCTTCATTGTCGACATCAGCAACTCTTCGACCCTCGGTTGTTGTGTGAGCCGCGCTGTAGCTGGAGTTACCAGTTTCTTCGTTATCACCACCAACTACCTCTTGTTGAGCCGCAGATGCATACAAAACTTTGATATATGCCTAGGCCAGAAGGACCAAATCCCAACCGCAATCCCTCACTATGCTTAGGTATGATTGCCTTCAACTATAATAACTCGCATTGTGCGCGTTGTGGTGACCGGGTGACAAATCAACTCAATTTCAGATCGTGCAAAGTATGATCCAACTCGAAGGTGTAATACAACCACCACATCACAGCGCGCCATGTACGCTGCTCTAATCTTGTTAGCCTGATGGTCACTGATTGAAAATAACGCAAATCAACCTCATCGGGACCCTACAGAATAGTCCATTGACCAATAATTTTTAAAATATAAATTTTAAAATTGATTGCATCCGACATATCCGACGTATTGCACCATAAATAAGATTTACACGATTAACCATATATCTAAAAATAAACTACAAACACCTAAAAAGGATGTACTACAACATACTATACTACTACATAACCATACATCTAAAACTATATAATCCATTCAGTTACAAAAAAATACTGCAGGGTGAACGGTCGAAGAGACAACACTTCACTAGCTCTTCTCTTCCCCTCTACCTCCATTTATTCTCTCCTCATTCTCTCTTTTTTTTTGAATAAAAGTGAATTTCGACCGAATTTTATGGACCTATTATATGGGAGGTTGTGTCACTATTTGGAATGACGACAGTGACTTGCGGGGTTTTGTCGCTATTTAGAATGACGACATAGGCATTTGACGCTGTTTGGTGGTCGACGGGGCTCTAGTCGCTAATTCAAACGGTGATATGATTATTTCGTCGTTTGGAATAACGACATAAGTTTTTTTAAATTTTATTAAACCCATAATTTGAAAAAATATTATTTTAAAAAATCCTATGACGAGTACCTATCCGATGTTGCACACATCGGAAGACGTGACGTGGCCCATGCCATGACCCATGAGCGAGCCAGCCAGCCAGCCAGCCCAGCCAGCCCATGCATCCAAGCGAGACCAGACTGGCCGAATCACGACACGTGTGAGCCCCGCATGTGGCAGCGAGCGGGCCACCGATCGCAGGGCCCCGCCGCACCCACATGCGCTGCCCCCGAGGCCCAACAGCCCCCGGCCACCGCAAGCAATCTACACCGTCCCGGTCCATCACCCCGGGCCCACCTGTCGGCCGGGCCCAGACACGTAGCCCGCGGGCCCACTTCCCCATCGCCAAACCGCCCTCATTGTCGACGGGACCCACCGGGCATAGTGAGACATGTCCTAGCTAGCACGAGCAGCTTAAAGTAGAGCACGCCACCACTAACCAACCCACCGCCCTCTCTCTATATATGCAAGGCACGCAAAACGCATAGTTGATCTCAACCGCAAGGCTCGCTCGATCTCACGCGCTTCTCGTCCCCCTGCACATCCATTTGTTGTGATCGTTCGACCATGGAGACCATCGACGCGGAGCTGCGGCTCGGCCCGCCCGGCAGTGGCGGCGGCGGCGACGACGTAGTCGCCACGGCGGCGAAGAAGCGGCCCTCGTCGACAGCGAAAAGCGAGGCCTCCGGAACGGGCGACCGGGACGCCACACCGGCATCCAAGTAAGTGCATGTGCAGGACTGTCCGTCTTTTTCCTTGGACAGTTTACGCTTTTCGTGTAGAGGTGCTAATGATATTTTGCCGCGTGTGCACATGCAGGGTGCAGGTGGTGGGGTGGCCGCCGGTGGGGGCGTACCGGAAGAACACGTTCCAGTCGGCGGCGGCGAAGGCGAAGGCCGGCGAGCAGGAAGGGAAGAAGCGAGGAGGATTGTACGTGAAGGTGAGCATGGACGGGGCGCCCTACCTCCGGAAGGTCGATCTGAGCATGTACGGAGGGTACAGGGAGCTGAGGGACGCGCTGGACGCGCTCTTCGGCTGCTTCTCCTCGGCCGACGGCGCTCAGTTCGCCGTTGCGTACGAGGACAAGGACGGCGATCTGATGCTCGCCGGCGACGTGCCCTGGGAGTAAGTATCCTTGATAGATCTACATATATATAGATGTTGTGTATATTTTTCTGTGGATCTATGTACAACAAGGAGTCTAATGAGTTGTTAACTTCTGTTCATTTGCAGTATGTTCATCTGTTCTTGCAAGAAACTGAGGATAATGAGAGGGTCTGAAGCGAGATGAATAGGAGATCGATCGTCGAGCATGCAGCAAGTTTGGACAGATGGAAATGGTCGTGACTCATGAGAGATGCATGACGTCCTATCTATGAGATCATGCACGGACGTCAGACCAGGCCGTGGTTGAACCCATGACAAGGACCGGGTTATACGTGGATGCATCGTATTCTACGTACGTACTTAGTTCTACGTATACATGAGTCGTTCGAGGATCGGGATTCAGAAGACAGAAGTACTGCCTCCGCATCGGCAGTGTTGTACATGGACAATCAGAAATTCAGCCAAGTTATTGCTGGAAGAACTCAGATTTCTGTATATAAACTTTCCTTTTCCTTTTTCTACTTTTTAGTTGTCTTTCGTATCAGTGAAGAAACCTGAGAGAGCTGGGGAAAAGAAACAAAAGGAGGGGGAAATTTGACTCAAGTTTGGTCGTTTTTCTCCAAGATTCCTTTTTGTGTCTGCTTTGACAGAAGTAATAGAAAACTAGTAGTGTCAACTGTCAAACCAGAATTCGTCTCATCAAGAAGCTCTTTTTCATATATTTTTTCCTTGTCCACTTTTCTTTTCTTCTTTTCCAGGAGTTGTTTTTTCTTTCCCTGTGGATGCCTTTAAAGTTCACTGCAGACAACAGAATACATATAAAGTCAGATCCGAGCAGTGAACTCAAAACAGGATTTTTTTTTTTGGGTTTCTGGTAATCAATCACAAATCGACCATTGATTAATCCAAACAAATTTGGTGTCGATGGCCATTGTCTCGAACACTGCGACTATATCCGACCAAGCATACGATCACCACCTGCTTACCGTGCAATCATCTTCAGTGATATTAATTATTCCAGCCAGAAAATGTACAAACAAGCATTCAATTTCCAAAAGGAAACACGCATAAATCATTCCCAGAGTTCCTGTTTTCTTCACAGGTTGTAATAACAGACGCCACATATACTGATCAAAGGGAAATGGATCTCTTATCTACAATGTATGGTATTATGAAGCAACCTTCGGGAAATGGATCTCTGATCTACTGGTATTAAGAAGCAATCTTCACCCTCCAGCCAAAAATAAAGGACAAGATTAATAGCTACATTGTGTTTCACTGTTGTAAATATTTCACTGGTGCTATAGTGCTACAGTACATCAAAGCGTAATGTACGTGCTCTCAAACACTGTTCATCACAGTGAACCTGGATCCGTGTCCGATCAAAAGATGCAAGTAGCGGCAGAAGCATCCAAATGCACGGCAGCCATGCATGCTAATTACAAGAACATTTGACGACACATCACATAAGAGCACAGCAGAAAATGCAGCTGAAATTCAGGCAGACAAGGAAATGTAGCTGCCGTTGAAACATTGCTCGGTAAAGTAAAAACAGAGTATGATAGCAAGAAGTAAAAATTTCCTTTCAAACGATGGGAGAATGCTTCTGCTACAGACAACGTGCACTAGACCCACATAATAGATGCGAATCAGACAGCAGGGGACAATACAACATCCATATCATGCTTACAGGTCATGAAATCCAGCTAGGAGCAGACAATGACAACCAATTCACAGCCTAGTAAGGATAAAAGCATGCCTTCAGACAAGAATCAGTGTGTATTGAAATATTGAATTCATGGAGTTGTTACAGTTCCAGCATTCCAGTACCATGAGTTGATGGGAGATCATGAGAAAAAACATAACTGTAACGCCGGTACGTTTTGGACGGTAGGCGTTACTGTAACAAATGATGCAGAGCAATAGAAGGGTCATTTTACACCAAGAGCATACAAAATCTTCAACTTGCTCAGGCACACATGCTGTGTTTTTTCTTTTCAAATTAACCAGGCTTAAACTCGCACTTTGGCAGGAAATAATATTAGTTTCTGCCTCCCTCACGCTTCAGAATATTCATGCCTGTTGAGATAAAAAAAGTAGCATGATGAGACTTCATATATTGATTAATAGCACTGAGTGCAAAGTGACATTGCATGGCTAATGTTTTGCTCAGGCAGACAAATGGTACAAAGCAAACTAAGATATTATTCCCAATGATACATCGTCACCAACTTGTGTAAAAAAAGTCAAGCATAACCAATTTTCAGTTATACACACATCATGTGGAAAGATTTTCCTTGTTATAGTCTTGAAAAAGATGCCCATGCTCTTTAGGTTTTATACTTTTATTATTGTCACTGTTTTTATGAATCTTCATTTGTGAATTGTGATGGAATAAGCATACAGATACAGATACAATTCCATACAGTATCAAGGCTGACTACAGAACCCTTAAGAGCTCACACAATCAGATAAAATTCGACTAACTTCATAGTTTGAAACATAACTCGGTATCAAAGTACACACTAGACTTATGCAGGAGATACTCTGGTGATGGTGATAGCGATTGCACTTGAATCTCATTAAGAAACTTGAGAAAACAGGACGGATGCAAATTTGAAAACAATTCATCAGCTGTTTTGTCAAATGTAGTCATAATGAAAAATGCATAAAGTTTAAAGCATAGATGCAAAGTTATACCAGCTTCCTTTTCTTCTTATGTCTCCTTTTGCGACGTGGTTTATGAGCATCAGAATTTGAACTTAGATTGCTGTTATGATCTCCAGGAAGATTTGGTGCTCTCCTGTTTTTGAATGAGTCACCACTTGTGGTGTTTGAAGTATTGCTAGAGCTGGATAGCACATGTTTGTCCACAGATCTAGCTCTATTTGGTGCTAATGAGCGTGGTGGTGGCATAAGAACTCGAGCATCTCTCTGCCGCTGCAAAGCATAATAGGTAGGGTTAAGTATATGGGAAAAACACAACAGCTAATCGAAGGAACTTTAAACACACTGCAGAGAACAACCTGGTTCTTTTCATCGCTTGACATGCCAGATGCTGCCCTACCTGAAGCACTAGAAGCTGGTTCTCTACAGAACATTAATAACATTAGGATACCTGCCCTTTTTATGGAACATTTATGCCGTGGCATATTCATTATAACATAAGAGCCTATAGAAGGGCACATTTAAAGACTATGATTCAGACTTAACAAACTGGTGGGAATAAATTTATTAGGCAATATGATATATATTCATTCTCCAGCATAATATGAAACGCTTCTACACTATATGAGTTAAACTGTACAACAGTCAACAAAATAGAGAGTATGTCAACGCATTTATCAGCACTCGATAAACTTGTATCTTGACAATGCTAGATTTCAAAACTAATTGAACAACATCACAATTGTTATGGAGCTCACTGTACCAGTTCTTATGGAAAAATTATGCTCAGTCTATTCTATCAAAAAACAAAGGGTGCTATCTTGTAGACTAAGATAGGATATTTTACAATTTGCAAAAGAGTATCTCATGGATTTGCTTACAGGTTTAGGATTATTCACATAAAAAGTTTTTGGACAAACCTACTTCAGTGACCGACTGCACATGAGAATATAAGCCAAACAACTACAAATAGTAACTGGTCACCGGTTGTCATGCTCTCCGAGCAACACAGCATAGATTTACTACTTTTATGCCATTATGTAAATAAGTGATAGTATTACAGCATAATAGCATACACATGATATATCAGAGGGAACCTAAAAAACCAAGTACAATGTCCAAGAGTCATGAATCATACTTTGCACTTTTGTCGGTCCACTCATCATCTGCCTCTTCATCACTTGAACTTCCAGACATAAAGAAGTCATCATCACTCACATCCAAGGTATCATCATCGCTTGCTGTCTCTGTTAGGTGATGCAAAATAAAAATTAGTACTTTAGACAGTAGATATATAGCCAACAAGGCATACAAATTTCAAATGCAAAGTTAGAAGTGCACAGAGGATGCAAATAGAACAGAGGTAATCTAGAAAATTAGTAATGCAAGAATGCACCTTCTAGGTCTTTTCCATTCGCTGCAGCAGCCATGAGATTTTCATTGATCTGTCTACGCCACTTATTCCTCTTCTCTACAATATCTGGGTTATTCCCCCCAGTGAACAGCGAGACATATTTCTCATTCTTTGGGAAAAACTGCACACAAATAAAGATAATATTTAGCTGAAAATTCAAGCAGGTTCAGATAAAACAACGATTGCTCAGATTCTCCTGTCTTAGAAATTTATTGAACACCTACTTCAAGTACCATTTATGAATGTGACTGAGGATATCAGGATAGTCCTTGCCAAAAATATATTAAATCTAATGCTAAGAGAATTATTCAGAAGGCAAAATAAAGTACTGTGGTGAGCTTACTCTAACATATTCAAGATCTTCTCGTAAGTTTGACAGCTTATTGCTGGAATCATCAGCATTTGAACGTTGCTGCTTCTCAAGGCGCCTTATCATCCTCTCAATCTTTCGCCTCTCTTTGACGTTTGAACACCCATACCAAGAAAATGGTAAGTACAGACAGGCAGAGAAAGGGCACTAGAAATGAATAGGAACAAAATAATTAAGTGATAGCAGACCAAAAAATTTTATCTTTCTATCTCTCAACTGTACTGTTCGTTGAATAGCCAGTTGATTCTGAAGCTCCTGCTGCCTCTTTAGTTCTTCCAATTTCTTCTCTTGAGCCACCCTAATGTCATTAGGAAGGTCCTGAAAAAAGAAATATACAACATTACCATCTCACCAACAAGGCTGAAAGAAGAGTAGTGCTAACTGACTAAGGCTTATGTCTGTAATAATTAAAACCACAACGACTAAATCTTGATTCATGAAATGCTCAAAGTGCTCATGTGTGTTCAGCAAAATGGCACCAATTAGATTTAGAAGAGGCCCAAACAAATGTTAAACCTCACCACTCTGGTTAAGTTTTGGGCATGCCTACTTAAATTGGGACTAGTGTGAGTCACAACGCAGATGGCTCTAATGATTCAATATATTACTTTATTTTCTCAAGCATAACAAAAAATCCTGCAAGCCTATCAGAACAATTCCTCACAGATATATTGACAATATCGTAGACATCATACACTGTATGCACAAGCAATGCTGCTTGAATAGAAGTGAAATAACAATAATCAACAGGGAGAGGCTAACTTTTCCTTGCATACGCCCTTATAGAAGGTGTAACCGACCTTAATTGAGAACAGCGGACATCAAACAATATGCACACATGCCTCCTTGAATATAAGTGAATTCTACAATCACTTCACATCTTAATCCTACCTGTTTCCCATATAAGTAGAGCTGTCAGCCTACAAGTATCTCGTTAAGCTAGGATATCCCATCATCATCATCAACCCAGCCTGTACTTCCCCTTTGACAAGAACAAACGCACGACTTTTCTAACATTTTTCAGATTCATCTACTTAAGGCAGGATACTTAACATCAGATATATTATTTTTGCAAGCAAGATTCCACATGATTGTTGCAATTTGCGACGTGGATGGACACTCGCACAAGCTACCAAAGCGAGCAGCAATCAAACTACAGCACGAACTACCCGAAATCCTTTAACGCTGCAACTAAACGGAGCGCAGTGAAAGGGGCCTCAATTGAACCATCCTACGCTATAAGCCCTACACTAGCAAGTAGCAACCGGTACTAATTGAGCAATTTCATCAACGCTGTCGACCTACCCGTTGCTTCGCCCCAAACTAGTATCACCACTCCACACGCCGCGGCTACTAAACCCTAACCATGGGAACAAGAAGAGAGGACGCCCCAAGCTTAGGCAGCCGAGGAGACCCCAGTTTCCCAGTACCTTGCGGAGGAGGCGCTCGGTGGAGCGGATCTGGTTCTTAAGGGTGACGGTCTTGGCGGCGGCAGCACGCTTCCGCTTCCGGTCTGCGGCGGCCGCGGACGCCGACGACTTGGGGCGGCGGACGGAGGTGGCGCGGCGCGGGTAGCCGCCGTCCGCCATCGCCGGAACCCTAGGCGGAGGAGGAGGGCCTCGCTTTTTGCGTGGTGGCTGTGGGGTTTGGTTGGGTAGGGCCGGGTGGGTTTCGCTTCAGAGCCGAAGGAAATTGTCCGTCCATCTAGAATGCTCAGCCTGGCTGCATTTTAATGTCGTCAGTAAACGGCTGTCAGTCAGGGCGGTCCTTGACATTCTAGGGACTATGTGCTAAATTTAAATTTAAATTATATTTTTAATAAAAATCAACTGTTAAAATAAAATATATTTTTATTTCATATTACAATTGTAATACTTTTTTTATTATGGCAAAAGGGTTACATCTCCCTAAGAAACAAATATCTAAACTAGTATCAATACTTTTACTTAAAAATCATAATTCTTCTGGTATTCCCTGAAACAAAATCTTCAATTATCTCTGTAACTAGCCTTCGCTAAATTAAACATCAATTGCAAGTGTTATAGTTAAGTCTTTCCTGATTCATTATACAACGCAAGTAGAACTTTAAGAACTTCAATTTATAAAAGCTCTTTTTTTTTACGGATGCAATATTCGCTGAAATAGTAAACAAAATTCTATATACAACAATTGCATTACGAAAATAATATAGCTATCTCATAAACTTTAAAATATCAACAAGATCCATGTTTTTCTTAGGAATGAACTTTTAGAGTAAAAATTTAGCAAAAATAAACACAGAGAGGGGAGGAGGCGGGGAAAATGGATATGTACTTGTAGTAGTTTTCAGTAAGAAATGAATAAAATGTTGCTTGCTTATTAGGTTTTACTACCCAGACAAAGATTAGCAAGTAGTCATTAAAGAATTGGTAGATAAAAGGGGTTTTGAGGACCCTCTGGAGTAGCTCATGTTGCATATGCCTCTGGTACGGCCCTGCTGCCAGTGACTCACCTCTGCTTTGTAACAACTGGGGATGGTTTCTTAAAAAAATATTCTTACTTTGATTAGTAGTTAGAATTTGTGACTTTTTTTCATTACAATAAGTAATGATTGCCTAATGTACTAGCTTAACATACGTTCATGGCTTATTAATTGGGCTAATATGTCCATCGTTGACTAGCTCAATCGGTGCGGCACCTTGATTATCTAATTGAAAGTTTGAGCTCAATTTTCCGTAGTCATATGTTTGGTTGCATTGGATCATCACTGTAGAACGGAATACGATAATCGAAAGGGGTTGAATTATCGTAGTGCCTTTTTTTACAACTTATTTAGAAGAATCTGCGAATTCAACAGACAGCTGAATATGTACTCATACGAGGTTGTCACCTAGTCATAGAGGTCGAACCAACTCTGATATGTTCCCCTAGTCACAGTTATTATCGACAACCGGGTGAACAACACAGTACGTAATCGAAGAAGATGAAGTCGACCTTATCGAGAGAGTTACAACCACTTAGTCGAAAGAGTTCGACTCCGGCAGGGGAGATTCATACACTGCAAAGAACAAAAGCAGATCGAAGATGATTGACGAGAACAGATCACAGACCTCTTGGAACAGGAACTAGTGGAAGACTGATCAACACGAGAGCTGGGCGAAGATAGAAGAACAAATCGAAGACGATGAACTAGAACAAGTCGAACACAATCCCCAGAAGTACAAACTGACAACATTAACTGAAATTCTTTGGAAACGACATGATCTATTATTTCTCAATCATGTTCTTTGTCTACAAAGTGCTCTCATAGCACCCCTCACACCCTAGCAAGAAAGCACTAAAAATCTCTCTTTACTGAAACCGCCGACGCCAAAAGCCCCAAAAAGCCTCCCACAAGGGTGCGTTACTCTTAACCTCTTCGGCCTTTATATGTTAGGGTCCTAAACCGTGTTCTTATCAACACGAATACATAATCCTATCTCTTCCGTGAAACAAGGGAACCAAACCCCTCAAATCACAGTAATATCTCTCAACCTTATAGTTAGGAAACACATTTCATAACTCTTCACGCGTCGAAACCTCTAGGACAGCACCTCATGTAGCTTCGACCACGCATCATGTATATTCATCTTTGATCTCCATGTGCCCCGGCGTGACTACGACCACCTCGTGACATCCACGATCACCTGAACCTTGGATTTCCCCCTCCAAGTTCCGGTCTTCCTTGTCATCGACCATGACCGTCTCCACGCTCAACCTGCACATGCAAAGATCAAAGAACGTTTTCCTATCACAAGTTCCCCAACTTGACTAACATTAGTTCACACACGCACATCACACTCACATCTATCAATAAACACGAATCAGATCATCCACGACCATAAAATTTGACTTTCAGAACACAAATAGAGACAACTCTGTAAAACTGGTCGTACCGCTATGTACACGTCGGTCATACCGCTGGCCAACCAAACACGAGTACTCAAGGTACTTGAAGAAAACAAGTATTGAACCACTCGAAACCTACGATCACTTACCAGAAGCATACAACCACTTACCAGAGGCATACGACTACTTACCAGAAGCGTACGACCACTTCGTAAAGCCTACGACCACTTATCAGAAGCTTACGACCATCGACCAGAAGCCTACGACCACCTACTATAAGCGCATGACCACTGAGCACGAAGCCCATGACTCCCGATCACGAAGCCTACGACCGCTGTCCATCGACCAGTCACTGTAGCTACGACCATCGACCTGTTACTGTAGCTTCGACCATCGATCGGTCACTGTAGTTTCGACCATCGACCATACACTATAGCTTCCTAACCTTCGATCATGCAACTCCGACTGCCCTTCTGTAAGATCGAGGAAGCCGACTAGAGGGGGTGAATAGGCGATTTTTAAATTCTTTGGGCTAAAACCGAGTTTTATGCAGAATTGTAAATCAATTCTGTTTTGCTCAATTAAAACCTAAATCAACTAGTATTGACTAAGTGCACCAACAATATAAGACTATTGGTAATGATAGCAAACATACAAAGACTATAAGCAATTTAGTTCTAGGAATATAAATTGTACAAAGTAAAACACAAGAGAAATAAACCACAATGAACACAATGACGTTTTACCGTGGTGTTTGGAGACTTACCGGTCTCCCCTAATCCACATTGAGGTAAGCCCAAACTAATTGGACCGGCTCCACGAATTAAGCCAAACACCTCCTGTAACAGCCCAAAATTCCTGAGTTGGATTAGTTAAGCATCTAATGTGCATTTGAAAATTTTGGATTTTTTAAAACTTTTTTGTGTAACCCATATGTTGATAATCCTATGATAATTGAAGACTAGAATTTAAAACCTAGTAATCCAATACATCGTCTCCCATTCAAAAACTCAAATTGAAGTCAGAGAAAAACTAAAAGGATTTCAAGTGTGGGAATATTTTAGTTGAACTCTATATTCTTTTGATATGCTTGTTTGTATTTTTCTAGAATATATTGGAGGTTATTTGGTTTCCATCTTATTTTGCTTAAATTGAATTTGAATTTAAAATGCGAACAAATCAAAACATGAGCAGTGCTTTTCGAAAAAATTTGTGTGTACTAGGTCATCCCAGTTACACTTCTACCAAATTTTAGATTTTTATAAATTTATTTGCTATTTTTAGAAATTCGATCAAAACAAACTCAATTACAAAATACATTTACCAATTGATGAACGATGCAATGAGGCTTAAAGACAAGATTCTCAACAAGTCGCACAACATATTTGCCGACTTTTAGAATCAACACCACAAGGAATAAGGTACATGAACTTAAACCATTTGCAAAACACTTTAACAAACTAAAGTCACATGCTACAAGGATTATGTATGAGCTTCAACTATTTACAAAACACATTCGTAAATAATAACACTATGCATAGATGAGCTAGAGCAAGCATAATGAGCTATCAACACATGACTAACTCAAGCTACTAGTCAATACCCCTCTTAATAGTACGACAACCTATACTAACAAACTGGTCTCCAACCAAACACCAAGACCAGTAAAATACTAGGAACACATTCTTAGCCCTAGCTAGTCATACCTTTGTCTTAAGCACCTTCTTGAAGCTTGATGACTCACATCTTTACTTCAAGTCTGGGCTCTTCACTTTGATAATCATCAACACATGATGATCTCCTTTACTTCAAGTTCCTGACTTGAATATGCATCAACCCATGATGCATTCTTTCACTTGACCTCCATCAACATAAGATAGGTCTTCTCTTGACTTGATGATCAACTCATGATCATCTCCTCTTCTTGAACATCATCAACACATGATGATTCCCTTTTCTTCGATATGTTGATACGCATCAACACATGATGTATCATTTACTCCAAGCTCTTGACTTGAATATCATCAACACATGATGATTTTCTTTTGACTTGATGATCAACTCATGACCATCTCCTCTTCTTGAACATCATCAACACATGATGATTTCATTTTCTTCAAGATATTGATATGCATCAACACATGATGCCATCCAAGGTCTCCATCACCATAGAATATAACATATTCATCTAACTCATGAAAAATATTAGTTCCACAATGTGATTATCATTAATTACCACAACAAACTATTTACTCATAATGGTGGGACAAGATACTTCAATCTTTCCCTCTTTGGTAATTGATGATAACCACTTCAATTGCAAATAATTGAATGTAGATAAATATAACTATATATGAACTACACAAGTTTTATATACTCAAGGATATATTTCAAAGTAGAGATCCTTAATATATGTGAAAAACAGAATATTGATCAATACTAATGAAACCACAAAACATAGAGTGAATTCCTCCTAAATGTATGCATGCACAAATGTGTAATAAAAATATATGCACATATTCAAGTTAGATTTTTAGTGGAGTTCAACCTATATTTTGGATCCGAGGAATGCACCAAGATATAAGAATATGACGTCAAGTGCATACCTACATGATTTTTATCTTTTTATCCAACTAAGACTACACAATAGGTATATCAATAAAAGTGTTAGTCCCATATATAGATTTTTCATTAATCGCCAACATACTGTATTAACTCATATTAGCGGGTCTAGATTCTTCACCTTCGTACTCGATGCACACCTCGACGTACGATTGAGTACATTACTCGGAGCTCTACCACTCGGTACTCGGATCTATAGTACCTGGAAAACTAACACTCAGTACTTAGAGCTACATTACTTGTAGATACAATACTCGGAGCTACAGTACTCTGAACTGTATTACTCGGTACTCGAAACTACAGTACTCGTAGCTACAGTACTATGAGTTCAGTCGAAAAAGATCATCGAATATCACCGATTAGACCATCCGATACAAGGCATGATCCGACCATTCGCACTGAAAATCCAACAACCGAAATTCTCACAACCACAAATGTCAATACAACTCAAATATCAATTATTCATCATCACAAAGTCTACGACCAGTCCACATGGTCTTTTACGACCAGTCCACCTGGTCTAACAATCCCCCCTTGATGAATACATTGACAACACTTCAAAAACTTGAGTTGAATTTTGAAAGAAACGAAACAAAGAAAGTTTCAAAGCTACAAAGCAAGGAATTTTGACAAATCACAGCAGGAGTCGAAATAGCATCAGTCGAAAAATAAGTCAAAATAGCAGCAGCTGAAACAACAGTCGTAAAGCAAAAACAGCAGTCGAAAAACAGCGGTAAAAAAGCAGCAGACGAAACAACAGTCGTAAAGCACAGCAGCAATCGTAAAGCATCACGACAAAAAACTCTCCCTCAACACAAGCAGATTGATTTATCCAATTTCCTCCCCCCTAGACAATATAATCATCAAGAACTTCAGATAATGAAAAAATCTCAAGAAATGAGCAAGTAGCGTAAAAATGAAGAAGTTTAGTAGATTATCCAAATCACTGCGTATTGATTTAATAGATTGACAAAGCCATCTTTTTTAGTATAGCTATTTAGATCATATAAAGTTATATACCATATAGCAATGTCAGAACAAGTCTTTTATAATGATTAAGCAATTTAAATTACTGACATGCATCTCAGCTGTGACCAAACCGAATATAAAGAACACAATGAGATACCACACAGAGAAGTTAACGCCTAAAAAGTGAGACAAACTTTAAATCTAGAAGAGCTAGCAGTCTCATGTAACAACCCATTATTCCAACTCAAGTCTTAAGCATGTAACATATTTGGAGCATACTTCTTTTCAATGGTGGCATGCTTGTAGCATACTTCTTTTCAATTTTGGTATGCTTGAAGTATACTTTTTGTCATTGGAGCACATTTGATGCTCCTTTTTTGTTGTAGACATATATATGTATGGCATGCTTGAAGCATACATCTTTTCAATTTTTCTCTTTCTCATTTTTTCTTTTTATAACATGCCAAAATGAGTAAAAATAAAAGGATTGCAATAAGAGACATATGAGCCTCAAAATCAAGATTTAAAATAAGACTCATAGTCAAAATAATCATTGTCAGTGAACATCACAAAGTAATAATTATAATAAATCTAGTCACAGTATTTTGCCACGTCAACTTTAGTTCAAATGTGACAAAGTAATTATAACTATCAAAGCTACACATCACATGGGTAAATATGATAAAGAGAGCTCTACACCTCAATTGATTTTAATAGCTTGGACTTGATGAATTGTTTGACAAGTATAATAAACAAACCTTCTGACAGTTTAAACAACAAGCCCCCTCTCAAAATAAGCTCATAGGATGCAACACACCCAACTCACTTTGTAAAAGAGCAAACTGTGCAGAATCAAGTGGTTTTATGAGAATATCAGCAACTTGAGAATCTGTATCAATAAAATGCAAAACAACATCTTCCTTTTCCACATGGTCTCTAAGAAAATGATACCAAATATCAATGTATTTGGTTCGAGAATGTTGCACAAGATTTTTAGCAAGACAAATAGCACTAGTGTTATCACAGAAAAGTGGCACACTATCCAATTCTAATCCAAAATCCTTAAGAGTAGTTGTCATCCGAAGCAATTGTGGGCAACAAGAAGCAGCAGCTACATTTTCCGCCTCAGTAGTAGAAAGAGCAACAGATAACTGTTTTCTAGAAGCTCATGAAACAAGAGACGTGCCTAAAAAGTGACATGTGCCAGAAGTACTCTTCCTATCAATTCTGCAACCTTCAAAATCCACATCTGAACAAGCTCTAAGGGTAAGGCATGATGAAGAATAATACCATAGACCAAATTCTAAAGTTGACTGAAGACACCTGAAAATTCACTTAACTGCTTAGCGATGTGAAGCACGTGGAGAAGTTTGAAAGTGAGCACACAGGCATACAACAAAGTGAATGTCTGGTCTTGAAGCAGTGAGATACAATAGTGAACCAATCATACTTCTGTATTCTTTTTGATCAACGGGCTCTCTCGTCAGGGTCTAACACGGTTGTGGATCCCATTGGTGTGGAGACTGGTTTACTTGTCCCCATGTCGAAGCGACGAAGGAGATTCTTGGTGTGCTTAGTTTGATAAACAAAGATACCTAGCTTTGATTGCTTGATCTGAAAGCCTAGGAAGAAAGTGAGTTCTCCTATCATGCTCATCTCAAATTCCCTACTCATAGTATCTAAAACTTGAAAACAAGAGCATGAGAGGAACCACCAAAGATGATATCATCCACATAAATTTGAATGAGTAAAAGATCATTGTCATGCTTGAGAGTAAACAATGCTTTATCTACCTTGCCCATTTGAAAGTCATTTTTAAGCAAATGTGATTTAAGCCTATCATACCATGCCCTAGGTGCTTGTTTTAAACCATATAAAGCTTTGGACAGTTTGTAGACATGATCAATTTAGGATTTTTAAAATCAGGTGGTTGTCTTACATACACTTCTTCCTCATTAAGAAAAGCGCTATTAACATCTATTTTGATACAACCTAAAACCCTTATATGCAACAAAAGTTAAAACAATTCTAATGGCTTCTAATCGAGCAACAGGAGCAAAAATTTCACCAAAATCAAGACCTTCAACCTGGGTAAATCCCTGAGCCACAAGTCTAGCCTTATTTTGAACAATAACACCATCCTCACTTTGTTTGTACATAAAAATCCATTTTGTTTCAATAACATTATGACCATGAGGAGGTGAAACTAAGGTCCAGACTTTATTACCCTCGAAATTTTCTAATTCTTCATGCATGACATTAATCCAAGACTCATCAGATAAAGCGTGACTTACATCTTGGGGTTTAAAAGAGGAAACAAAGGCAGCATGAACATATTATATATCGGAGTTATACCTGTTGGAAAGAACTCTCTGATCTAACTTACCAATGAGTTGTTCAGGAGGATGACGTCGTTGAATGTGCTGAGGAGCATGTGGTGTCGTAGGTGACATAGGTGTAGCAGTAGTGACCTCTACCTCATTGGAGGTAGGATCAAAGCCACTGTATACCTCTTGCAAGAACTCATCCTTGAGCATTATCCCCAAAAGTGATCATCTTATCACTGGTGGCACAAGTGAGGGAGGAGAACCATCGTGAGTCTCCGGTCATGTGGCGAGAGCAAAAGGAGTCAATGAACTATATGTTCTCCTTTCGCTTGCGACGAGCTTACAAAGCATGAATAATCATCGGATCTTAGTACAAGGGTTAGACAATGAAGTTTTAGGTAACCAGTACTGAAATACGCGACAAACAGAAGCAACAGCCGGCAAAGAAAAAGAATTTTGACATTGTGGGTCCTATCGGTCAGACCACAGTTGTCATGCCGGTCTGATCGCCGGCTGGTATGACCGCGTGACAGACGCCGGTCTGATCGCCAGCCGGTATGACCGTGTGACAAATGTCGGTCGTTCCGGTCCAGTTGCAGAAACTGCCAAATCGTCAAAAGATTGTATAGAGGGAGCAAAACGATGATAAGGAGCTTGATCAAACTCCACTCCTGTACGAGAAACCTTCCTTAACCTGTCTTTCTTTTCTTTCTTTGCTTTTCGAAAGCAAAATTGAACCAAATGACCATCTCTACTACAATATGTGCATTTATATTTATCTTGATGAGAAGTCCTATCTATTGTCTTTACAACACCCATTTGGGTAGATGGATCATTTGCAATACTAGCAGATTTAAAAATAATTTATTTTTAGTTCAGATTCTACTTTAAATTTTTCAGGTTCAAGAAACTTAACAATCTTAGGAGGATTATTCTTGGCATGCTCAGCAAAATTAAATCCTAGACCCTGATGTTTAACACTCACTTTTGACTTATCTAGGATCATATTCAAATTTTTCTTGCTAAAAGAAAATCTCTCTAAAGTGTCATTGAGATACACATTGTCTTTAGCTAGAGTAAGACAAGTTGTGCATTTAACATATTCACTCACAAGTTTCTTAGAAACATTAGACTGAACCAAATTTTCCTTATCAGCAAAATCTTTAAGTTGTCTAATCAAAGCTTCTATTTCTATGGCAAGTTTAGGACAATTAGAGCAACAAGATATCTGATGATAAAATATTTGTTAAATTGTTTACTGAGATGAATTTAGTCTAGATTCTAGCAATCCATAATTATAGCAAGATTTAGTTTGAACATTTGAAATACTTGACTCTAAAACATGTAGAAAAACTAATCTTGAGCTTCTCAATTTCATCATTTGCAAGTTTTAACTTTTCATCACAGGAGTCATGAGCCAACCTTAAATCATCAAATTTAGCATTTATATTCTTAAGTTGGATCAAGTTTGATGCATTCAATGACCTAGCAGTCTCCAACTCAGAATGTAAAACTTGACAAGATTCACATGATTCTTTATCAGGAGTAACAACTCTAAGTCTATTGATTTCAGAAGTTAAGCTTTCAACAAGACAATTATTTTCTTTCAGTTTCTTTTTTATTTTTTTCAATTCAATAGCAAATTTAATCAAACCATCTTCAAGCTCATCATATGATGGCCTTACCTCATTAGGGTCACTTGTTGTCGTCATTGTCGTTTCTTGCCATAAAGCACATACCCGCGAAATCGTCGTTGTTCTTCTTCTTACCTTTAACATCATCATTGTCGTGGTTGTTGTCATCGCAACTCTCATATTCCACACCATTAAAATCCAGATACTCGATAGCCAAAAGAACATTTTTAGCAAATTTTCAACAAAAATTACCACCCTAGATGTTGTTGTTCTTAGACGGCCGACGATGGTAATTCTTGTTTTCCTTGATCACCTTCTCCTTGAGCTTGGGACACTCCACCTTAATGTGGTTTGGCTCATCACACTCATAACACTTGATCGAACTTGACACACCACCTCGCTTCCTCATCCTTATATTGTTGAGTGTCTTTTATGCTCGTGAGGAGATCAGCACCAAATCCTCTTCAGGGAGCTGTTCGAACTGTTCATCTGAAAAAGAAAAAACAGACACAAGAAAATAACTCGACGAAGTAGCTTGTATAGGGTTAGTCACAAGTGCTAAAGATGAAGATGTATCAATCTTAGATGGCAAAGCTTTCATCTCATAGGTTTTCAATCTAGAGAAAACATCATCCATGGTTAAAGTATCTAGATCGACAGTTTGATTGATAGTTGTGCCAACCATCAACCACTCATAAGCTAAAGATCTCAAAATTTTAGTTGTATTATCTTCATCAGTAGGGATAACATTACACCACGTAAATTACTCAATATTTTTTCAAACCGAGCAAACAGATCATCAAAAACTTCACCAAGCTTCATAGTAAAATCCAAATATTCTTTTTTTTAAAATAAAGATTTTTACACACTTTCTTAATTTTAGTGGTTCCTTCATGATAATCACAAAGAGTTTTCCATATTAAATGGACAGAATTAATATGGGCTACACGATCAAATCCTTTGCGAGAAATCCTTTGAAACAACAAGTTATGAGCTTGAGCATTTAAGTCAATATATGTTTTATTTAGATTAGTAATAGTAACCAGAACCTCATATGGTCTAGAAATCATATTCCAAAAATCACTATCTTGAGGCTCAATATATGCTTGCATACGACACTTAAAAAAACAAAATTAGTACCATCTAGCATGGGGGACGATTCACATATCTCTCTGGTGCCATAGCAACCCGCTCTGATACTACTTGTAGGATCAGATACGACAATCAAAGGGGGGGGTGAATGATTGTAGTGCCTTCTTTTGCAACTTACTTAGAAGATTATGCTCTGGATTCAACCGACAACTGAATACTATGTACTCGTACAAGGTTGCCACCTAGTTGTAGAGGTCGAGCCAACTCTGACCTGTTTCGCCAGTCACAGCTATTGTCGACAATCGGGTGAATAACACAGTACGTAATCGAAGAAGATGAAGTCGACATTGTCGAGAGAGTTATGACCACCTAGTCGAAAGAGTTCGACTATCATATTTCTTCCACCTTTTGGCTCGGGAGATTCGCGCACTGCAAAGAACAAAAGTAGATCGAAGACGATGGACAAGAATAAGTCGAAGACCTCTCGGAATAGGAACTAGTCAAAGACTGCTCAACACAAGAGCTGGTCAAAGACAGAAGAACAGATCGAAGACGTGAACTGGAACAAGTCGAACACAATGCCCAGAAGCACAAACCGCCAGCGATGACTGAAATTCTTTGGAAATGACCTAATCTATTATTTCTCAATCATGTTCTGTGTCTACAAAGTGCTCTCATAGTACCCCTCAAAGCCTAGCAAGAAAACACCGAAAAGCTCTCTCTCCTGAAAGCCGTCACCGCCAAAAGCCCCAAAAAGCCTCCAACAAGTGCACGTTACTCTTAATATCTTCGGCATTTATATGCTATGGCCCTAAACCGTGTCCTTATCAACACGGACACATAATCCTATATCTTTCATGAAATAAGGGAACCGAACTCCCTCAAATCATGGTAATATCTATCAACCTTACAGTTATGAAACATCTTCCATAACTCTTCACGCGTCGAAGCCTCCAGAATGACATCTCCTGTAGCTTCGACCACGCATCATGCATATTCATCTTTGATCTCCATGTGCCCCAGCATGAGCACGACCACCTCGTGACTTCCACGACCACTTGAACATTGGATTTCCCCCTCCAAGTTCCAGTCTTCCTCATCATCGACCATGACCGTCTCCACGCTCAACATGCATATGCAAATATCAAAGAACGTTTTCCTAGCACAAGTTCTCTAACTTGACTAATATCAGTTCACACACGCATATCACACTCACATATATCAATAAACACTAATCAGATCATCCACAACCATAAATTTTAACTTTCAGAATACAAATCGAGACAACTCTGTAAAATCGGTCGTACCGTTGTGTACACGCCGGTCATACCACTGGTCAACTAGACAAGAGTACTCAATGTATTCGAAGAAAATAAGTATTGAAGCACTCGAAGCCTACGACCACTTACCAGAAGCGTACGCCCACTTACTAGAGGCTTACGACCACTTACTAGAAGCGCACGACCACTTACCAGAAGCCTACGACCACTTTGTAAAGCCTACAACCACTTATCAGAACCTTACAACCACCGACCAAAAGCCTACGACGACCTACTATAAGCGCACGACCACTGAGCACGAAGCCTACGAGTCTCGATCACGAAGCCTATAACTACAGTCCATCGACCATCGACCACCATCGAATCTCGACCATCGACTACCATCAGTAGCTTCGACCTTCGACCACGCAACTCCGACTGCCCTTCGTACTCGATACACACCTCGACTTTTGACTGAGTACATTACTCGGAGCTCTACCACTCGGTATTCGGATTTACAGTACTCGAAAAACTAACACTCAATACTCGGAGCTACAGTACTCGTAGATACAATACTGGTTACAAGACTCGAATCAGATTACTCGATACTGGCTACAAGACTGAGTCTAGTAAAAATGATCATCGAGTATCACCGATTAGACCACCCAATGCAATGCATGATCCGACCATTCACACTGAAAATCCAACAACCGAAACTCTTACAACCACAAATATCAATACAACCCAAATACCAATTATTCATCATCACAAAGTCCATATGGTCTTTTACAACCAGTCCATCTGGTCTAACAAAAACTTACTCGACGAGGGACAAATACTCTAGCCGAGTCTTCTTACTAATTTACTAATTTTATTATTGTTGAGTTTAAGTATGATACGAATATCATTTTCTACTTAACTCATAAATCTGCTTCTACACAGAGTCTTTCATGTACCATTATAAATTAATCCATGTAGTCTATAAGTAGAGCAAGAGTTTCATTATAAACATCTTCTCAGATAATGAAGTCGTCTCAATGCGTAAGTGTTTTATCTTTTCGAAAGTGTTTTTTACGTAAAATTTGTGTCACCCGTTCCTATTTTATGTGCATTATTTGCAATAAAGATTATTCACGCTGGCTCAATCTACAGGAGAATCTGCAGTCAAGTAAACATTATACGGATTCTCATTCTGAGAACTGTGCATTGTTGAAGCTCAGACACCGCATAATGTACACTGAACCACCTTAACAAAGGTCAGAAACTCATGGGTTCTTCATCAATGCAATGCATGAACGCTGCAACAATGTTTCGTTCCATGCGGCAGAGACAAGCAAGCAAAATCATTTACCATGAGTCCATGAGCAATTCTGCAGCTACAGCTTCCTGTCTGTTTGCCTGGCAGTCCCCAGGCAGGAATGGGATTAACAGTTCAACATCCACTATGGAAACATTCTGGTAGGACACCCAGATGGTGAGACAAAGTGTAGCTTTGGGATGCGATCAAACAATGGCATGTTGCGAAACAACTGCTTCACTGCACTTAAAGGACAGGCGACAAAAGACAACATCAATTACAACCAGATCTAAAAAATAAAATCAACTACAACCACATTTGAGCTATCTTAAGCCTAGAACAACATTACGTTCACAATACCAAAGCATCAGGTACTGCAGAATGATGTAAGAAATTGTCTTAACAGAAATGAAAATTATGCACATCACACCAGATATGAACTGCCGGAACCAAATTTATGAGAAGTGCAGCACATATACAATGATCCACAGAATTCCAATCATGGGCTAAGTCTATATTTTACGACCAAGTCACTATAACTGATATTAAGCAGTCATATTTACACAATTCAACGAAAGTTTCGTCCTTTCTCAGGCTGTAACATAAAAGAAAATTTCCTGTTGATCCAAGCGCAGGATATGAACACATGATATCATTGACTATACCATCAGAAATACAAAATAAGTTTAGGAGAAAGGATTACAGTATAGCATGACGGAGATAAGGATATATCAACTTGGACTACCAAAAGCACTAAACTGGAAACAGTTTTCTAAAACAGCTCAAACAGGAATAAGCTGCAAACAAACGGCAGCAAATATGCAACACTGATGCGGACATGAAAGCAATAGTCTTTTCTAAAAACCAACATTTCAACCTCATAGAAATAAAAGGGACCAATCTCTTTTTAATAGCATAGTTCCCAGATAAGTATGGCGCCGAACAATAAAACCTTTTCAAAATCAAGGTGAAGGATAAACTGCCTTAGCGGAAACTTGACCAAGTACCAGGTAAAACCCACGAACTATTAACAAACACGCAGTCACATATCAAGCCAGTGAACTATTTACAGTAACATGCAAACAAACCATCAAGTCACACGAATCATTCGATATTCCAGGTTGTAGATTCTCACTAGTCCACAAACTCAGGAAACTGTGTTATTACGGGCAGTGAACAGTGCAAGAACAGCTGTTCTCCACAAATAAGTTGGAGCAACAAACCTGGGCAGTGGATAACTCATAGCAGAAAATATATAGTACATCTATGGATTAATCAACAATATATGAGATTAAACTTTATATGGCAGTTCTTATCAAGAGTATGACTCAATAGAGATAAAAGTAGTGCATATAGATAGCAGACCCACTAGCAAGCGGATTAACGCACGCTCAGCCTCCATTGACCAAAGCCTCCGCCCTCCGCCTCCACTTTGGAAAGATGGAGATGAACGAACATCACCATCAACATCATCTTCCATTTCATCTTGTGTTCAAATTTCGTCAACCATTTGTGCAGGCTGCAGACACACGCATACATCAATCACTTTTGATTAGTCCAAACACCCACTACCGAAAAAGCAGTCCCCACCACCAAGTGTATGGCTAGTGCACTACAGACCCAAAAAGAAACAATATGAGAGCATGCCAGACTCTTTAGTAGCTCTCTCCATCACTCACGCTCATAGGGACATTGAAAGATGTAATAGCATGAGCAGGTTATTGCTTACCATATCCTTGCAACTAAAGCACCTTTGAACAAAAGATGGAAAGGGGTAGGTGACATCATATACCATTGGTACAATTTCAAGTGGAGAGGATCTTTTAGGTCTTTTCCTGCCTCCTTGTTAGTTTTATCTTACACTTTGATAGGTTGACGCCTACTAGTAGTTGTAGGGATGCATGTTACAGTTGAAGCTACTATGCTAGGAAGGAGTGTTGGGTTCAGGCTTCACTGGTTGGCCATCTTGTGAATGTTGTGTGTCATAGATTGCCATGGCGAGCGAGATCGGCATCATGCAGAGTGCTTTGGATTGGAGAAATTGCATTGCTGCCCCGATGTCTTCTTCCATCATCTTTGCTACCTGTCTTTCTGTGCCATCTGTTGACCATTTTTCCCAAATCTGTTGTTTGCTCCCACTATCACTTGCTTCCCCCTAACGAAATTAAAGCAAGATACAGTTTAACAACCAAAAGATATGACAGTGTAGAGATAGAAAAGGACTCTCAAATTGATTCTTAAAGTCAAGGCACGATCATTCATGAAAGAAACAATGCACATTATATTATTACTACCGTGGATCTAATGCTGGGGGTATGTGAGGCTCTAAAATTGGGCTCTGAAGCAGGGTGAATGCCTACAACGCAGACACTATGCTGATCAAAGAGCTAGATGACACAGAGACCATTATGGGGGATCTACAAGGCATGGCTGAAATACTTCATGTCTTCATCTAGCTAACACATTAGTAAAGATGAAATGCTAATTGGTGTCAACTATAGAGCTACAGTCATTGTCACTGGCAGCAAGAAGTACAAATGGCTTGCACAGACATGGACAAACAGATCATGAAATCAGTAAAAGGTCAACAATGGAAATAAGGTGCTGAACAGACCCGGCCTTTCAACACCAATGCCTAGAAGAAAGAAAGCGAGAAACTTAACAAGAAAAAAATTTGAGGTTGATAACGAAAATGCTAATAGTTGTCATTATGAAAACAGACATAAAAAATGTTTTGAATTTGTGCAGTGTATCTGATTAAAGTACAAGTGAAGCTTTCCCATTCCCATTCAGCAGAACAGACAGCAACTAACACAAAATGGAAAGGTAGGTGAGATATAAAAGCATACAAAAGAGCAATCAGTTTTACGGTTTTACTAGCCATAATTTTTGGTGGTAATATGATGATTTATTCTTTTTGATATAACAGAACAAAAACTCAGAAACAACTTGAGCTAACAAACAAGCCTATGTTAAATTCTTAACTAAATGGCCGTAGAAATCAACTTGCAGAAGGTTTACCTTAACTGAAAGTGGAGTATCAGCAACCAGCGGCGCAACAGCACCAGCACCGCCCAGTCTGCTCATGCTTAAAACCTACCATCACAGAATCAAGGTTCCATCAAACAAGTAAAAACACAAACAGTGGTTTATGCTTCATAGATAATAGCACACTGAACTGTACCTTTACTTGAAGCCTCAGGAACTTCACATAATCGAGGACCTCATCTAGCATAGCTGCCCTATCTGTCTGCATGGTTTAAAAGAAGACATAAGAATTTCTTTTTGTTGTCACCTTTTGAAGTTACAAAGTAACTGAGCTCTGTATTTGGTGATTATAAAATCATGTATTGTTCTAAATATTTATATAATCCAAGGATACATGCTTGCTTATCTCAGAAGGGAAGGCATATACTATACATACATAGCATGGTCCTCGGTAAGAGAGATAATAATAAGATCTTTTAAAGCAGAAAAGCTATTTGTCAAAACAACAAGAAGCACAACAATAATATAATATTGTCAGCACATCACGACACCAGACCACTTGCTGAAATTCTGTCAATGGCAGGCATGTGAACCATAGAAGCCTTTACCTATATAATATCATCTACAAGTATACTAAACATTATTACCTTGTTTGTATTGGGGACCAATTCCTGTAGGGACCTCATCCTTTCCGCTATTCTCTCTCTCTTAGCTGCATTAGAACAAATATGGTTCAAAATACTGCTAAATAAACACCTAGCAGAGTCGTAAAATAACAAATGGAAAGTGAGAAGCCTAAAGTAAGGTGGACATTCATATACATAAGCACAAGATAGAAAAAAAAGAGAAGATAAACAGGACAGGACATCCATCGATGCCCCAGTCCCATTTTATTTGAAACTGAGTTCCAGTTTCATAAGCACAGCATAGAAGCAGCAAACAAAATTCTAAAACTGCTAGAGACATGATGTTGAAGTTCAAAGTAAGCAGCCTACCTTAAAGCAGTAATATCCTATAGCTAGATAGTAGTAATTACATAACAGGATTGCAACATGACATATGAATCGTCAAAAGGAGCAGACTTCTAGTATAATAAAACGACATGGCAATTGTGAGCCTTAAAGGAAACGCCAAATGGCCGCCCACCATCTAGCTAACACAACTGCCCTTTTTAAAACCTGTGATGACTCGCCCAGCAAGAGAATGTATTCAATACGGCAACATAGACGCTTAGTACCAAGTTGAAGCTGATTGCTCAATCACACTATGCAAGGCAGGACATGAGACAAAATAATTGCCTGTGTATATGGAACGCGGCGCTTAGGAGTCACAAATCTAGTTCTAAACAATGCGAAACTCCGCACCAAAAATCTAATTAACCCCTGATCCCCCCTTGCAAACGGCATGGATGCGTTAAGCTACGAGAGTTCAACCGCAGGAACGGATTTCATTACCCTCTCGGCGATGCTGTGGGGGTCAGTCGCCTGCCCTCGACGCGCCCGCACCTTCGGCCTCGGCGCCGGTGGCTGCGGCCCAGCGGCTGCCCCGCCCTGCTTCGACTGCTGCGCGTGGAACACCTGAAACCCACCACAAGCACCACAATAAGCACCAGCCCTGGGAATTCCCAACTAAAACATACACGATTTGTTAGCCTCCGCGGCAACAGGATACCTGGGGAGGCGGGCTGGGGCGGAGGTGCGGCGGCTGCACGCCACCGCCGAACACCGGCGGGAAGAGGCCGGGGAGCTGCACAGCCTCCCGCTCCTGCAGAGGCGAGCGAGAAGCTTACCACGTAGCACACCACACGCGCTCCGGTTCCACTCGACGAGGAGCGAGGTGGGGAACCAACGCAAAAGCCAAAAGGAGGGAAAGTGGAGAGGGCGCTCACCGCTTTGCCGCCCTCGGCGTCGTCGCCAAGGCGCTTCCCGCTCCCGGACGCCTCGTACGCGGGCGCGGCGTCGAGGCTGAGGGCGAGGGAGAAGGGCTGGTCGCCGGCGGGGCGGCCGCCGGCCGCGGCGGCGGAGAGGGAATTTGTCAGGGAGAAGAACTGGTCGAAGAAGTCGTCCTCCGGGGCCTGCGGCGGCTGCCCGGCCATGCCCGGAGACGTGGGGCCCGGCCGCGGGCGACCGCCAAGCTGGTCGCTCCTTGCTGCCTCGGCTCGGAAGGCGTTCGTTTTCTCCGCAAGTGTGAACTGAGAAGTGGAGATCAAGGAGTGTTCGCTCGCTCGCTCGCTTCCCTTTTATTTAGTAGCAGTCGTAGGCAGCACGGTAGCAGGGGAAGAGCAAACTAGGCTGCAGGCCCGAATTGGCCTAGTCGGGTTGGAATTTGACCGAGCTGCGTTCCGTGGGCCGATGAGAGAAAGAACGAGAGTTTGAGGCCCATATCTCAAGCTGAGGTTTGTAAAAATGTCGTGGTCCTTGAGATTAACCGCGATCTCGCTGACGGTTTGTTCGATGTGTACATCTGCTGAACCGCATATGCGCCACTTACATCCCTATGTGTACATTGATCAGCTGAGAGAAATTATATATGACATCAGTGGCGTAGCTGGCCGGGCCTCGAGCCGCCGAGCCGTGAAGCTTGAGTCTGGTAATTCACACGGTAATTTGAGTATGGGCTCTCAGATCCAGCTCTGCCACTGTCACCGATCCTACGCGTGATTATATGACATCATCCACCTAGAACGGGAATACATGACACGAATCTTTATGCATTTTACCTTCTAACCCCTACATTTTCATGTTTTTCATTTCCACTCGTGCTTGCCACATGTTGTTCGCATCCATATTGTCATGCCTAGATTTGCAATTGATATGTACTAGTCCATCCGGAACGGCCGCACTCGACACGCACTACTATAAAACAGATTGGAATCGTCTATGATACGTAATTATCACAAATAGTTGTAAATAGAACCGTCTGTGATAATTCATAAATGGTTCTTAAGAAAAACCGTCTGTGATATGTCGTCATATCACATACGGTTCTTAACACGAATCATCTGTGATAAGTATCTCATCACAGACGGTTTTTGTATGAAACCATCAGTGATTCGCAACGCGGGAGTTCGAAAAAATTTGAACGCATGAGCGGGAGGCAAAATATTTTTTTGCGTTGTCCTTATATATTATAGCCGAGACGAGGCGGGACACACTGGGGCAAGGCTCCCGCGTGCTGCGGCGGCTGCTCAGCTCGGCGGAGGTGGAGCTCGTCATGAGGAGCGAGCGAGGAAGAAGAAGAAGAATAGACATGTGGGGCTGCACGGTGCAGATCAACTGGCACGAATTACAACCAGTGTTCACCCTCAACTTCTACCCCGCCTCTCGCCTCCTCGCCACCGGCGGCAAAGATCAAGACATCAAGGTCCGACGCCTACTCGCCTCAACCATCCCCTCTCTCCTCTCTCGCTCTCTCTCTCTCTCTCTCTCTCACTCCGCTTCCTCCCTTACGAGACCCAACCGGAGACCTCTCGGGTCTCGGTGCAATCTGGCGACCTCTCGCCTCACGCTTATGTCGTGAACATGATTTTTTTTTGGCAGTAGAAAAACTATCACAGATGGTTCTGAGCAAGAACTGTCTGTGATAGTAATATCACAGACGGTTCTTGCTCAGAACCATCTGTGAAAATAGACCATCACAGACGGTTCTGAAACAAACCGTCTATGATAGATTTTTTATAGACGGTTTAAAAACTGTTTGTGATGACACATAATTCCAGACAGTTCAGAAATCGTCTGTGATGACCCTTTGTGTAGCAGTTAATACGTCCGTGTACAGACTGTACTCGTGGAGGCGTCGGTGAGTTGTGTGCTGAACGGATTCATTCTATGGACTCTGCCTGAGATCTTCCTGGCTGAAAATAAAGAGTCGTTGCATGCATGCAGCTGACACACCCACACGCATCGCACGACACGAGGGCGAAAGAAGCGCAGCGCGCCACGCCGGTCTGCCCGCCTGCGCATTGTCTCTACTCTCGAAAAAGGCTCGCGTCGCAAAAAAAATATGGCCTCACCGGGGGGGGCGACCGGTGCGGCATGGCGGCATGGGCGGCCCCAGACTGAAACGGAATCCAGCTGTGCCGTAGCGGAAAAAACACGGCACCTATCATGCCGCTCCCCATGGTCCATGCCCCCACGACATGATGTGATGCGCGGGCTTGTTCCGACCGCTGCCACACCGGGGCTAGCTTGTGTGACCGTGAAGTGCGGTGCTTGGTGGGTTGGTGCGTGCCCGTGCCCAGACGTGTGAAGGGAATCCAGCTGCCCCGGGCCGAATGCATGGCATGGCGTTCTTGTAGGACCCCGGATTTCTCCATCTGGATTTCCTCTGTGAAACCACTGTGCTATTCTCTGGATCAGTAGATAGCACTTCACAGGCACATTGCTGAATCAGACCATACATAGCGTAGAATCATTTTATTCATTAATTTACACATCAGAGTTTACATAGACCGTTTTGGACCAGTTTTTACAATAAGGGCCGAACCGGCCAAATGAATACATTACAAAAGATAGCGGAAGCAACAACGGAAGCAAAGGGGTGAGGGCACATCTTACCGCAGGCAAGTGACTGGAAAACCCGTGTACGCCTGATATTATCCGAAAACCTCAGACAATATAGGAGGCACACAAGAACCGACAGAGTCAGCTAGACTGGGGTGAGACTAGAACAGCTAAGGACTAAACTACGCTTCAGTGACTCCTGGATCTTCAGACATCTGGGTCCTTGTTGCAGTCGACAGCTCTAAGGTTCCTGTTTCTGAGGATTTGGGGAAAGAGCGAGGATGAGCACAACTACCGTGCTCGCGAGCCAACACAACAGATGCAATAATATATATGCAAGGTTTAACAAGGATGGCTCGGGTTTTTTTATTTGCGTAAAGCAACATTTATAAATACAGATATTAGAAAATCCTATCACTTAGCATTTTAACCAAATTATATTTTTAAAGAGATTAATTGTGCAATAATTAATAAAAGCAGAGGCTACCTCCACCTTCATGCTTATTTTTGATGGTGGTCATACCCACCTAATGTCAACACTGAGTAAGAATACCCAGGAAAAATCCAAATCAAGGGCTAGGTGAGCCCCGCACATTTTTCAACCCATCCACCAAAGTTTTTGAAATAGAACTAACTCTTGTAAGCTCCACATGCTCGTCCGTGACCGTGGGCACGGCTGTTCGAACAGTTTTTATTCTCTGCAGAGATTGTACATCTTTACCCACAAGAGATAATCATCTTGATATGTACATACAATTCTTTAGACATGTGAATCAAGAGGAGATTATCATAAGGCCTTTACAATGCACCCCTCGGTATTTGCTACACTCGCTAAGGTTTCATCTGAGTAGGGTCTCGATTACTGGGACCCGATAACCACTTACCCAGACCCCCTCTTGCACCATACGACTTACGCCTAGGGTCCCGCAAGTCGCATACCCTAACCCGTAGCCTCGTGGGCTCACGGTGAAGGGGAGTCCCCCAATGGTGCAGCGCGTACCGGTGGACACCAATTAGTTAGCCAGGTCGACACCATTATAGACTTGTGGTTGTACTGTTTTACAATAGTCCTTAAGATCATCTGGGTGGTTCTTACCACATACCATCCACAACATGCCTTGGGCTACATTAGTACCCAACCATTCACCCTCCAGTCATACCGTCCACCCAGATGGATATGAGCAAGTGTTTAGGGTTTTGGAGAAGTATAAAACAAATTATCCAACCAGTTCAGTCATTCTCCCCAATGACTGCCCAAACACATGTTATGGTTTTAAAGAATGATGATTTGGGGTAAGTAATACCCCGGTACTTAAACAAGTCTAGCATGGCGTTTAAGTACGACCTATAACTAGTAGGTTACCATATATTTACTAGGGTGACAAGGGGTTTTGGGAGTTCAATTATCAAGTATATGGTATAATTATTATTTAATAATCAAATATGCATTTAACTACCTTAGAGTATTTGACATATATTTCCATAGAAATTAAAGCATGCAATTTGATACTTTAAAAGAACATAATTTGCATAAAAAGTAGGATCAACATGATCAAAGTGTTGACTCGTCTGGGCTATTTTACAGTGGCCTTGATCTTACTCAAAGCCTTCTTGAACAGGGGTTCAAAATCTTAGTCGGCATTTCTACTTGGATCTTGGTCCTGCTCGAGTCGTTGTTTCTTCTGAACCTCGATTTCTAATTACACAACAATGATCGAAAAAACCAAATAAATCCAAAGAACTCAAGAGACGAAATGAAACACAAAATAGGGTCACGGAGGTCGAGCTTGAGAGAAGGGATTGGGCGACGCTGGGATGTTTGACAGAGTCAAACGACCGATTAAGAAAGGAGGAATGACAAGAATTTCACGGAGGAGGATACAAAGGAGGGTAAGGTCGAAGGGCTTTTTGTAGGGATACTCTACTGCGTATTTGGAAGACTGCAAGATTATACTTTCTATAGGACCAACAAATAACTTAACTACAAGCTCTATACCCAATCTAAATATAAGAGCAACACATACACTCAAATAACAGTTCAATACCAAACTCAGTTGCCAAATATAATACAGATTCAAATACAAGTTTAAGCATAGATTTTCTAATTGACAGATTAAACACAGAGGTTCAATGCTAGATTAAAAAATATATTACCAAACAATATGGATTGATGAAGCAATCATTATAGACAAATCATTACTTTCAGCTTACTCAAACACTGATATGCAGAATTCAGCTTATTCAAAATGCTCGTACTAAAAACACAATTACTCTCAACAATCATTGACCTACTGATGAAGCACTAACCAACAGCTATCAATTGATTAGTAAAGCAATTAGATATTACTGCTACTGAAGATCAAAGCTAACCCTAACAATTGGGATCACAATCAATAATTCAATTTACTACCGGCAAAACCAATGACAGATAATACAGAAATTGCATGCTTAACCTACTATAAACCAGAACACACATTCTTATAATGACAGAACACATATCATTCAATTTGTCAGAACAAACAGGGTTTCAATTGACATATTAACACAAACTCAGCTATCGGTTTAACACAGACTTTCAATAGCACGAAATCTCGATTACCAGATTATACGTGGATTAATCAAAATGCTAGTTCTACTGCCATCCAACGCTGAACTGTAGAAACAAGAATTATAGTTGACATCCAAGAACAATTCATTGCCAACAATCATTGTTATGACATTCCAAAAGACAGATGTTAAACACAGATTTTCAATAGCTAATACACAATCTGTTACCACTGCCATCATCACTGATTGGGTGAAGTAACAATCATAGACAACAACTCAACAATCAATACTGCCAATAAAACTGTTATAGGAAGCAATTAACCGTTAGTCAAAAACTCAATGTTCAATCAATGCAGGCCTGATGAACAAAATTTCGGCACAAATTTTCACTCACTGACAACACATTGATACTGATGAGCATACATTCACAATCACAACTCAGTTCTTAACAATGGAAGTACTGGTAGAAATTAAGGGTAAGGCACCAGATTGTATTGCTATCAAGATTTTTCGGCTGAGAGGGGGGGGGGCTCGGCCAGAGGCAGAGAGGGCACTGAGAGGGAGAGAGCACAGAGAGGGAGTAGGGAGCAGGGAGCAGGGGAGAAGCTTCGGGTGATGGCTGCCGACGGAGGGTGGAGGCTGGAGGGGTGCCGGAGGTGGCCAAAATGGGACACCGAAGGTGGCGCTAGGGCCGGGACAGCACTGGAGAGGAGACGGTGGCGGCGGAAGCTATCGGGCTTGGCGGCCACTCAGCGACGACGGCGACTGGAGGGAGGGAAGAGCCAGGGGAAAGTGCAGGAGTAACAGGGTAAGGGGGGAGGCTCACCATGGGGTCTGTGGAGGCAGAGGAGCTCTCGAGATGGCTGGCGACGGAGTTGAGGGCGGCGCGGGGAAGAGCACAGAGGCAACGGCCTGGAGAGGTTGGGAGCCGCGGCCGGCGGTCGGGGAAGCGAGGGGGTGTCGCCGCGGTACTCCAGGCGCTAGTACTTGGGCCATGGCGGCACGGGACTCCAATCGGCCGGAGGGGGAGGAGAAGCCGAATCGGGGGGGAGGGGGAGAGAGAGAGCTCTCTAGAGAACTTACCCGGGAAGGAGGGGACGGGGGAGAGGCAAAGGGGTGCCGGGCCCTTTTTATAGACGGGATGGAGCCAGGGAAGGGGGTGACGGAGGTGATGACGCCGGGCGGAGGTGACGGCATGGGCGACCATGGCGGTAGTTGGCGAGGACGACGAGACACGCGCGCTGACCGGTGATGCGACACGGCTTGTTCCGGGCAGAAGCGCTGACCGGGGCTTCGCTGCACCGCTCGGACCGGTCGGAGGGACGGCTTCGACGTCATGAAGGTGATGGCTGGTGGGGGCGGCGCAGGAGATGGCACAGAGGAGCGGGTGGAGGCGACGTGCGGGTGGGGCGACTTCGGCAGGCATGGTGCCGCAGCAGCGGGAGTGGGCGGGCGCAGCAGGGAGTTTGTGGCGAGGCGACCCGAGGTGGGGGCGGAGGAGGGGAGAAGAGATCGAGCGGGGAGAAGAATGGGTAGGCGGCACACACGGGAGAAGGAGAAATGGGGCGATTCGCTCGAGGAGTTGAAGTGGGTGGGGGAGGAGGCGAAACGGCCGAGGGGAAGAGATAAGGTCGGGCGAGCGACGCGTTGTGGGAGAAAGAGAGGAGGTGGGCCGGGAGCCGGTTCGGGCGGAAAGAAGGGCAGGCCGGGCCGATTCGGGCGGAAAGAAAAGAAGAGGGAGAAAAGAGCGGACCGGGCCGGGAGGAGTTGGGCCGAAAGGAGGTTTGGCCCGGGAAAGAAAAGGTTGGAAAAATCTAGTGGGCTGGGAATTTAGTTGGCCCAACAAAATAAGAGGAGGTAGGGTTTTGAGAGGGGTTACAATATCTGAAAAGTTTGAATTTGAATAGGATTTTTTTGAATTTGGAAATTTGAAACATAAACCCGAGCATAAAGGAAGCTCAGAGTTTCCAGAATTTAAGCAGCAAATAAAAATTGAATAAAATCAAAAACTGAGTAAAGGCACTGGTTGCTGTCCGAAAACGGGATATTACAGTTCTCTTCTTTCTTTCTTTCTGCCTGTCACGCCCGCCCCCGTGGGCTTTCGCGTGGGTGCCGGCATAAAGCCCCCTGCGGCGACAGCGACTCTCTGCACTGATTTCGCTCGCTCTCCCGTGGCCCGTGCTGGTACGTGTACGTTCCCGTGATATATGATGTTGCCGACTCGGTGGAGTGTGCGCCTCGCCGCACCAGTGTTTACAGCGTGTTTTCAGGCATGTTTTTAATGTAGAGGACACTTCGTATTTGTTAATTTGAACATGAATATGCAACATGACAATAAGTTTTTTTTAATCCAGAACAATAAATCAACCATGCTCCATATTTGTAAGTTTGGACTTTGGGCATGAAATAAAAGAACAATTAAACAACATTATATCGTATTTCACCTATCAAGGTAAGTATAGCCTACAATAGAATAGGTGGGTTTGTATGTGGGTGGTATGAACCAACTATTCATTATGATATTCTAAATTATTATTTCTTTAAAAAAGTAATTGACATAAGTACTATAAATGAAAGTAACAATAATAAATAATTGAAATTTGGGCTCAACATGATCAAAAAATGCAACTTGCATCCTCATTCGCAAGCTTTGAATGTATTTACTTCTCTTGCATTTTGATCAACTTCTTCTGTAGCTTGATCAATAAATTCGGGTTATAACATTGAAGAAAATCAAATAAATAAGTCTAGGCTCACAAATGAGCGAGCCGAGAACAAAATGAAATAAATAAATTCGACAAGAATTGCAAAGAGAGGTGGTGTGGGTGCTTGGTTATGTTAAAATGAGTTGAAAATGGGCTTCACGGGTTCGAAACGGTCGAAATGAGTATATTATGTCCTTTTGAGTCCGGGGTGAATAGTAATAGATTCGGTAAACAGTACAAAGCCTCATACTATTCACTAACAGGTCCGAGTAGAATAGTAATGAGCCACGTAAGGTTGGGTTCTATAATAGTAACGGGTCAGATTAGGTGCTAATGGGTTTAACAGTAATATGATTCTTGAGTCGGGTTGTGTACATTGTCGGGCCTTAAAATGGCAAACAATGTCAGCCTGGTCCGCTTAGCTTTGCCAGGCCCGAAAGCCATTTGGGTTGGCTTTACCAGCCCGCTTTGGCAGCCCAGCAAGGCATGCGGCCCACCTCCATCTCAAGTAGGGAAAAAGACGGTGATGGCGATTTCACCAGCTGCGTGGGTCAGGGCCGACACCAAGTGGTGCTAGGAGCAACCTTGGAGTATGGGGGTTCCATTTTTGTGCTTAGGCGTGGCTAGGGTTGGCTCGGGGTGGGCTCACGACGGCGGTGGTGCATGGCCTAAACAAAGCAACGTCGTGGTGAGCTTCTAGCAATGCTCCGATGAAATTGGCCAGCTTAGGAGCATCAGTGGAGCGAGGGGATCTCGGTGGTGGTGACGGTTGATCTTGGAGAGGTCCAAGCCAAGCCGGCGACGGTGAACGTGGGCGACAGAGCCATGGCGCACGGCGGTGCTGAGCTAAGAGTGGCGGAGTTAGGCTTGAAGATAGGGGACATGTTTGCGTACTCAAGGCAAAGCTAACGGTGTGTTTGATGGGGTGAGAACGTGGATAAAGACGACAAATCGAGGAAGGGGCTTATTAGGGTCTCGTCGGGTGTGGCTGCGATTTGGGTGGCGTTGCCGGAGTTAGAGGGGGATGGAGAGGGGCGTGAGTATGCGGTGAGGCAAAAGGAGGGGATAGTGTCGTCGAGTCCGGCTTTAAACGCGCGGGGGAGGCAGCGTGCATAGAGAGGTGGTGGGGGCGAACTCGCTGCGTGTCCAAGACATGGACGGGCGGGCGGTCTCCGCAGCCAAGTGCACGCATGCCGGCGGCGTAGGAATCGTCGACTCCCATTAGCACTTGGTGAAGGAGACCTCCGAAGCGATCTGAGCCGCTTAGCGTAATCCAACGTCAGGCAACTGAGTCGACACCCCCCTCTGTGCGATTGGCCAAAAATAAATTGAAATCGGGACGTGGAGGCCTTGGGAGCACAACGATTATACATGCTATAAAGAGAACTAGGTGGCAAAACGCACTTCGCTGCGCTCATCCATTGGATATACGATGCTAGGCAATAGTTTGTATGGTATTCGGGGAGTTGCAATGTTATTCGCTATGCACACCAGTTTGTATGGTGTTGGGGGGGAGTTGTGACGTTATTCATTATGCATGGTTTGACGTATTAGCCGGAGGGCTACATGTCTTCGAAGATACAAAACTGGCCTAAGTAATTTGGCATCGATGTGGTAGTCTCTGTAGCTACATTAGCATCATAGGGAAGGAATGTGAGTGCAACGTACTCTCTTTTGTAGGATTGTGTTTGGCCGATGTGATGCATATATAGTCAGTCTTTTGTAGCAATTTGTTGGTGCTCTGAACCGGGCAGAATTTAAGTGAGAGCGAAATTTGAGTGGACCTGGCAAATTTGAAGAAAAATAGAGCTCACAAAAATAGTACAAAATAACAATGTGGAGGCATGTCATCTAATAATTTCAGTACACAAGTTTGAATAGCACAGGCAGATGGAGCTGAGTAAATGTTTAGCGCCGATCCAAAGCATTTATAGAAATGTAGGAAGGAGAGTAAGGTCTAATGGTCCAGAAGTATTCGCCGTCACAAAAAGGAGAGTAAGGTCAGTAGGACAATGATTGTTAGAAGTAATTGTATTTTGTGTAAGCTGGAAGTATTGATTTGTTTATATTGATTTGATTATAAATCGGTATTGTTTGGCAATGAATTGTGGTCTGGCAATTAAGTCCCGGTTGGTGATCTGGCAATTGTATAGTTGGTAGTAGAATCTGTGTCTTGATATTGCAGTAGGTTGTAGTAGTAAGTTGAGTTGTTAGCAATTGAATCGATGAGTATTATCTGGCAGCTGAGATTGGTATTGAATTGCTATTGGATTTTGTGTCGATCTGGTATTCTAGATTGGTATAGAACCGGTAGTTAAGTTGCTTTGTCGCCTGTCGAAGGATAGTCTTGCAGTCTTCCAAATCCGCAGTAGAGCATTCCGGCAAAAGCTCCTTCGACCTTACCCTCCTTGTATCCTCCCTCCCGGCAGAATATCTCTGCCATCCCTCCTTTCGCTCAACTGGACGTTTTGCTCTGTCAAACATTCCAGTGTCGCTCAAACCCTTCTCTCAAGCCCATCCTCCGCAATCTTTCTGAGGCTCTTGTGTTTTATTGGCCTTTTGAGTTCTTTGGATTTATTTGATTTTTCAATCGTTATTGCGTAATTAGAAATCGAAGTCCAGAAGAATCAACGGCTCAAGCAAATTCAAGATTCAAGCAAAGACGCCGACCAAGACTTCGAACCTCTGTCTAATCAGGCTTTGAGTAAGATCAAGACCACGGTAAAATAGCCCAGGCGAGTCAACACTTTGATCATATTGATCCTGCATTTTGTGCTAATTATATTCTTTTAAAATATCAAATTGCATGCTTTAATTTCTATGTAAATGTATGTCAAATACTCTAAGGTAGTTAAATGCCTATTTGATGATTAAATAATTATTATACCATTTCCTTGAAAATTGAACTCCCAATACCCTTGTCACCCTAGTAAATATCTGGTAACCTACTAGTTATAGGTCGTACTTAAACGTTATTCTAAACTTGTTTAAGTACCGAGGTATTACCTACCCCAAATCATCATCCTTTAAATCATAACAATTGCTTTGGGCAGTCATTGGGGAGAATGACTGAATTGATTGTGATAATTTGTTTTATACTTCTCCAAAACTCTAAAAACTCGCTAATACCCATCTGGGCGGCTGGTAAGCTAGAGGGTATATGGTTGGGTGCTAATGTAGTCCAGGATATTTTTTGTGGATGGCATATGGTAAGAACCGTCCAGATGATCTTAAGGACTTAATTCTGTGATGACCTCCTATTGTAAAACAGTACAACCACAAGTCTATAATGGTGTCGACCTGGCTAACTAATTGGTGTCCACCGGTACGAGTTGCACCATTGGAGGGGCACCCCTTCACCGTGAGCCCACGAGGCTACAGGTTGGGGTATGTGACTTGTGGGACCCTAGGCGTAAGTTGCATGGCGCAAGAGGGGGTCTGGGTAAGTGGTTGTCGAGTCCCACGGGAACGAAACACTACTCAGGTGAAACTTTAGCGGGTGTGGCAAATACAGAGGGATGCCTTATAAAGGCCTTGTGATAATCTCCCCTTGATTCACATGTCTGCGGAAACGTGTGTACATATCAAGCTTATTATCTCTTATGGGTAAAGATGTACAATCTCTGCAGAGAATAAAAAACTGTTTGAACAACCGTGCCTACTACCACGAAGTGCATAGGAACTTACAAGATATAGTTATATTTCAAAAACTTTTGTGGATGGGTTGAAAAATGTGCGGGGCTCACCTAGCCCCTGATTTGGATTTTCCTTGGGTATTCGTACCCAGCGTTGGTAATAGGTGGGTATGACCACCAACAAAAATATAAATATGAAGGTGGAGGTAGCATCTGCTTTTATTAATTATTGCACAATTAATCTCTTTAAAAATGCAATTTGGTTAAAATGCTAAGTGATAGGATTTTCTAATATCTGTATTTACAAATGCTGCTTTACGCAAATAAAAGAACCCGAGTCATCCTTGTTAAACTGTGCATGTATATTATTGCATCTGTTGTGTTGGCTCGCGAGCACGGTAGTTGTGCTCATCCTCGCTCTTTCCCCAAACCCTCAGAAACAGGAACCATGTAGCTGTCGACTGCATCAAGGATCCAGAAGTATGAAGACCCAGGAAACGTTAAAGCGTAGTTTAGTCCTTAGCTGCTCTAGTCTCACCCCAGTCTAGCTGACTCCATCGGTTCTTGTGTGCCTCCTATATTGTCCGAGGTTTTCGGATAATATCGGCGTCACAGGTTCCCATCACTTGCTCGCAGTAAGATGTGCCCTCACCCCTTTGCTTCCGTTGTTGCTTCCGCTATCTTTTGTAATGTATTCATTTGGCCAGTTCGGCCCTTATTGTAATAACTGATCCAAAACGGTCTATGTAAACTCTGATGTATAAATTAATGAATAGAATGATTTTATGCCATGTATGGTTTGATTCAGCAAGGTGCCTGTGAAGTACTATCTACTGATCCAGGGAATAGCACAATGCTTTCACGGAGCAATCCGGATGGAAAAATCTAGGGTGAGTGAGAGAGAGAGAGAGAGAGAGATAAGGGGCTCTATAAATGGCAAGGTTGGTATTCTTGAACAACTCAAGTAGAGTTTAAATCAATATGGATTTTCCATGAACCAAAAATTTTGTTCCCAGGATAACTGACTAAAGGTCAGTTGGATAGGTACGCTGGTTGTGCCCTCACCCACCAATGTTTTGAGCCTCGGCGCACTGCGCTGGTGCTCACCTTCTTCTAACTCTGAATGCCAGAGCTCCATATAGCAGCATGCATTCCAATTTCCAAATTTCCAAACAAGCAAATTGCCTTCAATACAAGATTCATAAAACATCAATGATCTAGCAAAGTGCCATATAGCAGCATTGTGCAAATGAGGATTAATGACATAATCGTGCTTGGTATTGATTGCAGCCTCAACTCTCTAGTACCCCAGCCAACTACATTTAATAAGCTGCTTGAGTCATTTTGTTGACAGAAAGTTATGAGCAGACAATTACAAAAATTAATATTTATTTTAAACAAAGATGTTGCAGATAACCTAGATTGTACAAATCTAAATTACATTTTAGAAAATATATTTGTTATCATGTACTGTAGCTATATCTTCATTAGTCACCATACAGATTACTTGTCCTGTGTTGATTGGAATTTAAATTGCGCAAATCTAAATGCGCAAACATTAATATTTGTTATGCATGTAAGAAATTTAAGTTCGGTGGAGCACTATAGGAGGTATTTTTTTTAGAACCTGATAAGAAGAGCTGCGATGAGATGATGCAGAACTGAGAACTGATGTATTCTCATTAAATGTAGCCCTGAAAGCATGAAATTGTATGCACGGGTGCACTGCATGAACCATATAGCATTCAGTTGCCCTGTGCATCAGCATGGAGCATTTACATTTTTTTGAAACTGTGGAGTTGCGCTTACAAATAACTCTAGAGAACAGAAACTATAGGTCACTTATAGGCAGAAGAGATAACATGGAACCTTAAGAATGCAATGGTTAGGTTTAACAGTCACTTATGTGGTCTCGTGTTACTTTAATAAAATGGCAATCTTGTTGGGTATTGACATATGTAATCCAGAGGTGAATGTACAACCGCGAAATAGTTATGCATACTAAATATGACACAAATCGTAGAGCATTCCAACCTGCATGTAAGACTCGGAGAGAAATTGAATTGTCTTGTATGAGAGTAAGGAATACCTAACCAATAGTATAGTAAAGTACTTGCAGAAATGCTCTGTGATAGAGAGTGCGTAATAGTCCTCTACATTTTAACTGTTGTTAAGACTACACAGTGACCAATTGATTTTCGACCTGTCAGCTATGATGGTGCAAATTAACAGCATACTAATATAATATAACCAAAAGTTCTTTTAATATGATTGTTTATACAAAGGAGTGTCTGATTTCACAAGGAGGAAATCATCTGCAACACTATAATTTTCCCTAAAAGAGCAATGACTAATCGTTGACATCATAGTACTATCGCACAATCAGATTCACATTTCAATTTCTATATGTAGTTTCTGTTGGAAATTATACCTGTAGACGCACACTTTTATGGGTGAGGGAGACGAACTCACGGAGAGGAAGAGCATAAAAAAGATTTTGCGTAGCATTGCAACTGCCTAGCGCTGCTTTCAATCTTTTCTATTCTTCTCTCTTTGCTGTTTCGCTCAACTGAAGACAACAATGTGTAAGAGGCTAAATAGCCAACATGCACCATGACCCACTAACCCACTAACACACCAGACTAATGCAAATACTAACTCTTGTATGCAAACGCACGCACTAATTGTTTATTCAACTACATGCAGCCATGTAAGGTTCCCAAATAAATTAATGCATGCAAAAACTGCCAAATTTGATTACTCGTAACAATCTCTCCCTAATCAAGATGGCTTCACAACAGTGTCGGTTCATTGTCGGCATCTGCCTCCATGAGATATGCCTGTTCCTCCTTCTTATGGCATTTGGAAGCAAAATGCCTATAGTCATTGCAGTTGTAGCATCTTACTTTAGCCTTGTCGAATTTTTGATTCTTGCTGGAGCCGGAGCCGCCTTCCTTGTTCTTGGCCCTGGACTCCTATTGGGCGCGGGTGAGCAGTAGATGCTCACCTTCCTCCTCACTAACCATGTGGCGCTCCTCGAATGTCTTTAGCCTCCCAAACATTTCTTCGACCGACATCACATCCAAGTCCTCGAGGTTCTCGAGAGTGCAAACGATCGGCAGAAACATCGGTGTCAAGACCCGAAGCACCTTATCCACCACACAAGAGTCTTAAACCCTCTCTCCTAGCGTTCGCATCTTGCTGAGAGCGAGGGTGACCCTCATAGCAAATGCATCGATTGACTCACCTTTGCTCATATAAAGGTTGTCAAATTCTTTCTTGGCGGTTTGAAGCTTAGCTCTTTTCACGCGCTCAACTCCAACATACATGGACTTGAGAGTCGCCCATGCCTCCTTCACGCCCTCTTGCCATTGAGAGCAAGAAGGTCCTCCCGCCACACCATGGTAGATGGCCGCAAGTGCCTTCTTATCTTGGCACCTCTCGACGCCTTCTTACTTCAACGGCATCCCACACTCCTTACGCCTATGTACACTTGCATCTTCATTGACCATGCAGCATAGTTGCTACTAGTCAACAACAGGTACTGGAGTGTGACGCTCTCCTCCTTCCCGACTCGCGCCAACGGCCTACCGCGAGCCACCTACTTGCTGCCGCTAGCCACATGCATGCCGCCGCTGATCACCTCCTCTAGGCCACCAGCAACACGCCTTGACGTCAATGGAGACAATGATCTCGCCATCCTCACCATCACAACACCGGCTCTGATACCAATTGTTAGAAATTATACCCGTGGATGCACACTTTCACGGGTGAGGGAGACGAACTCACGGAGAGGAAGAGCACACAAAAGATTTTGCATAGCACTACAACTGCCTAACGCTACTTTTAATCTTTTCTACTCTTCTCTCTTTACTGTTTCGCTCAACTGAAGACAACAATATGCAAGAGGATAAATAGCCAACATGCACCATGACCCACTAACACACCAGACTAATGCAAACACTAACTCTTGTATGCAAACGCACGCACTAATTGTTTATTCAACTACATGCAGCCATGTAAGGTTCCCAAATAAACTAATGCATGCAAAAAAAACAACATAACCTATAGAGAACAAGCAGGCCTCTACATTTTAACTGTTGTTAAGACGACACAGTGACCAATTGATTTTCGACCTATTGGCTATGATGGTGGAAATTAACAGCATACTAATATAATATAATCACAAGGTCTTTTAATATGATCGTTTATACAAAGGAGAGGCTGATTTCACAAGGAGAAAAACATCTGCAGCACTATAATTTCCCCTAAAAGAGTAATGACCAATAGTTGACATCATACTACTATCGCACAATCAGATTTGCATTTAAATTTCTATTTGTAGTTCCTAGAAGCAACCAATTGCTGATTCCAAATCGTTCTATCCTCTAAGCACACAGAGATCCTATTTCGATGGAAAAATATATATTTTGCTGCTATCATGCCCTAACAACATAACCTATAGAGAACAAGCAACTGATTGGAGCAAATGATACAATGATATGCAAAGCATCACGTGCACGGACAAAATACTACTGAACATGAGCTAGTGAGACATGATAACACATAACACATTTTATTATCCTTTTTTTTTGGAAATGCTAAACATATGTCGACCTTTTGTTTTTGGTGTGAAATCGACCAATTTTCTCACCTTCCGATCTGTGGATTGCCTTCAAATAATTTACAGCATCTAATCCAATTTGCAAATGTCCTCTTCGGTCATATATGCTGGAGATTTTACCATCCAATCCGATTGGAAAATGTCACAAACGTTGGGGCGTTTCAGCAAACAGGTTGTAGGCATGTCCTTGGTCATATCAGACTCCTAATGTTTCCCAGCGCTAAACCAATTGAATCAATAAATCTACATTATGATATCTCGTTACCTAATTACAACACAAAATAAAGAATTGACGAACTCACCAAGCTTCTGAGGCTGAAGCATGAACTGGACAACAGGTGTGAAGAAATAATCGTATATGATCCTCACCCCAGGGTAGTTGGCAGCCCCGCAAAGGATTCCCTGCGTTCTTCAGAAACAAGGAAAGAGGAAGAAAGGACCACATAAAAATCAGACATCAACATCCATGAAACGGAACTACTATCTAGGCAAAGAATTAGTGCTTCTTCTTTTACCTTGGGTGGAGTTGCAAAAGGAGGGCCTGAGGTCGTGTAGCCACTGGATTTGGGTGAAGAGGGAGCCGGAGCTCGAAACAGTCTTGTCGACCCCCCTCTTCTTGAAGAACTCACTGTCGAGCGCAGTGGCGCCGGTGATGGCGAAGTTGGCGCACTGCACGAAGCTGTCGTTCTTGGCCTTAGACAGGGCCAAAAGCGGCAACCCAAACTCTTGCGCTGTAGGATCCAAGAAACCCCAAACCCCACAAATCCATCAAATGTTGAACCCAACGCAAGCGATGGGGACGGAGCGTAAGACAGAACGACGGGGAAGGGGAAGAGGAGCGGCGACAGGGCCGACAGGGACGGAGCGGAATCAGGTGCGGCGTGGGAGGAGATGGGGAGGAGGCGAGGCGAGGACGGCGCGTGGGTTGGGGGTGGAGCGATGGGGTAGGGGCGATAGGGACAGAGCGGAATCAGGCGCGGCATGGGAGAAGATGGGGAGGAGGCTAGGCGAGATTGGCGCGTGGGTTGGACGAAACATCCGAAAAAAGTGAAAATTTTAACATTTTTGAATCTTTTGGTTGAAATTTGAAAACTTTCTTTTTTCAAAAACTCCAGCTCAAAACGGCTTTCTTCCCCGGGCGCCTTCGGCCTTCTTCTTCCTTCTTCTTTCTTCTTCCTCACACGCCTGCAAGGCCATCGCTACACCACCGCGCCTTCGCCGCTTCGTCACCGCCACCTCGCTTTACCCACGCCTTCTACCACCTTCGCCCCCCACCTCTCCTCTCCCGCCGCCCAACCAATTGCCGCCACACACGTCGCGCCCACCGCACCGCCATTCTCTGGCTATAAAAGCCTGCCCAGAGATTGCCTTCATCTTCACCTCCAACTCCCCCACCTCCTCTTGCTTTTTCATCACCAGCACCGGCCGGATTTTGAAGTTCCTCCGCCGCCTGTGCTTTCTTCCACGACGAGCTCCTAGGTAAATTCGCCGCCGTCATTCCTTCCCTCCCCTCCTACCTCCGTCCCTAGCATCGCCTCACCTCCCTGAGTCTTTCCCCTAAACTCCCCGCTGCTATCCCTGCCTCCACTTCGCCAGTGCCGTGCTCCACCGCCGCGCCATGGCTGGCTCCCGTTGCCAGAGTGCCTCGGTGCACCTCAAGCCACCCCACCACCTCCTCTAAACTCCCCTCCACCCATTGATGCTTCTCCGCCACTCACCCTCGTCGGAGCACCGCCGCCTCCTTCCCCTGCTCCGGCCGTGCGCCTCCACCGCCCCCGCCCTACTTCCGCACCTCCTCCGTCCCTTCGAAGCCCCAAAATGGATTCACTGCACCACCGTGATGCTCACTGTCCCCTTCCTCGCTGCTTTGTCACGCGTCGTCCGTTCTTCTTCCTCCCACTCGGCGAAGCGTGGGCCTCTCGGCGCAAGCACTCAAGCCCACTGGGAGTTGGGCCATTATGACCTAGCTTTTGGCCGTGGGCCGCAACAGTAAATGGACACAACCAATTACTGTTCATACCTATGTCGATAATTACTGTTCACAGCACAGTAAAACTAGTTATTGTTCATCAACTGAAAACAATATTCATGTTACTGTTCATAGTGAGTATTGTTCATAATTCGAAATAGAACCATAGTTACTGTTCACTACCTATTTTGTATTCATGAATAGTAAAATTAGCACTATTCATTATCTGACACTATTTATCTGCAAGACCCTAATTCAACATTATATATTCATTTCATCTGTTTCGAGCTCAGGAATTCATTTATCTACTCTGTTCAGTCCAATTGAACACGAGATAAATACCATCCTCCTCACCACCTTCCTTTTTTTTCTGATTTTTATTTACTTGCATGTTGTTCCCAACTCATTCCTTGTCGAGTCGGATTATATTTGGTTTATTTTATTTCTTTTCGCGCTAGGTCACGACTTCGACGACCAGAGTCCAGAAGACACCGGACAAGATCAGCATTTAGAAGATTTTGTGCAAGAAGGCAAGTCACATTCCTTGATCATTTTGAACCAACATTTCATGTATTTATATTATTACTTTCATTATCATATTTATTCTAATTATTTTAAATATTAAAATAATACTTTTGAATGCCATGATGATTAGAATAATCCTATTAACCCACATACAAACCCACCTACTCTTGTAAGCCATATTTACCTTGACAAGTTTAAGTTATATAAAATATTGACTACATATTTAAATTTGTCACCAAAAATGTGTTTGTAAATCCTAAAAAGTAGTATTGGCTGTTCGCCAATGGTTTTGGAGGAAGGTTGAGGGTTGAGACCAGGAAGTTGGACAACTCAATAGACTGGTGTTAAAATTGAGTTAAAGGTGAGATCAAGCAGGCGGACAGCCACGAGTTGGTGTTGGTTCATTTTCTCACTGGATACAAGTAAGGATAAGAACCTTGTGCCAAAGTAACAGACACAGAAAACCGTTCAACCACAGGTGTGATCATTATTCCCTGGTTTAGTACATTGCTCTTCTATTTGAATATCTATAGGATGTCAACTGCTCTCGTGTGTTAGAGCAGAAGGAATTGGGGTGGGACATGAGTGGGCCTGAAGGGACACTCTCTGATCTACGCAACGGTATGGTCCCGTCAGCCTTGGAGTACGAATTCCACAGTGGGCCGGTGGTCTCCTGAGGGTTATATGGAGTAGAACCTACCGGTAGAGGTAAAAAGGGTTGAGCAGTGAAAAGGCTTTGTTATCTCAACTCAGTCGCACGCTAACGTGTTGTGTGTTTATATCTTGACAGTACAAGCTTGAGGTATCTTGTGGGCAAAGCTGAGCAACTTTGCAGAGTGTATAATTAATGGTATTCAAATATGTCGTGCTTTCGTTTAATGAAGCTGTGTTCATGAGTGATTCCAATACATGAGGTATGAGTAGAGTTTTTGAGATGTTAAGTTGGTAATTGCAATTGTTGAGAAACCCCCTGTTGTTATTATTTATTATCGTTTTAAAGTTAAACTGTTTTAACTGCAAAATGCATCCACATATGCCTGTTAAGGTAAACTCTAACCATCCATTGAACTCCTTGCATGTAATTATTTAGCTTTTCTATGTGACTTGTTGAGTACGGTAGTAGTATTCATTCTTGCAAAATCTACAAACCACCCACAGAGGAAGCGTGGGAAAATGCTGAGGATCTTGTTGGGCAGGATTTTGGTGGATCCCCGGATGGCAACGACTATTGTTATTAGGTCTCGACTGCGCTCAAGCGTGCCTGTGATTTGAATTTCTTTTGTCTTGTATTATATTAACTTTGGGCTTGGATGCCCGTGTCAGTACTAAAACTGGCTGTTAAGCCTTAATCTTGTGTAATAAAAAGTTTATTTTTATTGTAATCGAAAGCTTGCTTGGGACGCTATTTACTTCGTAACTACACATCTTGGGCGGTTATGAAAAGTTTAACAATCCTAAAATTTGAGGGTGTTACATTGGAGACGGAGAGGGCGGGGGCGAGGAAGGAAAGGGAATCGAGAGTCTTCCATGGCACAGCGGGCGAGGAGAATAGCAGCCGGAGGGGAAGAGACGGGAAGAAACGAGACGACTGCTTCGCTACCTGCAATCGCTCCGCTGGCTCCACGCTACAGGAAGGCACGGGAAGCATGGGACAGCACCAGCCAAGAAACAAAGGATGTGGCTCAGCGCGAAGAGAGAGCCGACGAAACGGAACGACGGAGTCGGGCTACGCAGATTGGCAGGCAAGACCCCAAGGAAGGAGAAGGCAACGATTCTCTCACGTATATATCTCACAGAGATTTCTTGAGAGCGTTCTATGATCTGGTTCATTGTACCATTAATGCGGCAAGTCTTGCTATTTATAATACTCACATATGTACTTATCAGTTATCATACATACAAATCAATCATACTGTCCCATGGATGTGCATTGCATGATGCACTACGAACACATTAAACACACGCAAAGGTGTTAATTATTATATGCAAACAAATTGAAAACACCAAAGCAAACATATATACCCTCTTTCCGTCCACTCTCGACCACCTTCCCCATTGTCCTACACGTGTTTCATTCGGAGATCGCAAACGGAAATTTCGGTCTCTCAATCGAAAATCTTAAGTGCAAATTTTCTAATAGAAATGCCAAGTCAAGAGTCCAAAATTCCATGTGAAAGTTTCAAATTTTCGGTTGAAGGCTCAAACTTTGACTAGAAACTTGAACTCTCACTGCGAAAAAATAACTTTCAATTGGATTTTCCGAACATTCACCAATAAATTTTAACCTTCAGCTGCGAGCCTGCGAGAGGGTGTGTGGTTAACGGTGGCGGCAGACACGAGACAAATGATTTAACAAACGGATATAGCCACGTCAACGAAACCAATTTAATCCATTAATAAGTACGTGCACCCACGCGCCAGAAGAAAACTCGATCGACTGGCCATATGCAGTGTGATTCGATATTTCGACAATACTAAATTAAACAACAACAACTCGTTTCTCACAAAAGCCCGTCCGAACTAGCTAAAACAATAAAAAAGAGAGCAAATCATGCACTCAGCCGTAATTAGCACACACGTTTTTCTCGGTGTATCGATGGATGGGTCCACCCATCTCAGTTCTTGCGTCATATCGTGTCTTTAGATATGACTTTGAAAACCCCACAACTAATTTGGGGAATGCACGATAGGAGTATGTGGATTTCGAAGTTTCTTCTTTGTCGGCCGTGAGATCTCCTTCCTTCTCCAGCGACATTGCGGTAAGGCATTACCAAATTACTCGTGTTCACACCATCTCCTGAGACCCCTGGAGCTTTTCCGATAGCTAGTTTTCTCTCTCCATCTCCAGGATCTCCTCCCTATGTTGGACCTGATCGCCGCCGGGGACTTCTTCGTAGCCGGCACTACTCCAGTCATCTCCACTCCTCTTCGGTGCTCAGGTAGCATCACTTGACCCCTTAGATGCTTTGTCACCCGCTTCCTTGGACAATGCAGAGCTTTTTGTTGCTTGCACCGCTGCCATAGTTTACACACCGCTCATCTCCGACGCGCCGCCGGTACCTAATGGTGCGCAAGGCTATTGCGGTCCCATTTCTGGCCTTGGCCGACGCTGTCGTGAAACACCACGCCGGCGAGACACCGGGTAGTGAAGCGGCCGCATGTGTCTGTTGTCGGATCTCTGACCGTTCCTGTAGCAAGTCCATTAAGACTAATCACAATCATTAGCTTTTAATTCGTGATTTGTGTCAGGAAATCACGTAGTTAGTCGATTTAATGAGATTCATTAGAAGCTGGCAGGTGGCCCCGGAACTTAAGCGCCTGTGGACTGTGCCAGTGAACTCGTGGACCTGGTACACGGGTCGGTCCATGCACTGTTCTTGTGGGCCGCACCAATGACAAATGGGGTCCACGTGTCAAAACATAATTTTGGTAAAATAAATGAAATTAAAATTAAAATAAGCGGGTCCCCTTTGTCAACGACTGCGGCTAGGTAAGTGTCGGTATAAAAAGTTTTGATAAATTCGGAATTGAATTATTGTTGCACTGAAAATTCTATTAACTTAAAAAAAATTACATAACTAATTTATTTTAACTCCAAATCCAGTGAAACAAATTTTGATAATTTTAATTTTTAGTAAACTTTAAATTGAAATTAGTTTCAAATGTGTCCCTGTATCATAAAATATAGTTTTTAGAAAATGATCCATAACTCAAGTATTTTTATTCTAGAAAATGATGAGAATTTTGAAAATTCATAACTAATTCTTATGAACTCCAATTGAGACGAACCAAGTTATTTTGGTCTTATAATTTTATTCTCTATCCATACATATAATCCTTATCTCCACCACTGCTCTGAATTTTTTTGTGAAAAATATATTTTCGGATGAACAGTAACTTAGATGAATTTTCCAGGATTTTTCAAAAAATTGATTTTCAAATTGCTATAACTCTCACATAGTAAATCCAAATTGAATAATTCTTGACACCTGGGTTGCCTTCCCGACACGTGGGCCGGCAAGGCCGATTAGTCGAGCTTGTGCCGTGACGTGCCGTGCCTAGATGGGCTGGACCGCATCGTGCTCGTGCCGTGTCGGGCTGCCCATTTGGGGTTGTCTAGTCATAAAGTGACTGAATTTTTTTAAAACTTAGGTAACATTTTTATCCATTGAATCAAAATCCAATCATATGTGTTATACCATGTGGCTAAGTCTAATATTTTAGCTAATGAATAATTGATAATGTTATTTAAAGATATTATTTGAGGCGTGTCGTGGTGTGTGGACTTATGTCAGTCAAGTTGGGAAGAACTTATGCCGGGAAGATATATTGCTTTGGTCTTTGCATGTGCAGGGTAACTCGGAGGCGATCGTGGTCTACATCGGTGACTAGGAGATAGCTTAGTGCGAAGTCATGGTCCAGAAGGTCGAGGATGCTGGAGGAGACGGTCAAGCTGGAGTTGGAGAGAATGGAGATTAAAGAAGGATGATACGTGTTGGAGCTACTAAGATGCGGTTCGGAGGCTATGACACGTGATATATTTTAGTGTGTCTAAAATTAGAAATTTTGTAATCAGGTGTTAAGTTCGCGTATTGGGCCCTAGGACTAGTGGGCTGAACGTGAGGGATTAGGGTTTGGAGGTTGTACGAGTATAAAAGGTGATTAGGGCCGGCTGTACACCGTGGGGGTTGTACGAGTATCAAATGACAAGAAGTATGCTTCAAGTATGCTACAATTGAAAAGAAGTATGTTACAAGCATACCACTATTGAAAAGAAGTATGCTACAAGTATGCAACATGCATAAGAATTGAGTGTGGAGTAGTAGGTTGTTATAAGAGATTGCTAGCTCATCTAGAGTTAAAGTTTGCTTCATTTTTAGGCTTTAACTTTTCAACGTGATATCTCATTGTGCTCTTTATAATCATCTTGGTCATTGTTGAGCTGCCTGTTATTAATTTAACTTGCTTAATCATTTTAAATACTTGTTTTGACATGGATGTATGGTATATGACTTTATATGATCCAGATAGCTCTGCTAAAAATGGTGGCTTAGTTAATTTAATAAATCAATGCGAAGCGACTTGGATAATCTACTAAGCTTCTTAATTTTTACTCTCCTTGCTCATTTATTTTAGACTTATTTTTTCACTGAAGTTTTTGATGTTTACATTGCCAAAGGGAGAGAAAAATGAGAGAAATTTGCCTTCCTTATGTTGAGGGGGAGTTTTTTAGCTGTGGTTTTGAACTGTTTGTTTTGCAGCTTTGAAATTTTATTTTTGTAATAAATAAATAAATAAATAAAATTTTCTCTTTCAAAAATTCAACTCACAATTTTGAAGTATTGTTAATGTATTCATAAAGGGGGAGATTGTTATACCATGTGGCTAAGTCTAATATTTTAGCTGATGAATAATTGACAATGTTATTTGAGGTGTGTCGTGGTGTGTGGACTTATATCGGTCAAGTTGAGAAGAACTTGTGCCGGGAAGATATGTTGCTTTGGTCTTTGCATGTGCATGGTAACTTGGAACCGATCGTGGTCTACGGCGGTGACTAGGAGATGGCTTGGTGCGAAGTCATAGTCCAGAGGGTCGAGGATGCTGGAGGAGGCGGTCAAGCTCGAGTTGGAGTGCATGAAGATTAAAGATGGATGATACGTGTTGGAGCTACGAAGATGCGGTTCGGAGGCTACGACACGTGATATATTTTAGGGTGTCTAAAATCAGAAATTTTGTAACCAGGTGTTAAGTTCACGTATTGAGCCCTAGGACTAGTGGGTCGTACATAAGGGATTAAGGTTTGAAAGTTGTATGGGTATAAAAGGTGATTAGGGTTGGCTGTACACCGTGGGGGTTTATATTTTTAGTTTTGGTTATCAGGATTTTTGCTGGCGGCGGCGGTGTTTTGTTCTCTCGATCGGAGCACCTACGAGTCATTGCTCTGGCGGATATAATCTATTGGTGCTGCCCCACTCTTCTTTGCCAGGTCTCACAAGGCTGCCTCTCTCTCCCCTCCGTTAGCGCGTTGTCACGTCTGTACTGTTGCTACAGTATGTACATGGCTGTTGCTGCAGAATTTGAATGATCGGCTGAAAGTGACGCCTTATTTTTAAATCGGCTGCTGTTGGTACAATACCGTATATTGTTTGCTACATTACACTAGATTGCTACAGTACCAAAAAAAAATTTATTTTTCCCTTTTTGCTGTCTTTTATTTTTGTGCTCTTAATTGTGTTCACAGATTGAACAATCAAAAGCAGTAGATTTGAGAAAAAAGATTTCGCTGTGGATTATAATCATTCACCCTCTCTAATTACCCATTCCTACAATATGGCACGTCAATCTCTACGTAAATCAAATAATCACAAAAAATAACTTAGAATTTAAAAAAATTTAGACAACTTAGAAATAACAAATACGTTGTACTTTTGCACAAGAAGGTATACAAATGGGAAATTAATCGGTAGAATATAGCTAAATCATGGACAATAACTTGAACCCCAACATATACGTGGTTGAATGGACGAACTCTATATATCATGCTTCATGAACCAGAACACGTGTGTAGTCCGATACAAATCGAGCTAACCCGACGATCAAGTTCAGCATGGCATGTGTCCATCTGGCTCCAAGGACAATTAATTTTGGTCCAACCCAGTGTTCCAAAAATCAGTACATCAAACACGACGCTGATCAATCCCGAGTGACGTCATCGTCAGATCGTCATCAGCGGTACGTCACCGTGAAGCTCGCTCAAAACCAGGGGGAATAAGTCCATTCTTCGTCCCTCAACTATACCCGATGATTAATTTTAGTCCCTGGACTTAAATACTGGATATAACGCACCTCAAACTTTCCATACCGGGCAAATCGTGTCCCTCCGTGCGTGAGACGGCGGTTTGGGCCGGCGTGGCATCCACGCCGGCGCCGAGTCGGCCTCGCCGACTCGACTTCAGTAGTGGCCGACCAGCTCCTCCACCGGTGTCCTCATCACGCACTGCACACGGAGATCGCGAGGCTCCTTGATTGGCATTAGCACCGCCGTGGATGCGTTCGGAAGAAGCGTGCCACCGACGATCGAGGACCGGTGCTCACAGGCCACCACCCGGTGCTCCACGCTCTTGAACTGCTATTGGACATGAGCCGGAGGAAGTCGCCGACGTTCACGACCAACGTCGCCGACCACGGGGTACGTCCGGCCAGCGCCGCCTTCCAAAGAAGACTGGAGGCCGCCCATGCCGTCCTGGAGGAGCACGGTGAGGAAGCTTCGGGTCGGAGTGCACGGTGGTGCCTGTGGTCGTGCGGCTCGAGCACGCCGGGTAGTAGTGGCGGCGACGCCAAATCCGAGCACCCGCCGTCCCGCCGCAGTACCCACGGTGGAGACCCAGCGCCTCCGACAGCAGCTCAGCGTAGCGTCCCGCCCAGCCTCTGGACCGCCCTCGTGTACTCCTCCACGACGCCTCTGCACGCCCTCGGGATCTCCTCGGCCGGACCCGTCGGCGCCATCTCGAGAATGTGGTGTCGCGCCATTGGCGCGGCGATCGAACAGTCGGTTGCTCGGTACCTAACGCGCCTCCGTTGTCCTCGTAGTACGGCCTCTTGGCCTCCGCGGGCTCCTCGTTGAACCGCCGCACCGCCGCCAAAGATCTCGCCATCGCTACCTCGACGCTGCGGTTCACCACCGAAGAAGCCCACCGTCTCGGCGGCCGCCTTCAACTTCGCCGACCGGCTACGCTCGCGGGATTACTTGCGACGTGAGCGAGGTCGATGAGCGGGATGGTGACGTGGCGGTCGTCATGAGAGCCGGGCGATGCGTCGCCGATCGGGCGAGGATTCCGGCGGCGGGGTGGAGGAAGATGGGCGGACGGTGGTGACTCCTGCATCCGCACGCGGGAGCTCGGGAGGCGGCGAGGCCGACTTCGGCGCGGCAGGATGCCACGCCGGCCCAAACCGCCGCCTCACGCACGGAGGGACACGATTTGCCCAGATGGAAAGTTTGAGGTGCGTTATATCCCAGATTTAAGTTCAGGGACCAAAATTAATCATCGGGTATAGTTGAGGGACGAAGAATGGACTTATTCCAAACCAGGGAGAAGAGAATCGACCCGTCAACGCACAGAGAGATCCTCTCCACCGGGGCCTTTAATACATAGATACTAGGATTTGAAATGATTTTTATCGTCCGATCAAAAAATAAATATTGATATCAAATGTTATAATTTTTTTAATAACGGTAGAATTGTAACAATAATTCCTGAGATGTTGCTGATCCCACGCACGTGTAGCGTTACGAAAGCCAACCAGGCCTCCACTATTAATTGTTAGAAATTTGACATCTGATCAAGACACTCGATTATCTTGACTCTCTCTGTTCACACACTCGTGAACTCACGATCTCTGGCGGATGTGAATAATGAATCGAAGAAGGGACAACAACGGGTAGAAGACGGTGTGAGAAAAAATGAATGGTGCGAGCGCCCGCCTCAATCAAGCGAGGCCCTCTATTTATACTCTTATTAGTCGACTAGTAAACATTCGTTACATGTATGAATTAGTCAGAAAATCAAACCTCGATCCAAGTAAACCGGACATGCGGATCTCAATCGCAATTTACTCGACCGAAGAGTGCGACCGCTGCGACCAATCGGCAACTTGTTTCAGACTTTTTCTCCGTGCGGCGTCTAGTCATCCAGCAAAAGTCTTAATTATTTCCAACATTAATAGCCCCCCGTTCGAACTCACCTCACCTCACACTCCAACTTTGTACGTAACGCTGTTTCCTTTCGAATAGGTCCACATCATCTCACTGCCTCACTGACATGGCATTCGCACTCAAGGCTTTCTCCATTTTCTCCGTTGCCGCCACCGCGGCCTCCTCGTCGTTCTCCTCGTCGACTGCTTCACTGCCCCGACGGAGGCGGCGCATGACGGGGGAATCGACCAGGGCGGTCGCGGCCACTCCCACTGCCGAGTGCCGCCACTTGGCCACCGGCAAGCGCAGCGTCATGGAGACCTTCTCTATGCTCCGAGACCAGGGCAAGGTGTTGTTTCTCAGCCATCGATTCTTGATTCTACTCGTGCGACTTGGAGATAGTTATGCGATTCGGTTTTGAAGTCTTTTTAACCTTGAAAACATTTCAGACCGCGTTCATCCCGCTCATCACTACCGGTGATCCTGACTTGGCAACCACATCGAGAGTGTTGAGGGTTCTCGATTCCCGCGGTTCGGATGTCATTGAGCTCGGTTTACCTTACTCGGATCCATTAGCTGATGGATCGGTTATTCAGGTATGGATGCTGTTTTCTTTGGGCTTATCGGCTGCAATATTGCCGTGCTACAAACTCTGAGTTTTGGCTTCGTATCATTCCAGGCTTCTGCATCTCGGGCACTCAAGAAAGGCACTACACTCGATTTTGTCATGGTGATGCTCAAGGGGGCTACACCTGAGCTGTCTTGTCCAATAGTTCTATTCACATACTATGTAACATCCTCTTTTTGCAAAGAAAATACAAAATCAAAATTTGGATTTCAAATGTCAAAATCTAGTTTTGCAAAGGTTCTGGTGCGAAACCCTAACCTGGGTTGGCCCGGTTCCTCCCGGTCCGGTCTCCTCGCCCTCGCCTCGCCCGTGCACCGCACGCCACCGCCTCTCCTCGCCAACCGCTGGCCTCCCCCTTCTGCCGCTGACAGCCGCACCACCCTCGTCCTGTCGTGTCACCGCCCTTCCTTCCCAATCCACCTCCTCTGCGCCAATCACCCGCTCTCATCACCTCCTCCGCTCGGCAGCAGCGCCCGCTCCCTCCGTCTTGTCTCCGCTGCTTGGTGGGAAAACTACCTCGCTGCCCGAGGTGGTGCTGGCTCCATGGCCGAAGAAGAAGAAGCAGTAGTATCTGCAACCGGCAACCCCCGCAGAAGAAATTGCTGAGTTGCCTCAAGAAGAAGTTGAACCCGTTTGGCAGCCAATCCCCTGGTCAGAATTCAAGGCTGCCTTCAGAACAAACTTTGTACCAGCAAGTACAATGAGGTTGAAGAAGAATAAATTTAGAGCTCTCAAGTAGGGCCAGTTATCCGTGAATGAGTACCTGGCCAAGTTCAACCAGTTTGCCCGCTTTGCCCCCAATGACATAGCAGACGAGGAAGAGAAGATTGTCTGCTTCGTCGAAGGCATGCGTGAAGAGATGAGAGGTCAGCTTATCCTTCATGATTTCTCTAGTTTCCACCACCTGGTCAACAAAGCTCTAGTGCTGGAAAACGAAAGGAAGACCGCTAAAGTCAACCGCAAGAGGAAGATGGTTCATCTTTCAGACCACCTGCAGCTTTGCCGCCAAGAGGTCCAGCTCCAGTTCCGCGTCCACAGGGAAGTGGTTTATGTGTCCTTCGTCCTGCTGGGCCACCTGCCACTGTTAATCCAGCAGCCCACCTCCATTGTTTCAGCTGTGGAGAGAAAGGACACTTCGCCAATAAGTACCCAAATCGTCGAACACCGCGAGTTCAACCCAGAGTCGCCCAGACTCAAGGCCAAGGTCCGAGTCAAAGCAAGAGTCTTCAGACTTCGCAAGCGTCACGGTCTACCCCGATGCCAAGCCATGGCCGAGTGAACCATGTCACCGCTGAGGAGGCTCAGGACGCCTCAGGAGTGCTTATGGGTACGTTCCCTGTTAATTCTGTACCCGCCCAAGTTTTGTTTGATTCTGGAGCTTCGCACTCTTTTGTTTCAAGAAAATTTGTTGAGAGGCTTATGTTGCCAACCTTTAAGTTAAAGAAACCCGTGGTGCTAAGTTCACCCGAGGGACCTCTATTTGCTACCTCAGTAAGCCCCAAAGTAGAGATTGCTATGAAAAATTCTGGATTTCTAGCAACCCTCCTTGTGTTAGAGTCTCAAACTCTGGATATCATCCTAGGGATGAATTGGTTGGCTGAGTACCAAGGTTTAATAGATTGTGCCAACAGAGAAGTGATACTCACCAAGAATCCAGGAACCATAATAAAGGTTAGAGTGGATCGTTACTCTCCTTTGGATCGAGCAATCTACCACCTGGAAGAGTTGTCCCTAGAGACAACACCTGTAGTCCAAGCTTACCCCCGATGTCTTCCCTGAAGAATTTCCAGGCATGCCACCAGATTGAGATATCAAGTTTCTAATCAACCTGAAGCCAGGGACTGCCCCGATTGCTAAGAGACCATACAGAATGGCCGCCAAAGAACTTGAAGAGCTCAAAACCCAGATGGAAGAACTGCAAAATAAAGGTTTCATCAGGCCTAGCTCATCTCCCTGGGGTTCACCAGTCCTCTTTGTGAAGAAGAAGGACGGAACAGTCAGACTGTGTGTGGACTACCAAAACCTCAATGTGTGACCATCAAGAACAAGTACCCGTTGCCACACATTGATGACTTGTTTGATAAGCTGGCAGGAGCAGCAGTTTTCTCAAAGATTGACCTGAGGTCAGGATACCATGAACTTAAAATCAAGGCTGAGGATATCCCAAAAACAGCTTTTACCTCCCGGTATGGCCTTTTCGAGTACACCGTCATGTCGTTTAGCTTAACCAATGCGCCAGCCTACTTCATGAACCTTATGAACAAAGTATTCATGGAATACTTGGATCAATTTATTGTCGTATTCATAGACGACATTCTAATTTACTTCAAGACCAGTGAAGAGCATGCTGAATATCTGCATTTGGTCTTTGAGAAGCTCAAAGAACATCAACTTTATGCCAAGTAAAACAAGTGTGAGTTCTGGCTCCACGAGATCAGTTTCCTCGGGCATATTGTATCCTCAGGAGGAGTCGTGGTGGACCCATCAAAGGTACATGATGTTTTGGATTGGAAAGAACCAACCTCAGCGACCGAAGTGCATAGTTTTCTCGGATTGACCGGGTACTACCGACGCTTCATTGAAGGGTTCTCCAAACTGTTCAGACCAAGGACCCACCCGCTCAAGAAGGAAAAGAAGTATGAATGGATAGAAGCCTGTGAAAAGAGTTTCCAGGAGTTAAAGAAGATGTTAACCACTGCACCAGTGTTAGTCCTGCCAGACATGCACAAGGACTTTGAAGTCTATTGTGATGCTTCGCGCCAAGGTCTTGGCTGCTACTCATGCAAGATGGAAAAGTCGTGGCCTATGCTTCCAGACAACTCCGTCCCCATGAAGACAACTATCCAACTCATGATTTGGAGTTAGCAGTAGTAATACATGCCCTAAAGATTTGGCGGCACTACTTGATCGGGAATCATTGCAACATCTTCACAGATCACAAGAGCCTCAAGTACATTTTCACTCAATCAGATCTCAACCTCCGTCAGAGAAGATGGCTGGAATTGATCAAAGACTATGACTTGGATGTACACTACCACCCTGGGAAGGCTAATGTAGTTGCTGATGCATTAAGCCGCAAGTCCTACTGCAGTAATGTAATGGTTCAAGAACATCAACCTGAACTCTACAAGGAATTTGAGGCGCTCAACCTTTGTTTGATAGAACAAGACACCATGAACGTTGTGGAAATGCATCCAACTCTAGAAGGGCAGATCAAGGCCGCTCAAGAAGGACATCCCGGAGTCCAAAAGTTTAAGCAACTCATGGCCCAAGGAAAAGCTCCCTAGATGATAGAAGATCAGGAAGGAATCCTATGGTTTGGGAAACATCTCTTTGTTCCCCACCAGAAGGAACTTAAGGATTTGATTCTGAAAGAAGCTCATTGCTCCGCTTACACCCTGCACCCAGGCAGCACCAAGATGTATAAAGACATGAAGGTTCTGTATTGGTGGCCATGAATGAAAAGAGATATCGCCGAGTTTATAGCTTGTTGTGATGTGTGTCAGCGAGTAAAGGCTGAGCACCAGAGACCAGCAGGATTACTTCAACCGCTACAGATCCCTCAGTGGAAATGGGAAGAAATCGGAATGGATTTCATTACAGGTCTTCCTCGAACCAAGTCCGGATGTGACTCGGTATGGGTTATAGATGATAGATTGACTAAAGTCGCCCATTTCATTCTGGTGAAGACAACTTACAAGGGAGACAAGCTAGCAGAGTTGTATATGGCTCGCATTGTATGCCTACATGGAGTACTGAGAGACCATGTGAGAGGTCCTCCACTCTGAGTGATGAGTATTTGACAAGTGTGTTGATTAGATTGAGAGTTGAGGTTTTCGGTTTGGGTACTGCTTAAGGTGATCGGGAAATCGGAACTACATTGTGTATGGAGCGGAAGTTCGATTAATCGAACTCTAGGTGTTGGAAATAGGAACTTCCGATTTATCTGGGTTTTGCTCTCGGCTGAAGGAAATCGGAACTTCCGCACAAGGGGTTGCGGAGTGTCCGATAATACTGACATTAAGTGTTCTCTGAGATATTAAATTGGAATTTAAATATCTTGAAAGTCGGTTGTTCCGGATATCGGAAGTACCGCAGATGTTGAGCGCGAACTTCCGATATTCTGATAAATCGCGGATGTTCGAATCGGAACTTCCGTAGTGGTGAAATCTGGAACTTCCGATTATGTCGAATCGCGAGAGAAGAATATTTTGTATTTTTGATTTTGTATGAGTTTGAGTCTTATACAAATATTGATGCTATGATATTGTGCAATGCTATGTGATATGTTTTATCTGTGTTGACCGGGGCATCAAGATGGAGTCGTGGTGAGACACGTGGACCGGACTAAGCGCGGGAGGCGTTGAGGTCGAGCGGTCGGGATGTGTCGAAGACGGTGTGAATCTTGAAGCGGTTGCGAGTTGTGCACAACAAGGTGTCTGGGAGGCTTCGGAAGGTGCGCAAGGCGAAAGGGTCTTTTAGCAAAGCGGCAAAAGTGGAGGCGGTTCCGTTCGGTGTGTAGCGGGCTTAATGGGTTGGAGGCCCATTAGCAAAGGCTATAAATAGGGAGAACCACAGAGTTAGGGTTAGACTTTAGGAGAGAAAATTAGGGTTAGCTCTAAAAGGATTTATTTTGCTTTTTGAGAGCTTGTTGAGAGGAGAGTATGAATCAAACCTATTGTAATCATTCCTCTTTGCGTTACCTCTGTAATCCATGTTTCAATCCAATGAAATCGAGGTTTCGATTATCGATTTTGCAACTCTCTCTCTCTCTCTCATGTTGAATATCTAGGGTTTTGGCATATCTTTTGATTCGTTTTATGAGATAGCATGAAACTTCATATCTAGAATCGTTTTGGTATTGCTATTACTTCCTCAAAGTTTCATGCTCTAAGAATCGAGAATCTAAACTTATCATTGGTTTTGGTCTTTCTTGCCCTTCTTCAAGAAATCCGATTTTGGCTTGTTTGTTGAATCTTTGTTTGCGATTCTTCTCCATGAGGTCAAGATGTTGCTTAGGATGATGTCTGTGAAACTTGACCGAGAAGAGCATTCAAGATTTAGCACTTTGGATTTTGGGAAAAACCGAGCGATCGTTCTTGGTCGGGACAATCGGAACTTCCGATTGTCAAGGCATTATCAAGAAGCGGAACTTCCAAGACTTACCGGAACTACCGGAGTGCGGAACTACCGCCGGGTAGAATCGGATCTTCCGATTTTTGACAGAACAGAATGAAACATGTTTTAGTTCTCTGATTTTGTGTTACTCATCTTGAGAGGGTTTTGTAGATCTTGTTTAAATACATTAAAAGGGGAGCTCTTAATTTTAAGGCACCATTCACCCCCCCCCTCTGTTGCCATTTCGGTCCTTCAATTGGTATCGAGCGGTTAGCTCTTCTTGATAGATCTTAACCTCGGTTGAGCCATAACAACGGACAAGTATTCCACCAAGCCTCCAGTATTTGATGGTCTGGATTACCCCTTCTGGAAGAGCCGAATGGAAACTTACATCCAGGCTCAGGGGTATGCCATCTGGAGAAAGGTGAAGGTTAGATTTCTTTGTTCTGCCGATGAGAACATCAATCTTTGGAAACATGGCGATGTTGAGGCAAATGCTAAGGCAAGGAACATAATCATTCGAGGTTTAAGCGAGTGAGTTTGATCGTATTTCTCATTTAATTTACGCTTTTACATCAGGGTGACCCTCGAGGCATACCATGAGGCACCACTCGAGTTAAGACGGTTAGACAAGACCGGTTCAAGCGTGAATCTGATAAATTTGAGATGCTTGTGGTGAATCTCTCGGCGAGTGCTTTTCGCGTTTTCACAAGATTTTGAGCAACCTCCGGCGGTCGGTCTTACATACCCGACTTCGGATAACGCTCGACGGATGCTTTCGCACTTGATCTTCGTGTTTGGGAGATGAAAGTGACTACCATCAAAGATAGCACGGACCTCTCGACCACGACTCTTGATGCGCTTTACTCGCGTCTCAAGACTCACGAGATTGACATTGTCTCTCAAGGTCGAAGTCACGATCGATGGCTTTAGTCACCGATCCCACTTCGGATCTTCTTACGAGTCGACACGGGTTCTCCTAGTCGCTCTCGTGACATAGCGATGATCGCTTAGAGCGACTTGAGGATGAGCAACTAGCCCTCCTAGCTCGGAAGTTTTCCCATGCTTACAAGAGGAGGAGGGATGGTAAAAGAGGAGGTCTGTGATTTGTTTGAGTGTGGTGGCCCCAACCACATCAGAGCAAACCGTCCCAAGCTTGGGAAGGGCAAAGGTGACTATGGCGGTCCAAGCAAGAGCGACTACATCGACAAGAACCGCAACACGAAGCCCTCGGCACTGATCAAGGCAAGAAGAAGTTCCGCAACTTTGGGAAGGCAAAGAAGGCTGTTCCATCGCGTCCTCACCGCCTCGATTTAGGCCGGACACCAAATGAGGTGGAGGGGTGGAGTACGATGATGGGAAGGGCGATCATGATCCCAGGGACGGCAAGAACTTCTCGGCATGTGCTTCATGGCCCTCGAGGCGAATCGAGCGACAATGGCGTACTCTGACTCAGACGAGGTTAGTCCCACTTACGACCAGCTTAATGATGCTTTTCTTAAGCTAGGTAGATTTCATGCTAAGTCTAGGGCTAAGTGTTCCGTGTTGGAGAAGGAAGTAGCTAGACTATCACGGAGCTTACTTTACTTACATCTGCTCCTCCCGTGATGATTGTGACACTTCTTGTGCTTTGCTTGATGACATGGAAAAACTAAGGACCTTGCATGATAGTGTGTCCTCTGAACTTGACATGATTAAGGTAGAGAACATTAGCCTTCTTCTTGAATTAGAGATGAGTAGGGTAGCACCTCCTGCATCCACTACTATTGAGGCTCTTGCTTGCACCTCATGTGAGGTTAAGGACAATTCGTTTAGAGGTCTTTATACCATGTTGCTTGATCCGCTGAAACTTGTGAAAATTGTAATAATCTCAAGATGAACCTAAAGCAGGCAGATCACAAAATTGTCAATTCAAGGCTGCGCTACTAGAGCCTATTGTTTCTTGTTTAAACTGTCCTAAGTTAATCTATTTGAACTAGAATCAGTATCTAAGCGGTTTCAAGAAATGATTGATCACAATAACAAATTGGCTCAAGATGCTTCTAAGGATCTTGTTAGCTCACCATGCAAGCAATGTAATAAACTAAAATGTGATTTGATTGCTTTGGATGAAAAATGTGTGAAGCTAACTAAGGACCTTCTAGAGACACAATCATCTGCTTGTATTGTGTGTCTTTGGGAAGAAGTCTAAGGGTTTGGTAGAGGCGCCTAGCAACGTGAACCAATCTGTTAGCGATGAGGATGTTCCCCCAAAGTCTACCGTGTGCGTGCACAAGCCAATCTTTCCTCTGTTGTTGGTTCTTCTTACGCTCCCTTACCTTCTGCTTTGTCCCTTCTTCCCCTCGCTCTTCTTGCACCTCTCTCTTTCGGGAGTGTCGGTATCTTATGAACACTCTCGAGAGGTTTGTAGGAGGCAAGAAGAAGCTCAATCTCATTCTAGACAAATCTAAAATTTGCGATTTAATCGGGGTCTAGGATATGATATCCGGGAGGATATGAGGAAGCATCCACTTGTCGTGCTCAAAACCATAGCACCGGTGTGATCAAAACTAAGCCCGGGATCGAGAAAGTCAATTTTAAGTCGGCGGGTTTTGTTCAAAGGATTTGACGACAAGGTGATTCCACTGCGGCTTGACCCCTCGGAAGGCGAAGTATCATTGCACCTTCATCGTAAAGATGGACATTTAGTTGATCATTGCTTGGTAGCGCCAAGATCGCGTAGAGACCGTGTTGAGTCTCTTAGGCACATTCGTGGTCGACCCGGATCTTGAGTGCACCTAAGACCAACACGAGGTCTAGGTTTGTTCCATCGATGATTTTGGGCGACATCGAGGACTTGGTTTTTCCGAGTTTTTCGATTTTCGTCCTCATGCTCCCTTTGGTCGTAACCTCCGCCGTCCCGAGGGTAGATCTCGTTTTCCTTTCGAGATAGCTACTATGGCGAGATCGAGATATTCTTGGCACTTCACTCGCTCTTCCATAGCGATCGGACCCGAACAGTCGAGATCTTTGACTTGTTGAGTGACAGAGCGTAGGGTAGATAGAGTCGGTCTTGCTTGACTACTTCATCTGTCGCCGTGTTACTCGGTATTGGGTGCCAAAATCACTGTTGATTCACCCGATCTTCGAGACTTTACTCTCTGTTTGACTCGAGTCGCGGGCCGGGAAGGAAAGTGCCGGATTGTGGACTCGGTTGTTCACATCATATGACCGGTGAGTCTCGTTGGTTTTCTTCCCTAGCCCGTGCTCCGGTGATGAGGCGATCACCTTCGAGATGCTTCATTTGGGCGCGTCATCGCTAAAGGTCTTGTGAGCATTAATGATTCTTTTATTTTAAAAGATGTTGCCTTAGTAAGTAAGGCTGCGGATAATCGCTTTCGGTCTCTCGACTTCTGATGCGGTTTCGAGGTGAGCTTTAAGAAAAACAATTGCAAAATTCTTGATTCTTGGGTAGTCTAGTTTGCGGATTTCTCGATATGGGAGGATCTTTCGTCTTGATTTTTCGGATCTTACGGTGATCCTCTCCGATGTTTAATTGCGAATCTCTTGATTTGACTTTACGGCATAGGAGACTTGGTCATATAGGATTTGATCATCGACCGGAGTTAGCGACCACGATCTCATTCGTGGTTTGCCAAAACTCAAAATGGTCAAGGATCTTGTTTGTGCTCCTTGCCGCACGGCAAAATGGTTGCCGCTTCACATCCTCGATTCTGATGACTATGACGGATGCACTGGTCAAGCGCTCCATATGGACCGATGGGACCGGCTAGAGTGCGATCGATGGGAGGAAGTGGTGCGTACTTGTCGTGGTCGATGACTTCTCGAGGTATTCTTGGGTATTTTTCTTAGCCTCGAAGGATGAGGCGTTTACTCTTTTTCGTGGTCTTTTAGTAGGCTTTCTGTTGAGCTCCTGTGCATTACGAGCAATTCGCGATAATGGCACCGAGTTCAAGAATTCCTACTTTGAGAGTTTTGTGGTGAGGCAGTGTAGAGCACCGTTCTCGTCTCCATCGCCCCCAACAAAATGGCGTTGTGGAGAGGAAGAACCGTACCTTAGTCGAGATGGCGGGACGATGCTTGATGAGTACTCTACACCTAGGAAGTTTTGGTGAGGCAATTGCTCTTGCTTGTCATGTTTCTATGAGTTTTCTTGGGCACTCTTGCATCGCACTTCTTATGAGTTGAGATATGGGCGAAAACCAGCGTCTCGCATTTTCGTGTGTTTGGTTGCAAGTGTTTTATTACAAGTCAGGAACCTAGATAAGTTCGAGTCACGATCTTGTGATGAGATCTTTACGGTTACTCGACTTCTTCTCGTGCCTATAGAGTGCAGGCTGCGAGTCTAGTAAATTGTTAGAAACACGTGAGGTGACCTTGATGAGGCGACCGAGGACTAGGCACGATATTTCGAGTTCCTTAGAGCGATGCGAGTCCATCTTTGTGGGCGATGAGGAGGATGGAGATGAGGGTTGCTTACCCGATCGGTTCCTTCTCCTCCTCTTGAGGTGCCTTCTTCCACCGCACCTCGAGGAGATCGACCCTTACATACGCTTCTTACGAAGCTAGTGGCTCTGTTCCTATCTCATCGATCATGAGGTAGAGGCCACTTCTTCATCTCACCTGGACCTCCAAGACACATTCAAAGGACCATCCTTGAGAGAGATAATTGGAGACCTCTTGAGCGTGTCACACGTTCCAAAGTGTCTTGTCTCTTTTACGCCTCCATTACATTTCGTCGCCTCATTTGAGCCTAAAGATGTTTGTCATGCTCTATCGACGAGTCTTGGACAAGCGCTATGCATGAGGAGTTGGAAAACTTTGAAAGAAACAAGGTCCAGTCCCTTGTTGAGCCCCTCAAGGTCACAATATCATTGGGACCAAATGGGTGTTCAAGAACAAGCAAAGTGAAGATGGGTTAGTCATTGAAACAAGGCTAGGTTTGGTAGCTCGTGGTACTCTCAAGTCGAGGTCTAGATTTGAAGAGACCTTTGCCCTGTAGCTAGACTTGAAGCCATTAGAATCTGCTTGCCTTTGCGACTTCTAAGGGTTTCAAGCTTTACAGATGGATGTCAAGAGTGCCTTCCTCAATGGCCTTATTGAGGAAGAAGTCTATGTCGACAACCTCTGGTTTCGAGAACCCCAAATACCCTAACCATGTCTCTGAGCTTTCCAAAGCTTTGTATGGACTCAAGCGAGCTCCTGAGCTTGGTATGAAAGGCTTAAGTCCTATCTCTTTGAGCCATGGTTTTGAGATGGGTAAAATTGACAAGACCTTGTTCATCCGCCGTCTTGGCACCGATCTTACGCTTGTCGGATCTATGTGGATGACATTATCTTGGCGGCTCCTCGCGTGCTCGTATCCCGTTTTCCGATGTCATGAGCTCGGAGTTTGAAATGAGCATGATGGGCGAGTTGAGCTTCTTCCTTGGCTTCCAAATCAAGCGGACTCGGGAGGTACCTTTCTTCATCAAGGCAAATACACTCGAGACCTCTGAGCGTTTCGACATGAATGATGGAAAGCGATATCAACTCCAATGGCATCTCTGGTGCTCTGGATCCGATGAAGGCGGCGAACTGTTGACCAAAAGGATTTGAGGAGCATGATTGGCTCTCTCTTGTACCTCACGACCTCGAGACCGGACATACACTTTTACGTGTGTCTTTGTGCTCGGTTTGAGCTTCTCCTCGCGTATCTCACCGTCGGCGGTGAAGCGCATCTTCGGTACCTTGAGCTACCATTGACTATGGCATCCGGTACTCCTCCTCTTCTTGTCTATCTCTTAGAGCTTTCTCCGTCACGCGACTTTCTTTGTTGTAGGATAGATAGGAAGAGCGCCGGCACTTGCCAATTCATTGGCACTTCTCGCCTCTGGTCGTCGAGGAAGCAATCCGGTGTTCGCGATCCACTGCGAGGGCCGAAATGCGTTCTGCGGCCGATTCTTTGTAGCCAAGTGCTGGATGGTCTCGACCTGCGAGATTTCGGGCTATCTATCATTGCGTTCCACTCTTTTGTGATAACACGTCTGCGATTTGCATTGCCAGAACCAGTGCAACATTCTCGGACCAAGCATATTGATATCGATATCACTTTCTTAGAGACCATGTAGAGAAGGGTGACATTGTGCTCCGGTTGTGGAAGTGAGCACCGTTGGTGATATCTTCACTAAGCCTCTGGGCGACTCTCGGTTTTGACTCTGCGGGAGAGCTTGGGGTGGTTTGTCCTTACAATTCTTTGTGAGGGGCGTTGTGCTACTCTTGTATTATATTATATTATATTATACGCTTACTCCTTTCTCGTTTCATTTCTTTTAATATTTTGGGTGAAGTCCTTCGGCATAGGTTAGAGTGTTTCTCTTGCCACATTGCTTTGATTGCTACTTCTTGTCTTGTGCTTCTAGGATCTTTGCTTATTAGTCGCCTCTTCCTCTCTAAGTAGAGCTTACTCACTTCTTATAGGTTCTAGCGGGGTCGGGCCACCCTTGGGTAGACAGGGGCGAGTGTTTGCTCCTTAGTGTTTGTGTAGATCGACTAATAGTCCTAGAATCATATGGGGTAGATAAGAATCATGTCGGCGATAGTTTTCTATATCTTTTCTATGCTCTAAAGGATGCCTTTTACTGCTTTACTTATCGATTCTCGTTTTTGTTCCTTTGGTTCGGGGAGTTATTCTTGGTTATTCCATACTCTTAATTTTGTCATAACTCAACTTTGAATTAAAAGATGCATCTCATTATGAAGGAATCGGATTTTTGTGTATTTCATCAAGCATTGCATGATAATCAAATGGAGCCTTGTTTATTATCCCTTATGATCTGTTTTCACTATTTTACATCTTGCCATGATTTATGCTAAAGCGCTAGATCTATCATGACTTTTTATGTGTAGTTTAGTCTTTGCCATGCTAAGGTATTTAAAATGCTAAACTTGAATTAAAATCTTGTCATGATAGCTCTTGAGACTAGTCAGTTGAAACTATCCTTTTATGATTTTCGCCATATCAAGTAGGTGAGTTGAGTCTGAATCTCTTTTGATCTTTTGAGTAAGCTATGTCGGTTTGTTAAGAAACATGACTTATCTCTAATCAACGGTCTAAAAACTTCAAAAGCAAAAATGATCTCGTTTGTGCGAAAAACCGATCTCACCAAATCTTTCTCATGAGACGGCTTGCCATTGCACTAGGCATGAACTCGGGGAGCCTTGGATGACCTAAGATCACCTCCTTAAGTCATTGCTTGGAGTGGTCGCATAAGGCTTGGGATCTAGCACATGGCTAAGATTTGAAAAATTGGTTGAAGCTTAGGAGGCGATTGTGGATGGCACCTAGTCGAGCTTGCTTTACTAAGATAAAACCATAAAGAGCTTTAAAAAAGAGAAAATGTGCTAAAATTGCTTATCATTAAAAGGACCAAGTTCGGATAAAATGAGTCCTTCTTCAACTGGTAGCACTCTAAAGCTGCTCAAGATGAGTCTTCTTGGTTCAACTTAGATTATTTGACATGGCTTGTATCATCCTTGGATATCTTTAGCTAGACTTCAATCTTGGCTTATTTGACTGCTAAAAAATTGGATCATTAATCGATTATGGACTTTCTGCCTTAGCTCTTCTATACATCGATTGTCATGATCTTGATAGCATTCTTACGTGTTATGGCTTGGTGTAATACTCTAATAGTCATTTTGGATAATCTACATGGCTCCTAATGCTTAAAATGAACATCATATAGTCTTTTCCTCCCTTTTCTACATATTGATGATTTTATTGCCAAAGGGGAGAATGATTGTGAGAAAAGCCTTCTAAAGAAAAGCCTTGAGTTTTGTGCGAAAATTGCTCTTTCATCTCATCTCAAGTCTTTTTCCTTTTTGTCAACTTGGTCTTGAATTGCTCTTGTTTAGACCTTGGTTGACTGGAATCTCAAACTCATCTTATGCTTTTTGGTAATTGTCAATATACTCATCAAGGGAGATTGAGAGACCATGTGAGAGGTCCTCCACTCGAGTGATGAGTATTTGACAAGTGTGTTGATTAGATTGAGAGTTGAGGTTTTCGGTTTGGGTGCTTTACGGTGAGTCGGAAATCGGAACTACCGCTGTATGGAGCGGAAGTTCGATTAATCAGAACTACGGTGTTGGAAATAGGAACTTCCGATTTATCTGGGTTTTGCTCTCGGCTGAAGGAAATCGGAACTTCCGCACAAGGGGTTGCGGAGTGTCAGATAATCTCGACATTAAGTGTTCTCTCGAGATATTAAATCGAATTTAAATATCTTGAAAGTCGGTTGTTAGGATATCGAAGTACCGCAGTTGTTGAGCGGAACTTCCGATATTCTGACAAATCGGATGTTCGAATCGGAACTTCCATTGTAGTAAATCTGGAACTTCCGATTATGTCGAGCTCGCGAGAGAAGAATATTTTGTGTTTTGATTTTGTATGAGTTTGAGTCTTATACAAATATTGATGCTATGATATTGTGCAATGCTATGTGATATGTTTTTGTCTGTGTTGATGCGCAGGCATCAAGATGGAGTCGTGGTGAGACACGTGGACGGACTAAGCGCGGAGGCGTTGAGGTCGAGCGGTCGGGATGTGTCGAAGACGCGTGAATCTTGAAGCGGTTGCGAGTTGTGCACAACAAGGTGTCTGGAGGCTTCGGAAAGGTGCGCAAGGCGAAAGGGTCTTTTCGCAAGCGGCAAAAGTGGAGGCGGTTCCGTTCGGGTGTAGCGGGCTTAATGGGTTGGAGGCCCATTAGCAAAGGCTATAAATAGGGAGAACCACGGAGTTAGGGTTAGACTTTAGGAGAGAAAATTAGGTTAGCTCTAAAAGGATTTGTTTTGCTTTTTGAGAGCTTGTTGAGAGGAGAGTATGAACTGAAACCTATTGTAATCTTTCCTCTTTGCGTTACCTCAGAATCCATGTTTCAATCAATGAAATCGAGGTTTCGATTATCCGATTTTGCAACTCTCTCTCTCTGTTCATGTTGAATATCTAGGGTTTTGGCATATCTTTTGATTCGTTTTATGAGATAGCATGAAACTTCATATCTAGAATCGTTTTGGTATTGCTATTACTTCCTCAAAGTTTCATACTCTAAGAATCGAGAATCTCGCTTATCATTGGTTTTGGTCTTTCTTGCCCTTCTTCAAGAAATCCGATTTTGGCTTGTTTGTTGAATCTTTGTTTGCGATTCTTCTCCATGAGGTCAAGATGTTGCTTAGGATGATGTCTGTGAAACTTGACGAGAAGAGCATTCAAGATTTAGCACTTTGGATTTTGGGAAAAACCGAGCGCCTTTGTTCTTGGTCGGGACAATCGAACTTCCGATTGTCCAAGGCGACTATCTGTGAGCGGAACTTCCGCACTTACCCCGAACTACGGAGTGCGGAACTACACGGGTAGAATCGGATCTTCGATTTTTGATGAAATGAATGAAACTGTTTTAGTTCTCGATTTTGTGTTACTCATCTTGAGAGGGTTTTGTAGATCTTGTTTAAATACATTAAAAGGGGAGCTCTTAATTTTAAGGCACCATTCACCCCCCCCTCTGTTGCCATTTCGGTCCTTCAAGTACCCAAGAGGATAGTCTCGGATCGAGGTTCTCAGTTCACCTCGCACTTTTGTGCTAGTCTGCATGATGCCCTTGGGACACACCTTGCTTTCAGCACAGCTTATCACCCTCAGACTGATGGTCAGACGGAAAGAACAAATCAGATTCTAGAAGACATGCTTCAGGCTTGTGCTTTGGAATTCACAGTAGACTGGGAGAAATGTCTACCGTATGCCGAGTTTGTGTACAACAACAGTTTTCAGTCTAGTCTGAAAATATCCCCGTTTGAAGCACTCTACAGAACAAAATGCAGAACTCCTCTGCATTGGTCAGAATCAGGGGAAGGTTATATTTTCAGACCAGATACTCTCAAGCAAGCAGAAGAGAAAGTTCAGCTGATCAGAGATCGCCTTCAAGCAGCTCAGTCCAGACAAAAGAGTTATGCCGACAACCGTCGAAGGGAATTAACCTTTGAAGTTGGAGATATTGTGTATCTCAAGGTATCTCCGCTTCGTGGAACTCGAAGGTTTAAGGTAAAAGGGAAGCTCGCCCCAAGATTCATAGGCCCGTTTCCGATCACTGCCAAGCGTGGAGAAGTCGCCTATCAGCTAGAGCTACTAGAAGGTCTCTCAGATGTTCACAATGTGTTTCACATCTCTCAGCTCAAGAAATATCTCAGAGTACCTAAAGAGCAGACTCCAGTTGAAGCCATCGCCCTTCAGAAGGATCTGACCTATCCGGAGCATCCGATCAAAATCCTCGACGTCGTGGAGAAGCAAACAAGACGCCAGATCATCCGCCTGTGCAAAGTTTAGTGGAGCAATCACTCAGCTAAAGAAGCCACCTGGGAGTGTGAAGATCACCTGAAGCAAGAGTTTCCGTCTTTGTTTCCGGAGCAGCTCGAATCTCGGGGTCGAGATTCCGTTTGAGGGGGGTAGGTTTGTAACATCCTCTTTTTGCAAAGAAAATGCAAAATAAAAATTTGGATTTCAAATTTCAAAATTTAGTTTTGCAAAGGTTCTGGTGCGAAACCCTAACCTGGGTTGGCCCGGCTCGGCCCGACCCTGTTCCTCCCGGCCCGGTCTCCTCGCCCTCGCCTCGCCCGTGCACCGCACGCCACTGCCTCTCCTCGCCAACCGCTGGCCTCCCCCTTCTGCCGCCAACAGCCGCACCACCCTCGCCCTGTCGCATCATCGCCCATCCTCCCCAATCCGCCTCCTCTGCGCCAATCACCCGCTCCCGTCACCTCCTCCGCTCGGCTGCAGCGCCCGTTCCCTCCGTCTTGTCTCCATCGCCGCCTCGGGACCCCGCAGCTCTCCTCGCCCTCGCCTCCGCCGGCTATAAAAGCTGAGCCCTCCTTCTTCTCCTTCCTCCCCTCCACCCCTTCACCTCCTCCAGCGCCGTCGCTTTGTCTCCTCGGGTGCCGTCGCTTCGCCTTCATCCCCCGAGCCGCGCCTTCCTCTCTAGTGCCGTCGTCTCCTCCCGTGCCCGTGCCGTTTCCTTCGACTCCGCCCGTGCCGTCGCCTCCTCCGCCCGGCCTCCTTCTCCAGATCCGGCGTCGCCTCTCCCTCTCTCCCTCCGGCTCCCGCCGTGCACCCCGCCCTCTCCCCTCCTCTCGCCGCTTCGCTCTCCCCCTCTCGTTCTCCGTGGGGGAGAACGCGAGGCTTATTAACGCCGTCGTCACGCTGACAAGTGGGCCCTCCCCCGCTGCAGTGTCGGCTGGCGTGGGCCCACTAGCATCTTTGTGAACCGATGGACGGTGAATCGACGCCATTGTTGCGTGTGACCTTGATCCCACTCAACAGATGCTCGTGGTGGCGTCGTGAACTCGATCCACGCTTCTGATGCCGTGGACTCGTACGCGATCGTGCCACGTGTCGTGAGTTTTTCTGGTTTTTCTGATTTTGTTTTCAATTAAAATTTCATTGAAAAACTTCAAAAAATCATATCTTTTTCTTTATAACTCCAAAAATTATGAAACCTGTTTCTAAAATTTTCTAAAATCAAGATCTTGCTAATGGCACTGGTCTGGTTCATTTTGTAGTTCCTTTATTATGAGTTTGGTATTTATTTACTCTCTCTGCTGTTGTGTCTTTTTTCGGTACTTTCGTCCGATTAGGGTTCGAAGACGCAGGAGATCTCAACTTCAATCAAGCTCAAGAATACTAAGACCCCACTGCCTTTAACCAAGGCGAGTCAATATTTTGATCATTTTGAGCTTACATTTTATGCAAACTATGTTTATTTAAAATATCAAAGTTGCATGCTTTAATTCTGTAATCAAATGTATGTTAAAGCTTAAGGTAATTAAACATCCATTTGATGATTATTTAATTATTACCCATCCTTTGATAAATGGAATCCCTCATTCCATGTCACCCTAGTAATTATGTGGTAAATACTAGTATAGGTTGTACTTAAGCGACATGCTAGTCTTGCTTAAATACCGGGACCATAAATGTCCCAATCATCATTTTTTAATCGTGAAAATGGTTTTGGGCAGTCATTGGATGTAGATGACTGGTGTGTTGCGTTAATTGGTTTTCCTTCCCAAAACCCTAAACAACTTGCTAGTACCATATCTGGGCGGATGGAAAGAGTGGTGGGTGCGGATGTAGCACGAGAATAGTTGGTATGTGGTATGAACCGTCCAGATAAATTAAGGATTTAATCTTGTCATGACCTCCTGTGTAAAACAAGTACAACCGCAAGTCTGCAAAGTGCAACTTGGCTTGGTAAAATTTCTGAATCCTGAATGTCATCCCACAACTGGTGTTTAGAAGTGTGCAAGCGGCAAGACGTATGCTAGCTTGAAAGGGGCACCGGGGAGGGTGAAGTTGCCAGCTGCGCTAGTCGTTGTGGCCGGGGCCAGCTGGTAGTTGTGGTAAACATTCCGCACAACTTATGGAATTGGCCATAGGGGTGGGATGACGGAAGGGGCAAGGTAGTTTGAAACGTTACTGTGACGATCGCTCAACTACATGACTAAGGAATCATGTGTGGTAACGAGTATGATTATCTCTTGTGGGTACAGTGTACAACCTCTGCAGAGTCTAAACTGTTTAAACAGCCGCGCCTACGATCAAAGGCGGATATGGGAATTTAATTTGAGTTAGTTTTATTTCAAAAATCTTTGTGGGTGGAATGGAAATGTGATAGGCTCATCTAGCCCTTGTTTTGGATTTTTCCTGGGTAGCCTTACCCAGTGCTAATAGTCGGTGGATGTAGTCGCTATCAAAATTAAGCATGAGGTGGAGGTAACCTCTGCTGTTATTTAATATTGTACTTTTTCTCTTTCATAAAAATACAATTTGTTTAAAATGTTAAATTATAGGAGTTTGTAATTATGATAATTGAAAATGTTGCTTTAGCAAATAAAAGAATCTGAGCCATCTTTGTTAAATCTTGCACGTATACTATTGTATTATGTGTGTTGGACTCTCAGGCCTAGATAGATTCTCACTCGAGATTAGACCGACGCGTCTTCAGCCTGGGCTATGCTCGGTCCAGGCCAATGGATAGAAGAGTTATCTTGAGTTCGGTCGTTTAGCAATTTGTAATTTTCATGATCACCTGCAGGATCTACTTACAACACCAACCACACCAACAGAGAGGGTGGAAGAAATCACAAAAGCTTCACAAGGATTTGTTTATCTTGTAAGTGCCAATGGATAGAGCTCTAACTGGTTTTTTGTTGCAAGTTTAGCACTGTGACCAGGACTAACATTTCCTTGTCCTAAACGTATTTTGCAGGTTAGCGTCAAGCGTGAACTCGCGTGTCTAGGATCTTCTTTAGGAGATTAAGCAGGTTTGTGGAAAAGAAATTTTAACCCTTTGTTATCAGGAAATAGTAACAATTAATGTCCTAGCTCGTCCAAAAAAAAAACAATTAATGTCCTATATATATGCTTATATGGTACTATTGCGATACAAGTGTTAATTTACGCGTCTCTGGTTATTTTGAGTCCAGGAGTATTGCCAATCACAGAGCTTCTGTTATTGTCTGCAGGTCCCTGACACAGCTGTGGCTGTTGGCTTTGGCATATCTACCCCTGACCATGTTAGGCAGGTAAATTAATTTGACAGGCTAATTATGTTGTTGCCTTCATCAACTGTTGATGGACACAGATTGCAGAGTGGGGTGCGGATGGAGTGATCATTGGCAGTGCAATGGTGAGACAGTTAGGTGAAGTAGCTTCTCCCAAAGAAGGGGCATGAAGGATGCACTGCCATGATATGTGATGTATATATAGAAGCAGTTAATAGACCGGATTGCCTAGCATGCTTGTTGATCATAACATGATCGAGCCGAAGCAATGAAGCTGCCTGTTCTTTTTGTCTGACAAGAAGATACTAGTAGCATATCAACAGGAAAGTGAATTTAGGGTTCAATTTGAGTGTGGTTGTGTCTGCTCTTCTTTTTTCGACAACATAATCTGAGGGTTTCGACAAAATAATCCAAGATAAAATTGAAAATGCCATCAGTATCTAGTCTTAAACGTGCAGAAAGGAATTGTAAACAAATCAATGCTACGCGTAAATAATTAGTCACCATCCCGTCCGAACTAGCTAAAAGGATAAAAAAAAAGAGAGAGCAAATCATGCACTCAGTCAGCCGTAGGTAGCACACACGTTGTTCACGGTGAATGGATGGATCCGGATTCTCTGTTGCTTCCTTCCATGCCGCGTAGACGTAGCCGCTGCCGCTATATAAACGTGACCAGAGCAGCACGTTCTACCCAGGCCCTCACCCCCATCTTTCTTCGCTCTGCACACGCATCCATCGATCCCACCGAGCTCGAGTGTTGGATTGAACACTAGCAGCAGCACAGGGAGTGCGTGTACTAGTGGATAGCTGCAGTGAAGCGCGATTGAGCAATCGTACGTACAGCGACGTTGCGTTATACCTATACGTAGCTAGCTACATGGCTTTCGCGGTCAAGGTGTCTCCCTCGCCGGCGCCCCTCTCGAGGCGGCCCGCCGCGGGGCTGGGGGCGACGGCGGGGAGACCTGTGGCGGTCAGGGCGCTCGCCGCGGTCGGCAAGCGCTGCCTGTCGGTGGCGCAGACCTTATCCAGGCTCAGGGAGAAGGGCAAGGTATGCACGTGTACGCGCGGGCTAATTAAGCTTGATTTGCAGCATATGTACCTAACGATCGATGCTTAAGTTTTATTGCACGCGTGACCATGCAGACGGCGTTCATCCCGTACATCACCGCCGGCGACCCCGACATGGCGACGACGGTGGAGGCGCTGAAGCTGCTCGACGCCTGCGGCGCCGACGTCATCGAGCTCGGCATGCCGTTCTCCGATCCCTACGCCGACGGCCCCGTCATCCAGGTACGTACGTACATACACACGTGCGGTAACTCGATCGGTCGCGTCCCACGCTTGCGCTTCGGACGCGCGTCCGAACTTTCTTAAGTCGATGTATGCCGTACGCGAGTGCTGATTCATCTTGATGTTCAGGCTTCCGCGGCGCGGGCGCTGGCGGGCGGCGCGACGGCGGGCGGCGTGATGTCGATGCTGAAGGAGGTGACGCCGGAGCTGTCCTGCCCGGTGGTGCTCTTCTCGTACTGCGGCCCCATTATGCGGCGAGGAGCGGCGAGCTTCACGGCCGCAGCCAAAGAAGCCGGTGTACATGGTAGGCGATTTAACAAGCCGGTGTACATAATCGACGAAAATTACTGCTGCTATTGATTCGCCGTTACTTTATCCGTCTTACTAAAAAATGTGATGAACTCAAGCCCGATATGTGAGTTTAGCTACATATAATCTAGCATATATTTAATTAAATTAGCTAGTCGGGTCACTGTCAGTACGTCATCGTATACAATAGACACGAGCAATCAGTGAAGTGTAATCTCGGTCTTTCTTATACGTACATCTTTCTGCATTTTTAAATCGATATATTATTGCACGACTCTATCTTGGGTAGATCATGATCGACTTGGATCTTGAGTCGATCTCATTTGTTTTTCTCGTGCATGGCTACAGAGCAACCTGGCCGGTTTCTTAATGCAGCACTCCAACGTCTGTCCTATTATCCTATATATGGAGTAATAGATTGGATGTTGAGACGTCTGATGAGACCTAATTAAGACCTCTGATGAGAACGTGTTCTAAGGGCTCTTTTAGGGCATTTTATTCGGCATGATATGCATACATCATGCAGTCTGATCTTTGCTTTTAAGCTTCAAGAACTAATTAATATTCTAAATGCCAAACTGAAGCTATATCCATATGCATGTATTATTTTTCTTTTCACCTGAAGATTCTTTTTCATCACTGTGACAACTAATGGAGTTACTAATTCGCAGTTGTTACATGTGTTCCAGGTCTTATAGTACCGGATCTTCCTTATGTAGAGACATGTTCTTTCAGGAATGAAGCCGTTAAGAACAACCTAGAGCTGGTATGTAGGCTCCTCCAACAATATAGCTCATTAAGCATTTCCTACTGGTTATCTACATTACCAAGCTCTGTTTTGTGTGATGGCTGCAGGTGTTGCTTACAACACCAGCTACACCAGCAGAGAGAATGAAGGAAATCACAAAAGCTTCAGAAGGGTTTGTGTATCTTGTAAGCGCCAATGGATTTTATTTTACCCTAATTAACTGGTTTTGCTAGTTTAGTTAGATTTGTGACCAGGACCTCATAGCATTTCCTTGTGCTAATCGTATTACGCAGGTAAGCGTCAATGGAGTTACAGGTCCCCGCGCAAACGTCAACTCGCGTGTGAAGGATCTTCTTCAGGAGATTAAGCAGGTTTGCAGAAAAGAAAAAAAGAATCAACTTTGTCTATCAGGAAATAGTGAACATTAATGTCCTAATCACAGAGTTTCTTTTATTGTCTGCAGGTCACTGACAAAGCTGTGGCTGTTGGCTTTGGCATATCGACCCCTGAACATGTCAGACAGGTAGATAAATAGCTAACGAGCTAGCTAGTTTCACTCGCCGCAAGTTTTCATTGCAAAATTCAAAAAGCTAATTAAGTTGCTGCCTTCATCAACTGTTAATGGACACAGATTGCAGAGTGGGGTGCAGATGGAGTGATCATTGGCAGTGCAATGGTGAGACAGTTAGGTGAAGCAGCTTCTCCCAAAGAAGGGTTGAGAAGGCTAGAGGAATATGCGAGGAGCATGAAGAATGCACTACCATGATATGTGATGTGTGTATAGAAGCAGTTAATTTACTGTTGGTCATAACATGAACGGGCCGAAGCAATGAAGCTGGCTGTTCTTTTGGTCTGACAAGAAGATACTGGCCAATTGGAATGTCAATCCTTTCCTTCTCGTTATTTAGGGTTTAACGAGAGTGTTGTTGTATCTTTTTATTACGAGGAGAGAGGAGAGAGTTTTGTTGTATCTCACAAACCTAATAGGATGCCCGTGTATTACAACAGAATCTCAAAAGACAGTGATACATATCAACATACGGAGTCTTAGACCGAATAATAAATATCAATTTTCTTTCACACATGAATAAATAAAAACATTAACTCCAACTATTACAACACCTGCTCTGGTATGTGTTGCACACCTTGATTATAAAAAATTGAACTTCACATTTTATACGGGACACTAAAAGTTTCAAAACAGCCTATATTCTCCGCTCTCTGACCCAAGCTTAGGCATCAACATGATCACCAAAATTTTTACACAAGCAATAAAATTTTCTTAAATGAACAAACCTCTCACAAGAAAAAAAAAAGTTATCTAGTACTTACGATTTTGCAAAACAAACCAACGATTTCAAATGAAACACAAAGATTAGGTAAATAAAAGATATAGATGAAGCCATGAAGGTGAAGAGTGATGGGGACCTAGGAGGGTTCAATCATCCGTATCATGAGGAACCACAGAGAGATGAGAAAGAGATAGCCATAATCCCTCAAATTTGACCGTTCCAGGCTTCCAATAACTGAGTTCATGTGAGGGGGCTCTTTGCACAATACGAGAATTATGTACATCATGGTGATTATCTTGGTTAGCAAAGCAAGTATTTTGAAACAATAATAAACAGCTAACCGAGCCTAACAAGGTTAGACTAACTCTTTCCCATGTCGGCAAACCAATCCATCTAGGATCTAACTTATAAACTAATTTGAGACCATGGATGTAATTTTTTTAGTGGAACCATGGATGCAATTAGTAGTGAAAAAATATCTCATACAACAGGTCACACTAATAAAATGAGAACTCTATCAATTAAGTGACATGGCCTAATTTAGCAAGATACAACATGAGATGATATTATCCTAGACCGAACTCTGTATCACTGAGGAGATTATCTTCAAAATAGTGTAAAAGGTTCAAATTTGAAATCCAGATAAGCATTCCCGTCTATTCTGGGGTAACTTTCAGCTCATGATAGATAATGATTATTCACGAATTTACTTCTGTAACAATAAAAGGAAGAATATCGCATTTAACCATTTACTTCACATTAAGGGCCAACAGTTTCCCCATTAAAAAATTAGAGCAATGATTACTTTACCACTCTCAGAGACCTAATATGTATGTGTATAAACCAGGTCACTCAACAAAATAGATCATGTGTTTCTAAACAAAACCACTTAAGCAAAACTCTTAACATGGTATCTAGCTTCAGGTGCATAATATTTCAGCTACCTGATCTCATGTTACATGTTTCAATCTCAGCTTTAGTTCTAGGCTCCTAGGACAATTATGCACCAAAAGAAAACAAAGAAATATAATCCCAACATGCGGAAAATGAATTAAGTCCCAACAAACTACCAATATATTAGCAATTTCATATCACAAGCACACCAAGGAAGAGGCTTTTGAACTACAAAGTGCTAGATCTGTCCAATAAATAAAATCCAATGCTACATTTCATGGGAAGTAAAACGATATAATACCATAATTGAGAGTCGCAACCCGCAGATCTCTCAATAATCAGTGGATACAAATCAGTGCTCTGTCAGCCAGCTGTGAATGGCGCCAACATGCTATGCACCATAAACCTATAAAGATCATCATACTTTGCAAATCAAGAATAGCTAGTAAAACATATAGAATCCAACTCTGCATACGTCTCAGTGCATAATAGAGCCATACTATGTGCCAATTCTACAAATGAAATAAAAATATGTATACCCATTTTCTTTAGTTGAGTTAGACCGAGGAGATGGTACTGAACTGTAATAAATGACTGAGTATTAAGGTTTGTCAAGTAAGATGGACCCAAATAAGATTTATGCCCATCGAAGAACTTACTAAGATGTTTGGGCAGTAGGTCTTAATCCTGAGCTAGAATGTTGATGACACCCAAGCCTCATGTTGTTTAAGACAAAGAATGCTAAAACGTAAGTAACCAGTGATTCCATTCAACTTTTTACTCCACAAATTTAACTTTCCATTAACGAAGAAACTTTCAACTCAAAAAATTTGCCTAATTTCAACTTTGATTTTTCAGGGAAATCATTCGCTTACTTGGAGTGCCCAATACTATTGTCTCTGATCGCGATGCGAAGTTTTTGAGCCACTTTTGGAGATCACTTTGGAATAAATTGGGGACAAAGCTGCTGTTTTCTACTACATGCCATCCCCAAACTGATGGACAAACAGAGGTTGTCAACCGCACGTTATCCACCAAGTTGCGGGCTGTGTTAAAGAAGAATTTGAAGATGTGGGAAGAGTGTTTACCGCATATTGAGTTTGCTTACAATAGGTCAGTACACTCCACCACCAAGGTAAGTCCGTTTCAGGCAGTGTATGGTTTTAATCCCCGTGCTTCTATTGATTTACTACCCATGCCTACCTCTGAAAAAATTAATCTAGATGCTAAGAAGCGTGCTAAATTTATTCTGAAGTTGCATGAAACAACTAAAGAAAATATAGAGCGTATGACCGAAAAGTATAGAAATCTTTGGAAGTAAAGGTAGGAAAGCTGTCAAATTTGAACCAGGTGATTTAGTTTGGGTTCATTTGAGAAAGGATAGGTTTCCGAAACTAAGAAAATCAAAGTTGATGCCTAGAGCTGATGGACCGTTTAAGATAATTAAGAAGATAAGTGATAATGCATATCAATTGGAGTTACCTGCAGATTTTGGGGTTAGCCCCACGTTTAACATTTCAGATTTGAAACCATACGTGGGAGAAGAAGATGAGCTTGAGTCGAGAACGACTCCAATTCAAGAGGGGGAGGATGATGATGACATCACTCCTTCGGATACACGCACTACACAAAATCCTCCAGATCCGGTTGCTGAACTACAAGGTCCTATGATAATAGCTCGAGCACGTCACTTAATTTATCAGGTAAATTCGTTTCTAGGGCTGAATGTATTATTTGAGAACTCTATGATGTTGTCTAACGGAGATGATTTACTTGTAATTAGGAATCTAGGACTACGACTAGTTCAAGAAGGTCTACGACCAGCTCCGTAGGGTCTACTACCACTTCAAGAAGGTCTACGACCAGTTGGACTTGTTGGACACAATCTACGACCAGAGATAGCATGGACTCCTCAAGACCACCCCAGGACCAGTCCTACGACCAGAGATACGCGACACAAGGTGCTGCGTCACCGTTTTGGATCTAATAGGACTTTGTAAGCGTGACGAGGTCAGAGTCCAGGTTGTGTACACCTCGTTCCACGGCCGCACAACCCTAGGTCGACCTTCTCACATCCCCCTATATATACAGTAGCCGTCATAGTTTAGAGACGGGTTTTTCTTAGATTATTCTGCCACTTTGCAGTTTCGCCATTTGATCGGTTTGAGGAACTCCACCTTGTGAACTTCATCCGTACTCGCAATACAATTCAGATTGCATCTACCTTGTTCTTGTGAGTTGCTTCGATTGCTTGCAGGAACCATAACCCTCGTGGTAAGGTCGATCGCGTGCACGCGTGGTCGATAACAACAGTCGTGCAGGTAGAGAATTACGAGGTGACAGTCTGCGGGTCAGAAGCCTCGAAGCATCAACGTCCTCACGACGAAACCAATCGAACCTATCGGAAGATCGGGCTGCCGTATCCTATCATCGAGTACCACGACATTTAATGAGGGGTCTGCCCGATACGACTTCATCGGGAGAAAGCGTCTATACGACCAATTCATTTAAAAGTTCGGGGGCTAGCTGACAAGGATTAAAACCTCTATTTATTATTTAGAATATAGAAGACCATACGTCTTCATGATCGTAACCCTAAGGTTAACGACCTCACTGGTCGTAAGGATTCCGGAGGTTACATAATACAAAACCTAGTCGGACAAGGTTCCTAACCTAGTCTCCGACCAGTCAAAATGCTCACAAGGCTTTGAATTGGTATCTGAATCTGAGTCCAGATATATACTTTACCGTGTGGCAAATGGAACATGTGTTGTATATTCCATACCACGCGACTCTAAGACACTAGAATACGGTTAAATGGCTCACTGACATATAACCGCACAACAGTTGATACATTATCAACTGACGCCTCTCTCCGACCAGACGTGCCACTTCTCAATAGGCGTCTCTCCCAGGGACAACTGCCAACGCTTCATCAACTACATAAGGAGGACCGTGGAAGGAGGAAGGAGGGACCGAAGGGAACATCGATTGGAATGACTCTCAGAAGATAACCAGTCGGTTAGATTGCAAAGTCATAGCAAGCATTGGGCTCGGTGTTAGAAGAATTAGCCTTTGATCCGATTGTAGACATATTTTATAATAGCGGTTCATCTCAATACAGAGCGTGCATTCGCTTCGGGAGATCGTGTCATTTTCTCTGTCTTTTTATATTTGTAAGTTTGGTGATTTGATCGTAGACAGGGTTCAATTTGAGTGTTGTTGTGTCTGCTCTTCTTTTTTCGACAAAATAATCAGAAAGGGTTTTGATCCAAATGGATTTACGCCATGGAAGGTTGTTTAGATCGAGTCGATTCAAACAATCGTTTGATCTCACGACTCGATGATGAGATCACTGGATCATTAGTATTGTCGAAGTTGTGCTAGTGCTTCTGTCGTTGGTCAATTCGTGTGGTCTCGGAGTTGTTTGCTGACAGATGGTGACTGTGCCAACATCGACCATGCACGTACACATCGCATGTTTTATGTTCCTCTCTGATTTATACCAACGTCTCCATATTTTTCACGATGGTATACAGTGACGCTGACACCTCTACTAATTTGGACCTCTACCGTATCTCCTTGTTGAATGGAAGAGAGGAACCAACTGTAGGTTCCCTCCGAGATAAAGTTGAAAATGCCATCGATATCTTTATGCACTTGTCTTAAACGTGCAGAAAGGAATTGTAAACAAATCAATGATGTACGGGGCCTAAATCCATGCGATATCCGTATGTACACATGCGTAAATAATTAGTCACCGTCTTGTCATGCATCGAAGGCACATTTGGAACACATGAACATTAAATGATTGTAAGACTATTTGGTGGTGTGCATTGCACGCTTACTGAGTTGATGTGTAAGTTTGTTACTCAAATTTGCAAAAGTTGTTCCGTATACCTTCCGTAGACAAGTCAATAGAAAAAACTCATGCATCAGCTTTAGCAAATAGTCATGAAACAAGTGTACACATGTTTGATGTAGCATAATTGCATAAATCCAACAGTGATATACAGGGACAGAGACAGGGACTGGTGGGAGCCCTATTCCCCATGGTTGATGAATCAATTTACATAGTTCCTTGTTTGCTCATGTAGAATAATAAAATATTTATGCTTGGCATCTCTCGATATTTAGTTATCTCTGTATGACCTCCTTGGTAAAAATTTCACCGGCCATCCTACCTAGGAGGAGTAGACCTGGACTGCGGACATTGATAGGTTGAAGGGGACAGTTGGCCGGCGGCAAAGACGACGTACCAGGAACGATATAGATGAAGCAGAAGTTGAACGTCGTACGAAGAAGTGCTCTATTTGCAGGGAGTCGGTCATACATTCAAGTATTGTCATGCAAGAAATGAGCAGTGTGAAGGATAGGTTGGCAAGCTGGACTGCGCCGCAGGAACCTCATCTGATCGCTCCACTCGAGGCGGGCACTGTGGAGGTCAACATGGCGGACAGGTGGCGGCCACGGGGATGATTTATCTTTTTGAAATATGTTGTCATGAATGTTTTGCTTACCATCATTGTGATTTTTCGAACAACTATGTGATAACGTATGTCCTATTTAGCTGTGTTGTCCGATGTACTGATGTTATGTCATGCGTCGAATAATTTAGTGCAACCGTACTACCTCTAATATTGTTTCTTATTACTTTATGTTTATGTTTCTTATTATGAACAACATAAGTACATAATTTTATGTCATCTTTTTATTGCAACTTTCGATTTTGTTGCAACAAAAAATTTCTAGGCCTTGTTGCCATTTGAATTGATGATAGTGACTTGCGAGATCTCTGTCGTCATTTGGAATGATATTTTACCTAAGTTTTATGCAGGTCGCAATTCCAAATGGCGATATTGGCATTTCACACTATTCGGTAGGCGACAGGTTCCTGTCGCCAATCCAAATGGCGACAGAGACATTTTGCCATTTGGAACGCTATTAGAAGCCCATTCTTAAATTTTATTAAATGGATATTTATTTATATAATTCTATTAAAAATGTATTATTTTAAAAAATTCTCCGTATGTACACCTGCGTAAATAATTAGTTACCATCCAGTCATGCATCGAAGGCACACTTGGAACACATGGCGATTAAATGACCGTAAGACTATTTGATGGTGTGCATTGAGCGCTTAATGAGTTGATGTGTAAGTCTATTGCTCAAATTTGCGAAAGTTGTCTCATATACCTTTCGTAGACAAGTCGATAGAAAAGACTCATACATCAGCTTTAGCAAATAGTCATGAAACAATTGTACATATGTTTGATGTAGCATAATTGCATAAGTCCAACAGTGACATGCAGGGACGGAGACAGTGAACTATTAGGAGCCCTCTTCTCCATGGTCGATGAATTAATTTACATAGTTCTTAATAAAATATTTATGCTTAGCACCCCTCGATATTTAGTTATCACTATATGACCTCTTATATAAAATTTTTCTTACTCTGTCCCTGGTGACATGACAAATGGACCATGTGAACACTACATGAGGGGACAAATAGTGGAACTATCATCTAGAAGCCATCAACATTACATCTTTCTTAGCCAAGGTATTGGTAAGTCTGAACTCGTTTTCACATTCACCTGAGTGCTGCCTAATATTCACGGTGAGAGAAATATCGAAACACATGTATGAAAAAGCAATATTCTGCCCATTTTAAACATGGAACTAACACGATACTTGTGTCGATGCTTTAATATCTATCTTATAAATAAATGTAAAGGTTACTATAATCGAGATTATGCAAGGGACAAAGATTTTTAGACAGATTCAAGCTTTCTTCGGAGAGAATAACAACTCCTCTCCCTTTATCTATCCACGTCACCCCTTATATAGTTCTTGAAAGGATGGCGGTCACGTCCAGAGACGTCTTGACGGTTGACCAATTGCGCACGTTTGATAGCGATTATTGTCAGAGAGACACTCTTCTGCATGTTCGCCATGCGGTTACACCAAAGACAGAGAGAACTACATGCAGTTATGTCAGAAACAAACAATACGTGTATTAACTACCACGCGTGAATGAACGCAGTGTACAGAGTCCCTAGTCGATTATGTCCACATGTATGTGGGTTCTATCAATTATAGAGTAGTTGTAGTTGATTTGTTCGTAGCAAACCTTACAACCATAAGATTGTCATAGTAGATCTTACAGCTATAAGATGGTCGGGATAGACCTTATGACCATGAAGTGGTCGTAAACTCGTAATCTTCTTTTGTCATTGTAGATTAATGACAAGGGGTACTCTGATGGTTGTTATATAAACCGTTATCTATAATAAATACTACAGATAAATAGTTTTATTAATCGAGAATTATTGAATCCTTGTCAACTTGTATGCAACAAATACCTCGAGGACTTCGTAGGCAAAATCATGAGAAATACTCCTCTTACCAATAATTTTATGAGTAATGAAAGCTAGGAACATAGTCAAACGTGCAACGAACACAATACTTGCATGCAGCCAATAATTTTATGAGTAATGAAAGCTAGGAACATAGTCAAATGTGCAACGAACACAATACTTGCATGCAACAAAAACCGGGTGACCAAGCTTAGTTTTACGATTTTGGTCGAACGCATTGTGGCAAATCAGTGGTACCAATACATAGGGATGGCAATTGTGCCCGATTACCCGTATACCCGCGGGCGAATACCCTAATGGAGGTGGGTATGGGCGTCTTTCTTTGCCCACGGGTATAAAAACGGGCACAATAACTTACCCATCGGAGTAAGCGGTAGCGTGTATGGGTAAGCTCCACCGTGCCGTTCGCCCGTTACCGTCATATACACCGACAAGTGGGACCGTAAACATCCTCACTATAAAAACACCAAAACCCTAATTCTCACCGCCCCCCACCGGCCCCACCCACGCCAACAAGGTTCGGTAGCCTCCTCCCCCTTCCACAGTCTCCCACCCCAATACTCCCGCTCCCGCCACCTTCATTTGGCATTCCCAGAGGCGCCGCACCCACACCCTCCCTCTCACTGTCAACTCTCACGGCCGCCTCGCCTCCCGCCCACTTGGCGTCAAGTCGCCTCCTCGATCTCTCCTTCCGCTCTCCTCTCGCCGCCTCCGTCGCTTGAGTCGAGACTCGAGCCGCGTCGCCTCCAAAGCTCAAACTCCCCCTCCTCCCGGTCGTCCTCCTCCCGGTCGTCCTCTCGCCCGCCTCCGTCACTTGAGTCGGACCGCGTCCGTCCCTGAACCGCCTCCGGCTCAAACTCCCCTCCTCGGTCGTCGTCCTCTGGCGGCCGCCCTCCTCCGGCCGTCCCCGATCCAGATCTCCTCCCGTGGCCGTCCTCCTCCCGGTCGTCGTGCTCCCGCCCAGCCGCCCTCCTCCAGGCCGTCCACCTCCCGGCCAGCCGCTACTCCCCCCTCCAGATCTCCTCTCGCTCGCCTCCTCGAGATCTTTGAGAGCGCCATCAAGAGGGCGATCCAGTGGCTCGCCTCCTCGAGATCTTTGAGAGCGCCATCGGGAGGCGTTCACGTGGCTCGCCTCCTCGAGATCTTTGAGAGCGCCATCGATAGGGCGATCCGATGGCTCGCCTCCTCCGAGATCTTTGAGAGCGTCATCGTTGCTGGCCAGATCTTTGCATTTGCCAGCCCAAAGTAGCTATTGATTTCGCCAGTAAGTGTACTTAGTAGCAACTAGCACCCATGGTTTTGGATCTTGGATGCCCTGTGGTTCTGTAGGTTTCGTTTATGTCGATTTTTGCTTCTATATTGTTGTGCTACGGCTTTTCAAACAAATTGATGTGGTTCTGTCTTTTTTCCCCCCACGAGGCCACGAGGTGTATCAGTGTATGCCCGGATTTGGTTTCGGGTCTGGCTTCGGAGTTATGTGTATGTGTGACTGGTAACGAGCAACGACTGGTTATGTGTACTTGAACAAATTGTGCTACAGCTTTTCAAACAAATCTGAGAGGCTGGTAACGAGCAACGACTGGTTGGATGTCTCCTGTATGTTTCAAACAGAAATCACTATATTATTTGATTGAAATCGCTAGTTATGTGTATGTGTGAAACAGAAATTGTCTTTATCACCTGTGAAATCGCTAGTTATGTGCAAGGGCCCGGGTCTGGATTCGGGTTGTGATCACCTGTGTGTGTCTTTATCAGCTCACCCAGATGATATTTGAATGGTAACGTTGACTCGATGATTGATCAAATTCTATCATTAACTGTATGTAAAGATGCTATTGGATACCACTAATGCAATTTTTTTTTATTTAACCCTTTTTATTGTTAACATTAGATTTGTCATATATTGCCGGATGAACTCACAATTTTTACCAATTCCAACTCTTAGATGGCGACTCCGGGAAGTAGTAGCCAACATGGGCAATCTTCTCAAGGCTCAATACTCGTGATCGCAAGTAGGATCTGTTTGAACCTCAAGTTGAAGAACAACATCTTTGAAGATGCAGATGTACAAGAGGAAGACTCTCGTGGCACAAAGAGGAAACTCACTTCACCTGTTTGGAACGAATTTACAAGACTGAAAGTGATGGGTGTTTGGAAGGCAAAGTGCATTTGGTGCAGCAAGTACCTTTCGGCAGAAACGAAGAATGGTACTAAACATCTGCATGAGCATCTGAAGGTTTGCATCTATCGAAAGAGGCAAGGGAAGGTACAAACCAGTTTGAGGTATGGATCTTCTGAACATGGGCAAGTAACTGTAGAGAACTATGTCTTTGATCAAGAAGTTGCTAGGAAAGCTCTCTATTCCATGATTATTCTGCATGAGTACCCACTGTCCATTGTTGATCACCATGGCTTTCGTAAATTTGTTAGTGCACTGCAACCTTTATTTAAAATGGTCTCTCGAAATACTATTAGAAAGGATATCTTGGATCATTATGATTTTGAGAGGAAGAGAGCTCTCAGTTACTTGGATAAAAGCAGTTGTCGTGTTGCTGTTACAACTGACCTTTGGACAGCTGATAATCAAAAGAGAGGCTACATGGCAATAACAGGACATTTTGTTGATGACTCTTGGAAGCTTAGAAGCTGCATTTTGAGGTGATTGCTATATTAAAATACTAATCTTCTTGCTATATTGAAATGCTAATATTCTTGCTATGATGAACCATGTAGGTTTATATATGTGCCATGCCCACATACTGTGAGAGGTTATTTGTGAAGCGCTATATAAAAGCTGCAGATTGGAATCTTGATTGCAAACTATCTACTTTGACCTTGGATAATTGCTCAACGAATGATAAATTGGTTGAAGCAATAGAGACAAAGATTGGTCCATCTAATCTTTTATTGGGTGGAAAGATGCTACATATGCGTTGTTGTGCACATATTCTTAACTTAATTGTGAAAGATGGATTGAGTGTCATGGAGCATAGCATTAAGAGACTACGTGATAGTGTTTCCTATTGACTGACTACACCAAAGAGTACGAAAAATTTGTGAAAGCATTTCGGTTTGTTAAGGTTGAAATAACTAAAAAGATTGGTCTTGATTGCAAAACTAGATGGAATTCAACCTATATTATGCTTAATCTTGCTATTCCCTATAAGAAAGTCTTTGAGAGGTTGAAGCAACTTGATATGCGGTTTATTTGTGCACCAACAGCTGCTTGATTGGAATTTTGCCTCAACTGTTTGTGAAAAATTAAGCCTCTTCTATGACCTCACTGAAATGTTTTCTGGAACTAAATATGTAACAACTAACATATTCTTCCCAAAGATATGTGAGGTCAAAATGTATATGAATAAATGGTTAGGATGTGGAGATCCAATAATTGAGGCTATATCATTGAGATGATAAAAAAGTTTGATAAGTACTGGTCTGACATTCATGGTTTGATGGCTATTGCTATTATTCTTGATCCACGTGGAAAAATGACAATGTTACATGCATGCTATATTGCCCTCTTTGGCGAAGAAAATTCTGAAGAGAATGTTACAAAGAGTTATAATTGCTTGTGTGAGTTGATGAATGAGTACCAAGTGCATAGTGGAGAAGAGGGTATGGCTACATCTTCTAGTACTAGTGTTGCAACCGGTGCTAATGAGGTGCTTTCAATATTTAAAACACTAGCTGCTAGTAAGAAAAGTATCGGTGTAGTAAAGACTAAAAGTGAGCTAGATCGTTATTTGGAAGAAGAAACTCTTCCTTGCACAAATGAGGAATTTGATATATTGGGTTGGTGGAAGGTGGCTGGGACACGTTATCCTACATTACGGATGATTGCCCGTGATATCTTAGCTATTCCAATAACAACAGTAGCTTCTGAGTCAGCTTTTAGCACTAGTGGTAGAGTGCTAAGTGAACATCGCATGATCGTCTCCTCCGGCTATATTGGAGGCATTGATGTGCTCACAAAGCTGGCTTCGGAATGAACTTAAAGGTATGCAATGCAACTAGTGATGTAAATATTTTGAATTTTCTATGTGATTGCAAACTAGTGATATAATGCAATGTTTACTTTTCAGGTGAAGGAGGAGTTGGGGGTTTATGGACATGCCTTGAAGACATTGAAGAGGAGCTTAAAGATTGTTGTTCAATCTCGATCGTTGACTCTGATTGAACTATTTTTCATATGTTCTACTCTTGTTGCAAACTTAATTTGTTTATATGTGAGGAACTATGTGTGACTGTGGAATCGCAGTTTGTATTTTCTTTTTATTTGTTGAACTTGATGTGTGAATTGTGATGAACTTTATTAGTTGTTGAATGTGTGATGCAATATTGATGTGAATTCAAATGAACTTGATGTATGCATTGTTTGTGTGATGACTAATGAGTATGCCCGTGGGCGATGGGTACCCGTGGGCGATTGGTACCGTGGCGACAGTGCACTGGCGATGGGTACCGTGGGCGGCGGGCATGGGCGAGTTTGCGGGTAGCGGGCATGCCGTGGCGCGACGGTACCATGGCGACGGTATGGGCGAAGTTTCTTCGCCGTTGTCCTTCAGCGGTATACCCGTGGGGAAGTGGGGCCGGGTATGGGTATGGGCGAGCACTATCCGTGCCGCCAGCGCCGATGCCATCCCTACCAAGATACACGCTAGAGGCAAACATGCCAAGTGGCGTCGCCGTCGGATCGTCACTTGTCGGCCGTCTGCGAGCTCCTAGCCAGCGTCACATGTGCTCTGCGTGGTGGTGCATGCAGGAGTCATGGAAGATGACGTCCGCGTGAGTGTGCGTCTGAGACCCGGCGAACTATACCTCTATTGTCGTCGTCGTGGGTTTTAAGCGCGATGCAGTGTTAATTTTATTAATTTATTCAAAAATTATTTTTACTATTTTTATTTCAAAACAATATCATTTAAGTCAAGAACTCTACCACAAGAGGCATGGAAGATGATATCCAAGTGGGTGTGCATACAAGACCCGGCGACAACCCCGCCTAGGCCGATGCACCCTTCCACTCACGAAGTGGCGGCTAGCGGGAGACCATGTCACCGCATGGTGTCCATGTCGAGGCCATTTCAAGGTGACCAAGTTAGAGCCCATTTCAAGGTGACCAAGGCGGCTTGACCTAGGGGTTGTTTGGTTTCTTTGCCAATTGTTGCCAATGCCTTTTACCAAATTTTGGTAGCGTTGATCGAATTTGGTAAGTATTTGGTTTGCTACCAAACTTTGGTAAAATTCCTTCTCCATTTGCACTATAATTCATTTTCTTGCCAATATTTGCCAAAACATTAGTAACCAATTTGAAGATGAAATTTTGGCTTTGCCAAATTTTGATAAGGTTTGATAGGTTAAATTTGGTACAAAACCAAGCAATGACCTCACAAGAAAAGCTACAACCATTAGCTACAATTGCTTTTCCGCTGAGAAAGCCAAAAAGCAACTTATGACAAAAGCTATAGCTCCCCCAACAGAACCTGACTACGTTGTTTTGTTTTAAGCCCAAGTTCACATCAGCTCGCTGGTAGGTGGATATAGACTACGAGCTTGTTTAGTATGACTGCTGCTTTTCTAAAAAGCAGTTTCCAGGTGAGCTAAAGACGTTTAGTGTTTGACAGTCAGTCTTTTAGGTCGACTGGCTGAAGCTTCTAAGTTATGAAATGTCATAAATGCCCTTAAGGCAAATGATGACAATTAACGACAATGGATAGCAATTAACGATAATTAACCATAATTAACGGCGACACGGGAGGAGGAGGGAAGCCAGGGCTGCGGCGACGCGGGAGGTGGAGGTTGGGGCAGCACCGAGGGAGGAGGAAGGAAGGAAGTCGGGGCGGTGGCGACGTGGAAGGTGGGTGTCAGGGCGGCGCTAAGGGAGAAGAGGAGCTGGTTCGATCCGAAGACAGATGAGGAGAAATAAGGAGTGGTTTGGGGATTTTTTTTAGTTTATATACGATGATATTAGTGGGTAATTTCATCCTAATTTTAGTTGTAAAGTCTCAAAACTAACCTATCAAATTCATAAGAAACTGACCGAAAACCGTTGATACGACTTTCGGTTTTTTACAAAACCGGCTACCGAAAACCGGCCAAACCGGCTTTTACTAGCGAGGCTACCGACACACGACCTTCGCACTCGAGGCTTCCTCGTTCTCCATTTCCTCGGCTGCTGCCACTACCGCCGCCGCCGCGTCCTCCTCCTCCTCGTCTGCTTCGTTTCCTCTGATCTCGGCGGGGGTATCGATCAGAGCGGTTGCTGCGGCGCCCATGGCCGACCGCCGCGTGGCCACCGGCAAGCGCAGCGTCGCGGAGACCTTCTCCAGGCTCCGGGAGCAGGGCAAGGTGCTCTCAAGTCTTCTTAAATCTTTGATTCGTGCTTCTACTTATGCGATTTGGATGCACTTATATCCCGCGTTCTATTCCTGATTGTGCCGTGGGGGCGTGGGGCTGAATTAATTGGTGCTATGGTGGAGCAAGGTTATTTGGTGCTGAATTTTGTGGAAGAACAAGGCTTCGGATAGATCTTGTCTTGTATATTCCTTTCCTGGTCTTGTCAATGATAATTAACTTAACAAGACCAGGAAATTAATCGCGTTGGGTAATTAGTTAACAAGATTAGATGTCCGTCAACTGTTTTGACCCTGAGGCTGCTAATTCAGCGTATAATCCTGCGGCCGTTAATCACGATAGTCGTTTCCAAGTTACTTAGAAGAATCTAATGAAGATAATGAGGTTACATATGCGCTCAGTGATCTTGCCTCATGGTATGCCATTTATGGCAAATAGTAGCACAACAACAGGATCACGCATACTTTTTGGGGGAGGGTTTTACTTTAAGCTGCTTGTCTAACCTTCGAAAATTTTCAGACTGCATTCATCCCGTTCATCACTGCCGGTGACCCTGACTTGGCGACAACATCGAAAGCTTTGAAGATCCTCGATTCCTGCGGTTCCGATGTCATTGAGCTCGGTGTACCTTACTCAGATCCATTGGCTGATGGACCGGTTATTCACGTATGTGTTCGGCTTTCTTTGCGCTTATTCCCTGCAGTATTTACCGTGGGCCACAACTTAGTTTTTGCTTCACATCATTTCAGGCTTCTGCATCACGAGCACTTAAGAAAGGCACTACACTCGATTCTGTCATGGCGATGCTCAAGGGGGTTGTACCTGAGCTGTCTTGTCCAATAGTTCTCTTCACATACTACAACCCGATTCTAAAGCGTGGAGTGCAGAACTTCATGGCTACTATTAAGCAAGCTGGTGTACATGGTACTTTTTGTTACATAACACAAACTTATGATGTTTTGTACTTACTACTTTTAAGAGGTTTCTTGTTTTTACATTTTCTGTTTATCTTAAATATGAAGTGAGATTACCTTCTCTTCTCCATTACATTGCTAAGCAAACAATGAACAAGGAATTCAAAACAGAAACATGATGTAGACTAAATTTCAGGGAGTGCCCGATTTCCAGGCCAAAAAAGAAAAAGAAAAAGAAAGGGAAGGACATCTTTAAGGCATAAGAATAAAGAAATTTTACTCTTGAAAAGAGAGGACCAATTTAAATTTAGTTATTGACTTATTATCACCTCCAGCTTCAATTTGTCATTATGTGTAAAATTTCTCATTTAATTACCAGACCACTTTCAACGATATTTATTCCAAAGTCAGTCTGTCTGCATTGAACTGAAATTCCCTGTTCCTGTAATCCTTTATTTATGTTAGAATGCCGTCATACAGATGTGGCCAAGCAAGCATTTCACTTTGTTGATATCTCTGTTTCCTTTTTGAGATGATCTCTGTGTTTTGTGTATGAATAAGATATAAAGTTATGCTAGATAGTTATAATTGGTTCTACTTCTTTCATATTCGTTTCCTTAAAATTGCATGACTGTATGGCAACTTTATCTCATGATGTCTGCAAATTTATTTTACTGGAAATTGGTGAAAACAAGGTGATTATTGCAATAATAGATTAGCTTTTGAACCTGGGTGTCCTTCTCTTCTGTGAACTGATGTTTTAACTTTACAGAAATTATATTTGTAGTTCTGTATTTTGCATTTATACTCCTGTAGTAGTTGTGTCAATCAGGGTTGTTGATTTACACTTGTTATGTTGCAGGTCTTGTAGTACCTGATCTTCCTTTGGAAGAGACAACAGTGTTGAGGAACGAGGCCATTATGCACAACATAGAGCTGGTTTGTTCTCACTCTGACCTTGTCATGTAGTGTTCATGTGAAATTTGCTTGTATTTGTGTAGTTGTCTTGCCTTTGGTCAACTTTAGGGCCTAAATAGATTCTCACTCGAGATTAGACCTATGCATATTCAGCCTGGGCTATGTTCAGTCCAGGCCAAAAAAAGAAGGATGTTTACATCAGATTATCTAGACCTTGGACAAACCCAGCCCTAGAAAGTAGAGACAAGATCAGGTCAACCAGCCTACCCGGGTCGGCTGAGTTTGACCAAGCCGCATTCAGAAATTCAGGCCGGGCTGGTCTCAAATCGTTTTTTTTTTAAGATTTGGGTACCTCATGTTGATGTGGACTAGGCTATGCTCAGGCCAGGCTGGTCTCAAATCGCATTCAGAAACCCTGGCCCTAAACATTGGGCTGAACCAGGCTATGCTCAGGCTTGGGCAGGCTGACTAGGCTGGAATGGGTGGGCCAAAAGCCATCCAGGTCTACTTGACATCACCTGGTCACACTTTTGTTGTTTATTCGAAGCATAAGGTTATCAAATGTTTTTGCATTCAAACGCTAAACTTGAATGATGAGTTACCTGCACTACCTAGTTACAATGGTGTCACAGCAAAAGAGATTTGTGGGTACCTAGTTATGATGGTGGACTCATAAACAGAAGAGTTTGTTAGAGATATGTTAGAGATAGAAATCTCTTTGTATTCCTTATCTGCCTTTTGTATTACCTTATCTGTATATGACATACACCCCTTGTACACCATATATATATTGTCCATTGGGTCTCTGAATACATACGCACAATATTCATAACATGGTATCAGAGCAAAGTTAGGGTTATGGTTTATTTTACTGTAGCCACCACCGCCTCCTAGCCCCACTCGTCTTCCGCTGCCCACTGCCCCCAGGAGGAGGTTCTCCGCTCCCGGGGGCGGCCTCTTGTCCGCGCCGCCGTCCAGACTTTGGATCTGGTCGCCGCCCCGCCTCGGATTCGCCGCCAAGCGCTGCCCGATCTTCATGTGCGCCCAATGCTGCCGCCGATCGGGTCCTCTGCTCGGCACGCCTCGACGCTGCCCGATCCGACGCGCCGTGTCTTCCTCGTCGGATCTTTGTTGCCGGATCTGGCGCATCTCCTCGTCGCCGCTGCCGCCGCCGAGGAGTCCATCGACACTTGGGGTGACCTTCTTCTGATGTAGATTTTTCTTGGCGCCAGCGACAATCCGATCCAGGCGCGACCAGTCATCCCTGGTGTTGCGCGCTTCTTTGTGGTGAAGCTTGGAATTTTATCGGATTCTTCCTCATACGAGACAGTTGAAGATGGAGATGGTCTGCTCCGTTGCCATTGCTAGCTTGAGAGGCTGCTCGCTTCGAGCTTTTTGGGGGATTTGGTTTGCTGTGCTCGGCGCGGTGGTCTTCTAGCCATTCGAGGAGTTGAAAGGGGAGCTGTTTCTCGTACCGTAGGGAGCAGGCCAATCGCTGGCGAGGCACAAGTTTGTTGATGAGTACGAGGCCGCCATCAACGAGCAGATCAATGTGGAATACAATGCCTCATACGCGTACGTGGCTCTCTTGGGATATGTCGCGCCGCCCCTGTGGCCGGCTCGCTGATGTTGCTGGGGCTAGTTATGCTTGAGTTTGCCGCTGCTAGTTATGCTAGTATCTGCTGCTAGTTAGGTTTAGTCTTTTTATTTCTTTGTGTCGTTTCTTTCGCTGCGTCCATCCAAGTCCTACCACTCTATCTTTGAGTTCGTCTGAGCCATGCGAGTCCAGAGTAATCTTGAGTGCAGTCATTTAGCAATTTATATATTTCATGATTGCCTGCAGGTGCTACTAACAACACCAACCACACCAACAGAGAGGATGAAGGAAATCACAAAAGCTTCAGAAGGATTTGTTTACCTTGTGAGTATCTAGAAGATCCCAACCATTTGGTCGAATTTTGTTATCAGATCCAGACAAATTTTTCATTTTGGCTAGTACATATGGAAGAATTATGAACTAGTATTTTCTGTTTGCGTATTAATGAAACACCATATAATTTTTCATCTCAGGCTTCTTATAAAGTTCCAGGAACTTAAACTAACATGTTTGAACAGAAGATATTAAGGAAAATGGAACAACAGAAGTTTGCACAAAATTTGCAAAGTGGAAACAGTAAAATATTATGGCACCTCAAGCACATGACTCATCGCTTTATGTATTAGGTTGACCACAATATTTTTTGGTTGACCACAATATTCTACCTTTACCCTTGAATTTGTTTAGCGACACCCAATTGTATTTGTAAGTGTGGTACCTAACTCGTATGTTATTCAGGTGAGTGCTGTTGGAGTTACAGGTGCACGCTCAAAGGTAAGCTCACGTGTAGAGAATCTTCTTCAGGAGATCAAGCAGGTTTGCAAACTACATAACCTTCTTCTCATCAGTAAACAGTAAACTAGTGCAAGTATATATACAAATTTGTCCATACAAATTTGTGCGGAAGAATGCTTAAGTTAATATAGCTCCTCTTCCTGAGTTTACAGGTTACAAACAAACCTGTGGCTGTTGGCTTCGGCATATCAACTCCAGAGCATGTGAAGCAGGTGAATTATGCTCATGCAACTTTCTTGTTAAGTATTAGGTCTATATTTGTTACAGCTTTTGACAGCTTTGCTATTTGTAATACAGATCGCAGGCTGGGGAGCGGATGGTGTGATCATTGGCAGTGCAATTGTTAGACAGTTGGGTGAAGCTGCTTCTCCTGAAGAAGGGTTGAAAAGAATAGAAGAGTATGCCAAGAACATAAAGGCTGCTGTGCCATGAGATGAGCAGTTCCATCATGAGCAAGCCGATTACTGAACATAAGCAGATTATTGAAAAAAAATTCGTAGTCTGGTTGAAGGGCTTAGCCTCGATAGTTCATCTAGTGTCATTGTGTATTTAATTCCAGTGCTGAAAACAACTCTAACCCTGTGTTAGAATCACAAATGAATAAAGAAGGTAATTCGGAAATGATCTGAAGCTTTATCGCATAAGACACTGAATTATCTCTTTTGAGGAAAAAGACACTCAAAATATTGTGTTCATGTGCAGCCTGAAACATGGAATATTGGAATGAGTTATCCTAAGAGGATAGGAACAACAGGATAAGGCCGTGATCATTCATATGGCTGACTTGAGATTTGCCATCTGAATCCATCATATCGTGTCCATGGATGAGGCGGCATAACGGCTGTGCTGAAAATGGCATTAACTTGAGATTGTTCTTCTTGCCCTCTTCAGGAGAGATGCAAGGTCCGTCAGGCTGGGCCAGAGGATGATACCCATGGTCCCAGATGGTGGTACCTCTCTAGTTCTCCATAACGAAACTCGTATTTCTTTCATACTAATCATGTACTTGTAACATGTCGGTAATGAAATAACGAATCAAGTGGCTGGCTTGGGTTGTCAAGTCACCATGGAAGAGGTGAAGCATATCTGAATTTTAGGAAGCAGTGTTACAATCGGACAAGCTAGCATATCTGAATTTTAGGAAGCAGTGTTACAATCGGACAAGCTAGCAAATAGCCGCATATATTTAGCATTTGGCATGGACTCCCTGGTCTGTAATTGTCTGGTCGAAGTAGCCATGGAAAGTAAAGTCAATTGCTTGTGCAAGGACGCATCTTCCATGCGCTAACTTCTTCTCGCGTTCAAGTGGATCCCAAAAATCCGCTCAGATATTGAGATACCCGCTCGGCGTATGTGGTTTGAGATACCCGACCTTACGAAAGCTGCTTCGCTCTAGGATTGTAATCTTGCTCAAAGGTTAATAAAGGAGTTCCCTTAGTTATAAAAAAAACAAAAGTCTTTATCAGTGGAAAGAGATGAATATTTGCCCTTTTTGGAAGAGGCTAAAATCGCAATCCACCACCACCACAGGGTAACAAAAAGGATATCATTGTTTCCAATCGGACACGGTAAAGGGAGCATTCAAGAATCTGTGTCTGCTCTTTCGTCACGTCGGTCGATGCTGCGAAAAGGTGATAATCATGGGGATCACGTGACAATCGAGCGTGTCATGTCATGCTATTATTGATCGAGATTCACTTGCATCGTCAACAAGATCACAGTATATATAGCTTGATTCTTGAAGTAAAACCAGTGAAGCAGGATTATATTGTCTTCTTCTCTCTCTCTCTCTCTCTCTCTCTCTCTCTCAGAACTCTGGAAAGCAAAACCTGTTCTTTTTTTATGCGAGGAATTTGTTTTGTGGTAATAATCCAAATTGCCCACAAGAGAAATGGGAAGTCATCGAAGCACTTCGTTGGTGGCTGTAAAAACGATCAAGCTAACCCGCAATTTTATAGCGATTAATAAAACAATACTAAGAGAGTAGAGAGGCACGGCACATGTATAGCCAAAAAGGCCAAAATACACCCCACCATTTCCATTTCCATTTCCTAAGTCCAACGGTCCAACCGTAGGTTTTATCTCGACCAAAATAACTCCATTTGTAATGGCATGTAGGGTTTGCTTGGTTCACGTCTTGATGCCACACTCGTCTGGGAAGCTACCAAGGTGGTATTTGGTTGCTATCCTGGGTGCATCAAACAGAGTGCTCCAAGCCCAGACGCTCAAAATCGAACGCCTGACTCTCACGCGAGCTCCTTCTAATCTTTTTTTCTTCCCTAATTGTCAAGCTCCCCCTAGTAATCTTCCTTCTTGCGTTCACTAATGTTGAGCTCCACCTTACAGATGCTGACGGCTATCGGAGGCCTGCTCCTGCCGTCGCCAAAAGCCCACATCATGTCGCACTAGCCACCGCAGACCCACTCCCGCCACTGTCGTCGGACGCGCGCATCCCTTTGCTCTCACCGCTGACGCCCACCTGCATCCCACCGCCCACATTGCCGACAGCGCCACCAGATCGGGCGAGGAAGACGGCGTTAAGACCTCACCGATCTACTTGCTTTGCCCCATCCAAATCCCATAGACTCGACCGACAAATGGGATTCCATCATCGGGAATAGGAGGAGGACGTACATCAATGGCGAGAGGAGTCAATCTACGGTGGCGAATTTCATGGCGAGAGGCGAGAGAAAGATGTTGAACGGGGAGAACGAGAGGAGTCGTGTGTCGATTGGGATGAGACTGGTTTTTAAAGGGTTATTATGAAATCACATTTTTATTTTTACGTTTTCTCCTTCTCAAAATGTGTTTTTTTTCGCTGTTTCTAGATCCAAATTTCTAATCAAACACCGTATCTTTAGACTTGTCTAGACAGACAAAGATACACTATTTTTTTTTGCTAACCAAACCAGCCGGTAGTACCCCGCTCAAAATAAAAAGATAATCCTAAAAACTTAAAGATAGGAAGAGAATAATTCACTCCGAATATCTCAAAAATGGAAACCCGCGTTTTTGTAATAACGTCGCATGCGCGGATGCGCCGGCGCGGAGCCGTGGACTTGTCTCTGTGTGCGGAGTCATCATTTGCCTGGAAGGCAGCCAGCCACTTTCCAATCCTCTTCTTCCCTGACTCGACCTTCCCTTCCCTTCCCTTTCCTTTCCTTTCGCTCTCCTCTTCTCTTCTCCAAGCGAATCACTCGACTTTTTTTGTAGATCAAACCCTCGAATCCTCAGAACCTTGTGAATCCCACCAGAATTCGCCTCCCCGAGGTTACGATTCGCATCGGCGCGAGCCCACCCGCGGCGGATTTCGCATGGAGCGCGTCTTCTCCGTCGAGGAGATCCCCGACCCGTTCTGGGCCCAGCCCCAGCAGCCGGCGGCCGGCGCCGCCGCATCCGGGGGAGGAAGTGGTGCTTCTGGTGGTGGTGGCGCGGCGGGGAGCGGCGCGAGCGCGATGAACCGGTGCCCGTCGGAGTGGTACCTCCAGAAGTTCCTGGAGGAGGCCGTGCTCGACAGCCCCGGCCCCAACCCTAGCCCGAGGCCCGACGCGAGCGGGAGGAAGGGCGGAGGGGAGGCGGCGGACGTCAAGCAGCCGGCGTCAGCGGCGACGAGCGCGACGGTGGACCCGGTGGAGTACAACGCGATGCTGAAGCAGAAGCTGGACAAGGACCTCGCCGCGGTCGCCATGTGGAGGGTACGATCATTCACCATTGATTCTCGAGCGTCACCCACTTGCAATGCTACTGTATGCTTCGAATGATTTAGATCGGTGGTTAGCTTACCGTGTTCTTATGGGTTTATGACGTCTATGATCTGCAGAGTGTTGCTCTGCTCCACCTGCTCTGTGTAGGGATTTGCAGAGGGCCGATTAGTTGGCGTTGCCAATGAGATGGTGGTGTAAGCCATCACATGTGTTCTTATGAAATTTGTCATTCGTGGTGCATCCTTGTGTGTAGGTATTGGGTAGCATAGATCATTTGATTGTGTTGCGAGTTTGATGATTCTGTGACTTTCTGTGAGTGTCTGGGTGTTCAATGCGAATACGAGTTTGGTGTTTCTGCGACTTTTTGTGAGTGTTTGGGTGTTGGATGCGATTACGCTGTCGTATAGCAGTTCATATGTGCTTGTGCTTTAGTTGGATGATGTCAGCTTAATTGGTCTTTTGTACGTTATTGTCAATTTTGCGATAAATGAAAATACTGTTATTTTTGTATACTCTTGGGAGTTATATCAGCTTTGGCCTTCAGGATGTTGATTATCGGATTTGCTGATCAAAACTTCATGCTTTGGGTTTGTTTCCCCAAAATCTGTTGTTAAATTATGTCCCATTTCTGCGCCTATCGTTAGATCATTGCAAGTCTAGCTTTTGTTACATTTTGGCGCCTATCATTAGTTCATTGTAGCTCTAGCTTTTGTTACATTAGACCTTGTTATAAAATGAACAAGTAATGCAAGATTACATTGGTTCGTTTTTGTATTATATATATTCCCGTTATTCTGTTAATTTGTAATACTAGCTCATGTCATTTTCATCCGCAGGCCTCTGGTGCAATGCCTCCAGAGCGTTCTGCAGCTGGTCCGACCTTGCGAATGCAGATGTTTCACATTTAGGCACTCTTAGTTCCATCAGGTACCTGTCTTCTCTGGTCACGTCTTCGAACTAGTTAAGAAACTGTGTTAGGGTCTAAGGGATGAATGATTATAAGTTCCATATTTGCTTAATGATTCTTAGACCTTTAGAATTGTTACGTTTCTTTTTCTGTATTGTCATAAACATAAAATTATTCTCTTTTTTTTAAATGAACAGGGTTATTTTTTTTTCCTTCTTGGAATTTGGTTAAAACATTTCCTTGCTGGGTTGCCTGCTAGGACCTAGGAGGCGTGTTTCCGGTTGCCTTAGCCAAAGATGGATAACTTAATATCCTTTTTTTTCGAGCTAGGAGGGAACACCTCCCGGCTTCATTTATTGAAACACTTGATATCTTGTTTTTAGTGTTCAAAAGAGAAGTTACCTGTTTTGATTAGCAAAACCTGGATCTTTAGGGCCTGTCTCTCTAGTATATTGCAAGGATGGGCAATTCACTTCAAACTTTGACTGACTAGCGGGAATCATGGTTCCTTGTCATCATGTTATGTCATGTGGTGAAACATACAATAACTGTAAATGCTAGTTTTGACTTCTGATATGAATCTGTCTGGATTTTGGGCACAAATCAGGTAATGCGATTCCAGTTCAAAACAAGCTAGGAGGTGGCCCAAGTGGGGGATCGGGTCCACAGTTGGTACAAAATACTGATGTCCTTGTAAAACAAGCCACTAGCTCTTCCTCACGGGAGCAGTCAGATGACGATGATATGGAAGGAGAAGCGGAGACTACTGGAAATGCGAAGCCTGCTGAACAAAGACTACAGAGGAGGTGATCCTTTTTACCTGCTTGTGAGATATACGTGAATCAATAGCATGTCTCATCATGCATGAATGCCCCTTGTCCTCAAGTCCGCCCTTTCTCTAGGATTTCCCCCCCTTGCTTGGTAGCTCCTTCACTTTCCTACTGTATCGTGCATTTGGTATATATATATTTTGTACCATATTACTATATTAGTTTTATATATGCCAGACGTTGGCTCTGAGTGTATTACAAGAGAGGATAATTTGCATGGCCATTGTTTTCTTGTTTATGGACATAGCTCTTTGTTTATATGTTTTAGGATTGTTGAGTGCATAAGTTATTTGGAATGGATTAAATCAGGATTCATACCATATTCCTTAGATGCTTAAGTTGTTTGAAACTAATGCTATCGAGTATAATTACCAAAACACAAGTTATAATGAGCTTCCTATGAATATTGTACACATCCACAACTGTGTCTTCACTAACATCAATAGATTCAAGTGTCATATGATGGTATTTTAGATTGCATTGTGTCGTATTATGTTACCTGTCCTAGATAGTAATCCAGATGTTCTTATTATGAATATTATATGTGTATTCAAGAGGGCTCAATATGCAATATATATATGGAGTAAAAAGGGGATATGACATATACAGATAAAGATACCATATGCAGATAAGGAATACAAAAGGACTCATATTCTAACACCCCCCTCTCTCAAAATTATGGTGGATCGCACACATTGAGTTTGGAGAGAATACAAATGTTGTACTTTAGTTTGTGACTTCGTGAAGAAGTCAGCAACCTGTAACTCTGAGGGCACAAACTATAAAGCAAGTACTCCTTCCTACACCTATGAGTGAGTGTATGAAGTATCTACACCAATGTGCTTGGTGAGCTCATGCTTCACTGGGTCCCAGGCAATACTGATAGCACCTGTACTGTTAGACAAAAGAGTCGTAGGTACCATCACAGGCACTCCAAAATCTGCAAGTAACCACCTCAGCCAAGTAACTTCTGCTGTCATTACTGCCATAGCTCTCAACTCAGTCTCTGCACTCGAACGGAAAACTGTAGTCTGCTTCTTTGTCTTCCAGACAATCAGGGATGAGCTAAGAAAAACACAGTAAGTAGAAAGAGAACGACGGTCAAAAGGTGAACTAGCCCAGGTCGCATCAGAGTACGCCCGAAGTTGTAGTGGGGTGGAGCTAGGAAAAAACAAAAGACGAGAGATAGTTCCACGTAAGTAGCGAAGAACACGAAGAAGGTGACTGTAGTGTAGATGGGTAGGATGAGTCATGAACTGACTCAGATATGAACAACACAAGCAATATTAGGACGAGTGTTCACAAGATACACCAAACTCTCAACAAGATGACGATATCGAGTAAGATCCTTAAGAAGATCACCGTCAGTGGCACGAAGCTGAAGGGAAAGCTTCATGAGAGTCTCAGCAGTGTGAGTGTCAGTCAGACCAGATCGATCAAGAAGATCCTGGACATACTTCAGCTGAGAGGTAGTAGCCCTCAGGCATGGAAGAGACCTCAGTCCCAAAGAAGTACGTAAGAGAATCAAGACCAGTCATCAAAAACTGCTCACTGAGATGCTTCTTCACATACGTGATGAACGAGGAATCATCACCAGTGATGAGCATATTATCAACATACCGAAGAAGCAGTGTCCTACCTCGAGATGAGACATGGACAAAAAGAGCATGATCGTGGGAACTGACAGTCAAACCGACAGCAGTAATCACTGAGGTAAAACGTGCAAACCAGGCACGAGAAGCCTGTTTGAGACCATAAAGAGCACGACGAAGACGACAGATGTGCCTATCAGTAACAGAATACTCAGGTGGTGATTGCATATAGACCTTCTCATGCAAAACACCATTAAGAAGAGCATTCTTAACATCCAGCTAAGAGATAGACAATGGCAAACAGAAGCAATCGCAACAAGAGTGTGAACAGTGGTCATATGGGCAACAGGGGGCAAAAACCTCATTGTAGCCACGATCGTACTCCTACTGAAAGCCGTGAGTCACAAGACGAGTCTTGGAGCGCTCGATAGTACCATCAGACCGAGTCTTAATCTTGTACACCCACTTGCACGTGATCGGACGAGCATGCATAGGTGTCGGTATAATATCCCGAGACTCAAATGCGTCGAAGAGCATCAATCTTCTACGCCATAGTGGTGCCGCTCGGAATGAGGAGCAGTCTCACAATAAGAACAGGCTCGATGTGAGAGAGGCATGAGCTATCGAGCAAATCCAAGACGATCGGGAGTTCAAAGGGATGTCCGGTCCACGAAGGATGTAACGAGGAACATCATCAGGAGGATCAGATGTGGGTGTCGGTAAGATACCAAGAGAGGAGACTGGTGAAGGATGATGACGCCTAGAGTAGTGAATACCAGAGAACCAAGACGATGGTCTTGCAGGAACAAGAGGCGGTGTTGCAGGAGGCAGCACCGAAGGCGAGAACCAAGACGATGGTCTTGCAGGAACAAGTGGCGGTCTTTGCGGGAGGCGACACCAGAAAGCGAGAAACAGAAGGAACCATTGGAGGCAGGACTAGGAGAAGGCGTGATAGTGGAGAAATGAGTGAAGAGTCGAAAGAGAACCATGAAATCGACTCAGCGGTGGAAATAGGAGAAGCTGAATCTCGATAGAAGAAAGGTCGAGATTCGTCAAAGACAACGTCTCGTGAAATCCTGATCCGTCGAGCAGAAGGATCATAGCAGCGATAACCCTTATACTCAAAACTATAACCAAGAAAAACACACTCAACTGACTGGGCCGATAGTTTAGTCGCTCACGAGGCTGCAGTAGAACAAAACAGGTACAACAAAAAATACGAAGGTGAGTGTACTGGGGGCTCGAGAGTAGAGGCGCTCTATAGGATTGACACACTTAAGAGCGGTGGAAGGTTGCACATTGATAAGATATGGAGCCGTAGAAAGCGACCTCACCCGAAGCGTGGTGGAGCGTGAGAGGCAAGGAGAAGAGTGTGGGCGATCTCAATTAGATGATGATGTTTGCGCCGGCAACCCCATTCGAGCATAACCACCGGGACAAGAAGGCGGTAAAGAGTGCCTGCTTTCGGAAAGAAAGCGTGCAAAGCGCGAAACAATACTCGCTCGCGTAATCACAGCGAAAAGTATGAATGAAAGAATTAAACTGAGTACGAACTATTGTTGCAAGGCTACAATAGATTGCAAGAAACTGATCACGATTAGATATAGGGAAAATCCATGTAAAACAGGAATAATCATCAGTAAAGATCAGTTTATGCCCGCTTTTAGAGATAATAGGCGCATGTCTCTGTACTTCTAAATGAACTAAGTCAAAGGACGAGAAGACAATGACTCACTAGAATGATAAGGAAACTGTAGCTGCTTGCCCAGCTTACAACCCTGACAAAACATGGTTGTGCAACAGTAATACGTCCAAGAACACCCTGACGAACTAATGAAGAAAGACGGGATCCACACAAGTGACCTAAATGGTGATGCGCAAAAAACGCCAGAGATGGTGGCAGCAGTGGCGGTGGAAGTAGACGTAGAGGTGACAGGAGCAACTGAAGTGGACGTAAGGTGGAGGCGATCAAGGATGTAGAGACCTGACGATCCCTACGACACTGGTCAGTCTCAAATATTGTCACTGTCTGTCGATCCTGTATGAAACAAGTGTGAGTCAAAACCAACCCTACAGCCAACATCGGTGAACTGACCCACCGAGAGAAGTTGTATGGTAAGCTAGGGAACATGGAAAATAGTGGAGCAAAATGTCGGTGGACAAAGAGTGCCTGACGGTGACACAGAGGAGTACCGTCAACTGTTTGAACAGAGATAGGAAAAACAGGAGGTCCTACTGAATTGAGAGATGTGGAGTCTGGTGTCATGTGGAAAGTGTTACTCGCTGGAGTCTTGCTGTTGGTGTTAGCAAGATCCTTACTCTCATGGAGAGGATGACACTTGGAGATGAGGCAATTTTTCTTTGTTTATTTCTAACACAATGCCATGCCAACTTTGAGGGTTGGGGATACATATTATAGGTCGCCAACCACCAAGCATATGCTAAGATGCTTTCCTAAGGCGATCAAGATCTTTGTCTATGACATCAAGATCTTTGTCCTATGGCGATCAAGATCTTTGTCCTTAAAAGCTGCGTCCTATGATGATCAAGATGTTGTCCTTGACCATGTCTGCACCCCACAAGCACCAGACAAAAACACAGAGACTTCTCCATCATTCTCCCCTAAGTCTTGTGTGTCTCCTTGTGAGAATCTGAGCCATCCGATCTGGCGCCAAGCTCTGGAACTTGATCCGCCAAGAGACTTGGTCGGGAAGTCGGCGAAATGGTCTTGGGTGTTGATGTAGTTGGCGGATACTCCTTCATCGAGCGACCGATGAAGTGATACCTCGCCGGATGTGCTTCTTGCGCTTATGGAAGACGAGTTCTTCGCCAAGGCCAAAGCGGACTTGTCATCCACCCCGAGCTCTCGCCTCGCGTCTCGCCAGGAGATCGCCATGGCCGAGCCGACCATAGAGCTGAGTAGAAGCGGTAGTGGCTGCAATGTACTCTGCCTCACAGCTAGACAAAGCCACCACCTGCTGCTTGACCGATGCCAGCTGATCGGACACTTGCCGAGGAAGTACAGCGTCCCTCTGGTGCTCTTGCTCGTGTCGATGTCGCCGGCGTGGTCATTGTCATTTATGCCGATGAAGTCTTGCGCCGGCACCTTGGGTAGTGCAAGCGTGGTCGGAGGTGCCGCGACGTAGCGGAGGATCCTTTTCACGGCTTCTTTGGTGCTCGTCGTCGGTCGCTCCATGAGCCGGTGGCGTGGCGATGGCGAACGCCAAGTCCGGTCGCGTGTGGACAAGGTAGCGAAGGCTGCCCACAATGCGCCGGTACTGCGTCTCGTCTACCTCCTCCGCCGTACTCTCACGACTCAGCTTCAGCCTCTCCTCCATAGGAGTGTGGGCTGGGTTGCAGTCGGTGAGGCCGCCCAGCTCCACGATGCGCTTGGCGTGGCGGTCTGCGAAGAGATCTGGGGTCGTCTGGTGGACCTCGATCCGAGGTAGAAGGAGAGGGCCGAGGTCGCTCATCCGGAAGGTGGCCTTCATCTCCGCTTGAATGCCTCGATCTCCTCCTCCTTGTACCGGTGATCACAAGGTCGTCGGCGTGAGCGCCTATCGGCCAGGCATTGCCTCGCTTGCTCGCCGGTAGACCGCGACCTCGTGGCCTTCTCTTTGGAATCCCATTTTCTTGAGGTGGAGTCCGACTTGGCGTTCCAAGCTCGCGGTGCTGCCGCAAGTGTGAGAGCCTTCTTGCGCGGAGGACCTGCTTTCTCCTGCAGGGGATGATGAATCTGGCGGTGGCGGGCGTGACCTCCTCCTTCAAGTCGCCGTTGAGGAAAGCGGACTTGGCGTCCATGTGATGAGCGCGCTGACCTCACGGGCTGCGAGGGCAGGAGGAGACGCCGCGGACTCCATCCGTGCAGCGGTATGAAGGCATCGTCGAAGTCGACTCCCTCCTGCCGGGCGAAGCCACGTGCCACGGCGCGCCTTGTGTTTGATCACCTCTCCACCTCGTCTTTCTTGAGCTTGAAGACCAGCTTGAGAGATGGCGTGGTGGCCGGTGGAAGATCGGCCGGCTCCACGTCTTGTTTAAACAGCGGCGTCCATCTCCTCTGCATCGCGACCGCCATGCCGCGTCTCTCTCGCCGCTCGGCGAAGAGCGAGGCTCGCCGTCGTCTGTGCAAGGTGCGGCTCAGCCTTGAGTCGCTGGGCCGCTGCGCCGATTCGAGGCCATTGCTTTCGCCGAGAAGGTCGTCCACGATGCGGTAGCGCGAGGCTCGCCGCCGTGGTAGCGTCGATCGATCCTCGTCGTTGGACGGTAGTGGCGAACTCCACCGTCTTGCTTCTTCGTTGTGGGTCGAAAACTGCCGGTCTGAAACTGAAGGAGTAGGTGCCGGTGTAGGAGAGCGGCGTGGCCGTGATCTTGGCGGTGGACTCGCCGAGCACGTGGACTTCTGGTGGCGGTGGTGAAGGACTCGCCGGAGGTGGTGGCGAACGAGGCGGTGGGGTAGGCAAGCTCGGTGAAGATGAGCTGGCTCACACGCCTCCTCGAAGTGGGCGTGATCGACGATGAACTTCTTGGTCATCGGTCGGCCGTCATCCACCATCTTGCCCGCGTCGGCCTCGCCGCCTTCGTCGAACACGGCGTCGCGCGTGATCTTGCGTGCGCCGTGTCGCGGTCGAGGACGCGGTAGGCCTTGGCGCCCCCGCGTGGCCGATGAAGACCCTGGCGTGCTCGGTCGTCGAGCTTGCCGGCGTGGTTGAGCTCCTTGACGAAGGCGAGCGGTAGAAGACACGGAGGTGGTTCACCGCGGGCTTGCCCGTGCGAGCCTCGTATGGCGTCTTCCGTCGAGGGCCTTGGTGAGGCGGTTGAGCAGGTGAAGCGGCGATCATTACCGCCTCGCTGATGAGTGCCTCTGCTTGAGAAGCGCGAGCGGTGGCCACCACCGTCAAATGCAGTTGCGGCGTTCGGCGACGCCGTTACTGCTGCGGGGTGTCTGGCGCGAAGTAGACGATGGATCCTCGTCGGCGCGATGACGCCGCAAACTTCGGCCGCGTGAACTCACCGCCGTTGTCCGTGCGTAGGACCCGGCTTGCGGCCGCGCTCGCCTCGCGGCGGCTTGAAGGCGCTTGATGGCGTCCGCGGTGGTACCGCCTTGGCGTCGGCGGGGCAGATCCACATGTAGCGGGACACGTCGTCGGCGAGGAGGAGGAAGTAGCCGGCCTCGAGTGTAGCCGGTGTCACGGGCCACGAGGGTCACCGTGTCGAGCTCGGCTTCTCCTTGGCGCGAGCTTCGCTGGCGAGGAAGAAGCGCCGCGGCTTAGTGAGGGCGCAGTGTCGCGAGAGCGCTCCACGTGGTCGGCGTCGCGGCATACCGCGCCCATCTCCTTCTTCTTAGGCGCCTTAGGGCCTCAAAGTTGAGGTGCCCAAAGCGCTCGTGCCGCCTCCAAGCGTCGTCGTCGCGGCGGTACGCAAGACACGAGGTTGCGCCACTGCAGCGTGAAGGGCGTAGAGCGGTTGCTCTGTTGACCTTGGCGAGGCCGTGGCGATGATCCCAGATCTGCGGCACCCGTGCTCGATCTCCACGCGATCCGTTCTCATCCGGTATCCCAAGTGATGATGGAGTTCCTCAGCGCGGGATGTAGTAGACACGGTGGCGGCCGGTGCTCGCCGATCTTAGCGGCGAAGACGACAGAGCCGACGCCTTTGATCTCCACTACGGCGGCGTCGCCGAACAGACGGATACCTCGAGCGCTGAGTCGAGCTCGGAGAAGAACTCCGCCGCCGGTCATGTGGTGGGTGGCGCCGGTGTCGAGCACCGCCCGTCGGTCTTGTCGTTCGGAGCGTCGCGAGGAGGCGTGTGCTTTGGCTCGTCAAGGTGGAGGAGAACCATCGCGGCCGGTGCGCCGGAGGTGGTTCGATGCTCACATGAGCAATGAACAGAGCCGGCCGCCTCCTCCTCTCTGCTGCGACGTGGGCTGGCAGCGTCGTGGTCGCCGACAATCCACGCCCAATGGCCAAGCTTGCCGCAGATTGTGGCAAGAGTCGTCTCGTCGAGCTTTTGCTTGCCGTGGCGCGCCGCTCAAGCGCCCACGATCATTACCTCGGCGCGTCCTCGCGCCCGTGCACAGGCGTCTTTGCGCGGTTTGCTGCGCTTGCCATGCTGCGACCACTGTCGTGGAAGAAGACTCCCTTCTTCTGTCACCTTGGCCGGCGACCAGCTGTTCCCAGTGAGGAGGAGCTTCCGCCAATGGAGACAGTCCGAGGAGGCGCGTGGCTCATCGTCGTCAACAACCTTGAGGCGACCGCGCCTCCTCGATCGTCATCGTGGAGAGATCCGGCGAGACTCGATCGGCGAGCCGTGCGCTTGTACTTCTCGGGCCGCAATGGAAGAGCTTTTCCACGACTCTCTCCTCGCCGTGGTGTCGTCGCCGAATCGCACGGCTTACGCAGCAACAGAGTGTTGAGGCGGAGAGCAAAGTCATCGCGTCCTCACTGGCTTGAAGGCGGTGCTCCCTTCCGTCGCGAAGTGCACGCAATGTAGACTTGCGCGCGATCGCTGCCGATGCGTCTTTGCGGCGATGGCGTCCCAAGCCTCTTTGGCGATCCGCTTGTTAGTAGCGAAGCGCATCTCGGCGGGGCTGCGGCGATGAGAGCATCCAGCGCCCGTCGATCTGATCGTGGTCGGCGTCGCCGTCTGGATGCATCCCATATATGCGCGCTGGAGCTTTACCATCATCCGCATGACCCGCTCGACATAGTTGGTCTTGGTGAGGTAGGCCACCGCCGCCGGGCCGACGTCCTGACGACGACTGGTACCCATGGTGACCACGATCACCGTCTGGGGAGAAAGCCGCGTCGCTGTGGCGGCCGCGCTCTCCGTCGACCCGTCTGTCGCCGCCGTGTCGCCTCCTCCAGAGGCGCCAGCGGCGTCCGCGCTGTCTGAGTGCTGCCGCCGCTTCGTGGCGTCTTGCGGATGCCCATCATCTTGCTTCGCTCGCGCCGCCCTCCTCTCTCCAGCTCAAGGTCCGCGTCGGCTGTTTGTCATCGGCGGATATGGAATCGCTATTCTTTGCCTGCAGAAGCCTTGACCTCCGGCTTCTTGCCACCGCCTTGTTGCATCTGCCGCCGCGCCAGCGCCGCCGCCTCCATTCTGGCTCTTGCCGGCTCCCCGCCATTGCCGACCCTTGGCGCCCTTCGCCGCGCGGCCAGTCTCTGCCGCCGCTTCCTTCTGGCTATCTTTCTGCCGCAGCGAGCTTCGGCCGTCTTGACGCCGAGTGCTCGAGGCGACCGTGGGCGAGAGCGCCTGCGGACATGGTGCGCATCTTGGAAATTTGTCGCGTGGAGAGAGGGTTGCTTCGACGAGTGCTTGCCGTCTCCGGAGAGAGTGGCGAGGAGACGGAGGCTAGCTGCTCTTCACACTGCATGGGCAGCTGCGGGTCGAGAGCGGAGATGAGCAAGAGATGCTCAAGTTACGGATAGTAAGGCTCGATACCACTTGTTACTCATTGGAGTCTTCTTGTTGGTGTTAGCAAGATCCTTACTCTCATGGAGAGGATGACACTTGGAGATGAGGTAATTTTTCTTTGTTTATTTCTAACACAATGCCATGCCAACTTTGAGGGTTGGGGATACATATTATAAGTCGCCAACCACCAAGCATATGCTAAGATGCTTTCCTAAGATCTTTATCCTATGACACCAAGATCTTGTCCTTAAAGTCATTGTCCTATGACAATCAAGATCTTTGTCCTTAAAGCTGCGTCCTATGGCAAGTCAAGATCTTGTCCTTGACCATGTCTTTGCGACCCACAAGCACCAGACAAAAAACACAGAGACTTCTCCATCAGAAAGAGGCATTAGAATCCAGAACTTAAGAAGTATCTGGACGAGACGTCTGAGCTAGACTAGCAGAACCTACTGAGCTGTGAGAGAGCTGCTGAAGTTAGGCTGGCGAATCTAGCCAGCGAGTTACCTTCTTGAGGAGGTCTGACGTCTTTGGTCTGTCTTCCCGTCAAGGAGTTAGGGCCTCCCTACCCCCCTTGGATCTTCCACCACCACGCGCCTTGTTCTGCTTTTTTTGCACCCCACAACTCTGGTAGTCGTGCTCGAAGTTCTTGCAATAATTGCACTAAATCCCAGTTGGTGCAAAAACAGGAGCAAAAATAGACACATAAGGAGGGACTGTAGTCGAAGCAGAAACTGTCGGTGTAGTCGAAGAAGAAGGGGTAGCAAGCACAGTCGGAACAAACTATGCTGCTAACCCACGACGAAGCTCCTCAGCACGAAGTGTTGAAAGAGCCTCGGTGACTTTCGGTCGTGGTGAGCGGCTCAGCAGTTGAGCCTTGACAGGCTCAAACTTTGGGCGAAGACAGCAGACAAAGTCATAAAGGCGAATGTCATCACGATCCGGCTTCTGCACTTTATGATACTCCTGGCAGAGCGGAGAAGTCAGCTCATCCAGCTAGCGTCAGAGACTGGACAGGGCTCGGAAGAAGTCGTCGACAGAGGAGTCCTCCTGGCGAAGCGTCTCCAACTCAGGCTGAAACGAAAAGAACTGAGCATCGCTGCTCTGTTGGTATCGCTCGCGCAAGTACTCCCAGATCTGACGAGTGGCACGCAGACCAACAATGTCTGGCTGGATGGAGTCGTCGACGCTGACCACCAGGATGGCTCGAACACGGGTCTCATCAGCACACCAGCACTCAAAAGCGTCTATAGCACACTGAAAAACCTCATCAGCAGCAGCAATAGCGTCATCTGCCTCCTTGGCGGTCTCATCTTCTGCGGGAGGTGCAGAAGTAGGTTGTTTGGGAGAAGGCTGAACCGACGATGACGGACAAGGTCGGGTATCAGTAACATGTCCCTAGAGGCGAAAATCATCAAACGTGATCTCCATGAGGGAAGATCACAACCTGTAGTTCGTTCCATGAAGCTTTGTTCCCGAGAATGGGGTCGCAGCGGATGGAATGGAAGCCATTGGTAGGTGGTGCTGGACAGCGCGGCGGTTAGATTGACGCTCTGTTTTTTTTACGGGTTGGGTTGGCTCACACTAAACGGCCAAAGGCCTTCTAAGACTAGTCGATGCACTTGATGCACATGGGGGAACTAGGGTTTCCCCTGTTGCTGCTTGAGCGGCGGCGGCTGGGCGATGGCGGCGCTCCGTCGGGCGGCTCTCCGCTGTCGCCCTCACACGCGTCGCGGCCGGGCGCAGCGATAGCCCTGCTTTAGGAGCCCGAACGCACGCGAGGCGTCGGGCGAGCGTCGGGTGGCGGCGAAGACCGGCGGATGACGGTGGTGTCGAAGTCGTCGAGATCGCGGCGGCCGGGCGTAGCGGCGGCGGCGGCCGAGCCGGCGCGACGAGCGTCGGCGGCGGCGGAGACCGAACGGGCGTGATCCGTCTTTGGGCGTGGTGGCGGCGTTTGGCTGGACAGTGACAGGGTGGGCGGGCAACGGCGTTGGGCGGCGGGATGGTAGCAGAAGGTGTTAGGTTAAAGCTCTAACTCTGATACTATATTATGAATATTGTATGTGCATTCAAGAGGACTCAATAGACAATATATATAGGGAGTACAAAAAGGATATATCATATACAGGCAATGAATACAAAAAGACTCCTATTCGAACAGTTTTGTCGGTGTCTTTTTTATGAGTCTGTTGAGCCTGCACTTGGATATTATACTAGTTTTTTTTGCTGGTTCCAGGAAGCAATCCAATCGGGAATCAGCTAGGCGTTCGAGAAGCAGAAAGACAGCTCACTTGAATGAGCTAGAGGCACAGGTCTGATAGTTCACATTGTTGTTTTTTGACTCAGAAAATTCTAAAATACTTGGCTAATGAGTTGAGTTGTGGACGTCTTATTACAGGTAGCACAGTCAAGAGCTGAAAACTCCTCATTGTTAAGGCGCCTTGCTGATGTTAACCAGAAGTACAATGCTGCTGCTGTTGACAATAGGGTATTAAAAGCGGATGTTGAAACCTTAAGAGCAAAGGTACACTCATGTGTTCTATGCTTTTTGAGCTATGCGTCTGTTGGATCAGCCACTTCAGCTTGTTTCAAATGACGTGCCTGTGCACCAGTTTTTAGAGAAAGAATCCATGTTAGCATTGTACCCTATAGTCACTGTTTAGCCATTGGCTCATCCGAACATGGTTATAATCTGGTCAATCTGAACACGGAAATGAATCAAATTTTGCAGGTGAAGATGGCAGAGGACTCGGTGAAGCGGGTGACAGGCATGAATGCTTTGTTCCCTGCCTTTTCTGATATATCATCCCTCAGCATGCCCTTCAACGGCTCCCCATCTGATGCCACCTCCGCCGTCACCATCCAAGATGACCCAAACATTTACTTCGCCACGACCAGTGAAGTTGGAGGTAACAACGGTTACATGCCTGGGATAACTCCCTCGGCTCAAGAGGACGACGATTTCATTAACGAAGCCCTGGCCGCCGGCAAGATGGGCAGGACAGCCTCGCTGCAGCGGGTGTCAAGCCTGGAGCATCTCCAGAAGAGGATGTGCGGTGGGCCGACTTCATCTGGATCGACGTCGTAGGAGCCTACTCCATTGGATCAGAAAGACTGAAGAAATGATAACTCGACGGCCATTTTAGCGGACATTGCAAATCATGTGATGTTTGTTTATTGGCTGTGATCATTGTGAGTGCTTTCTTTGAGGGGGGACCTCTAGTATCCTTGTTGCTCTGTTCCTAAAACACAACTGATTAGCAAAACATGCATTGTCGTCGACTGATTTCATGCACCTGTTGTCGTTATTTCAAAGTTCCAATCTTAACATATTTGAAGTTTTTTTCCCTTGTGTCGAGCAATTGAAGCTTAGCTGTACAAGGTCGAGAGTCGAGACAACGGGAGATCGACCAGAAGAGGGCATCAACAAACAAGGTCATTTGCTCGAGAACTCATGACAACCATCACAACTAAACATTCAGACCTAGCAAACGATTGTTACTAAAGGCAATTCTTATATAAGATTCATCAGCGGTTGCTTCGTTTGGATGTGAACAGCAATCAATGAATGAGATCGTAAAACGTAAGGGCAGCCTAGCTAAAAAAGATGCATAAATATTTCGGATAGGCATCGCAACAAACGCCTGCGTAAGTGCCCAATGCCAGAACTTCATCTCTCTTCATCGGCCAAAAAGAATCCGATAGACATTGGCAGGCCATCGTCAAAAGAAGGCCCATCCAACGGCATGGATGGAAGAATCACAGCTATGCTTTCTTCTTGTTCAACGAATTTGATATTTTTTGTACCACCCTTCCAAAAATAAGCCATATGATTAGTCTGATCTTGGGCGACTGGAGTTATTGTAAGATGTCTTGTACAGTGGCAGGACTGATCGGCTGCCCCGTTTCCTCCTACCAAAGCAACGCCAATAAAGAACCGAAAACGATAGCAATATGGCAATGGGTATCGCCCATCTGTGCAAAGCGTTGCGTGTTAGAAAAGGAAGCAACACGGTAAGCGAATATATGCTATTACATGGGGGCTGAAAGACTACCTGTCCAGGTCGAGAATAGGGCTGTACACAATTGTTTCCCAGGAAGAAACGATGATGTGCCAGGCTGGATTGTAGTACAGCGACTCAGCTGACCAAAACAATCTCGTGTACGTCTCCAGGAAGATAAACATCACCCAGGCAACAATTTCAAGTAAGAAGAACTTGATGACAAAGCGCCCAACAACGACCATGACTAGGGAGAAGGTCACCAACCAATTAAAGAGCTTGTTATTGTACTCCTTGATGAAAAGAGCACGAGACTTGGCAAGCATCTGGATGCAATATCAAATAAGAATTTAGTTGCATATAAATTATAACGAGTTTCAAAGATTTGAAGCAGACTGTAGATTGACAAGGAAAGGCAGAAGACGTCAATTTGCAGAATCTGTAATGGGCACTCTGCTCTCCGACTTTTAAGTATGGCATATCAAAAAGTAATATTAACATGTCGCGGATAAACGAGAGACGAAAAGAGCTGAAGCATGACTTTTTTTGGGGAGGTTTCTGAGGTCTATGCATTACTTCATTAGCTCACATGATTCTTTTCTTATTCATAAATCGGGAAAAGGGTTTAGTAGCACCATCATGTTGCTAAATAAGGTTAGCCTTCCACAGGAAAAAAAAGGGCTGCCAATATGTAAATGCCTGAATCTCTAGCAGCAGCGAGATGAGATGAAACAGGATACTGAGCAACATGCTTATTAAGGCGTCGCCTAAGCGTCGAGCGACGGTAAGGCGCTGCCGATGCGTAAGGCGTCGCCCCGCCTTACGTCGCCCGCTTCTTGTCTCTCCTCGCGGTTCCTCCCGGCTCCCGGTCGCGCGGCTCCTCTCGGCTCCCGTCGCCGTCGCCTGACTCCTCGGCGCCTCCTACCGTGTTGAGGAGGAGGCGCGCAGCGAGTGCGAGAGAGAGAGAGCCGAGAGGAAGTGGAAGAAGGGAGAAGAGGCGCGACGCTGGCCAGCCGCTTGAGGAGGACCGGAGGAGGCGTAGAGTTGCCGAGCGAGGCGGCGCGCGCAGGCGCGGAGGAGGCGGCAGCCTGGCGTGAGGGAGGGCTGGAATCGGCGGGCGGCGTGGAGGAAGCGCATGGCGAAGAAGGCAAGCGCAAGTCGCGCGTCGCGTCAAGCGAAAAGTAAGAGGCGAGCGGGGCGGGGCAGGCGGCAGGCGGGCAGCCGCCATGGGATCTTCGTGGCGGATCATCTGTTGCTTCCAGCTGTTGTCGAGATCTTCTGCGGCCTTCCGGTCTGCTGCTCTGCACTGCCGCCTTAGGGATGTGTAAGGCGTCGCCTCGCCTCACGCCTTACTGCTTAAAAGGTGTGAGGGGGGTGAGTCGCCTCGCCTCGTTTTACCGCCTTAATAACCATGCTGAGCAATGACTGGTTTGTTGTCAATATTTAAGTTGTACAATGTATGAATAAATTATGGAAAAGAGCTACCGCCTCAATTTGATTAAAAAAATCCCCGCCCCAATTATGGAGCAAATGAAAAATTATAGCACGCTATATGACATTCCTGATTTCATCCTTAAGTTAGCTCCATTGTTGCCATGCAAACTATCTAGCTCCATTGTTGCCATGCAAACTATCTTGGAATTTAAGAAACAAACCTTTGACATTCTACGTTCATAGTTTTCCTTTGCAGGCCCCACGCAATCCCTTACAAAACTTCGATTGCAATGAAGAAAGCCTGCATTGAACTTTGGCATGGAAGGAAGCTTCAAGACTTGAAGGTGATCCATTTTATCTTCACATTCCGAGAAACGTGCTTCACACAGCTTTGACGATTGATACTCATTAGCTAGAAGGAAGTTTCTGTACACCTACAAGGTACACCCTGTAAGTATGTAAATATATTATCTTATATAAGTGATAGAAGGTGAAAGTCGATTACAGCGCATGTAAGAGATGCCACGGAAAGGACAGGAAAAAGCCGAAATGTCATCTAAAAGGTTCAACACTTCAACCGCACCACTGGGATTATAATTTTATAACAAGATCAAAAACAACAAACAGAATCGAGATTTCATCATGTAAAAATCCATAGAAGTAATAGAACCTCATTACATATTATATTTATATTCATACCAGGAATATAAAAGGTGCATTTTTTACTTCAGCCTAAAATGCAACCCAAGCAATTGTAGTGCCTAGACTACATGCATATTAAATATTCATTAGAAAAGAACATTAAGTACTGTTAACAAACCTTTTTAATCTCATCATCAAGCTTGAGGATTGACTGAGCAGCATGGTGTTTACCAAAGTGCTGCTTATCAAAGAGCATTCTAGCTTGATCATTTGCCACCTCATGAACTTGCTGCAGTTTGTCTACTGGTACTGGTAGACCTAGGACATCCATTTTCTCCCTATACACCTTCAGACATCGTTCAAGAATGGCCTTATTGAAAATTTCAACAAGAGATCCCGTTGATGGAATCTCTCCTTTATTCAAAGCCTCAAGAATCTGAAACACAAGGAGTTTTTCTTAAAATCGGATGGATCAGATGCATGTCAATAATAACCACATCAAGTATTTTACCTGCTGCAGGAAAGACACAAATTCCTTCCCATTTAGAGTTCTCCCCTGCACAATTTTTGGTTTTATGATGGATGCAACGACCTGCTTCAACTGCTCCCGCCTTTTTACATATAAGGGATCAAGCTCTTTGTCCTCCATTTCACACAACTTTGTTCTTTGCAGATGAGGCTGCAAAAATAAAAATCAGCACCATGATGCTTTTTTGGGTATACAAAGCACAAGACAGAAGCATCATTGCATCAACATTAATTGGTATCATACATAACATATGTAACGATTGGTATCAGTTACATAACTACATAATGACAATGTTAAACACTCAAAGTGCAACCGTTGAGCAGCCAATGATAATGTAAATATGCTGCAACGAAGTTATCAGAAATGCACCTGGGGTAAGCTAAAAGCAGTGCTGTTGTTGCCCATAACTGCCAAAGAATCTCTGATTTGATTGACCTAAAAAAAACATATAAAACAAATTCTGTAGGAGAGTTTGGATCTCGTATCTTCTGGTAAAAAAGTGTAGACTTCACAAATAACTGTACCTCATCAATATATTTGTCCCCTGCAAAAATATGGACAAAAAAAACATCAATTCAACTATGCATAAGACATCTCTAGATGCTCAAATTTCATTAACCTAACAAATAGTCACTGAGGCCGCTTGAACTAACCACTGTCATTAGGAACCCGCTGGAGGGCTTCATTGACCATCTGTTGAACAGATTTTCCTTCTGCACACAAAGTTACACTCTCAGAGGAAATTTGCATATATTAACATGAGCAAATACAGACAAATACAAAAAATAGGGGCATAACTCCAGTGAAGGACATACTACTTAGAACCAAAATATCATGATCCATGTTATGGTTGTCATCACTCTATCAAGTCCTAAGCCCCTAAAATACTAATGTAGTCGGAAATAATGAATATCAAAGCTATAGCATAGAAGACATCAGCTACTGACTGAAAAGCCCATTCATTCAGCAAGCCATTATGGGGAAAAGGTTGAACTTTATTAAGTACAGGGCAATTGCCCTTGCTCCCATCAATTAGATTAAATGGTAAGTATAAAGAATATTATAGCGCTCACCTCAATAGAGCAATCACCATTTTGACCAACATTAGTACTACATCATCTAATAAACAGTAGAAATGTTAACAGACTAAATTCAAATTATGGATACCCCAGCAGTGTCAAATGGAGGGGAAAAAAGTCGCATATCATTATAATGTCACAATTTTTTCAACATAAAGAAAGGACAAGATAGGCATTTTTAAGAGTTGGCTCCATTTAGCTTTTACAATCCCACACCAAAATCAAGTAAAATGAGCCATATATTAAAATTAAGTTTTCATTTCATAAAAAGCCAAGCTGTTGGGAATGGAGTGGTTTTAATGGTACGTGATCATGCAATAACTGAGGTGTACAATTACAGTTCTTACAGGTTGTTTATGCCACCATTTCTCTCTATCAAATATGGTAAGCTATGCTTCATAGAATCATAAAGTACTACAAGTCTACAACACACATTGAGATCCAAACAGAATGGTCACATACTCATCTGTAGTTTATTACATGCAGTGCATAACAAACACCAAAAGTGTGTTAGAGATATGTTAGAGATAGGAACTCTTTTGCATTTCTTTATCTACCTTTTGTATTACCTTATCTGTATATAGTATACACCTCTTGTACACCCTATATATATTGCTCATTGGGTCTCTGAATACACATATAATATTCATAACATAGTAGCAAAGCAAAGGTTACGGTTAGAATTACTGTAGCCACCGCCGCCTAGCCTCTACTCTCCTCCTCTGCGGCTGACCCGGGAGGACCGATCTTTGCTCCCGGGGGTGGCTCTCTTTGGCTGCTGCACCTCCGCTATCCCCGCGCCAAGCTTCTTCTTCCCGCTGCTCTACTCTTCCTCGGATCAGCAAAGCCAGGAAGGGAGGAAGATGCCTTGCGCCTTCGGCGGATCTGAGGGAGGTGGAAGGAACGGCGGTGTTGGGGGGTCAGAGAGCGCCATCGCCGCCGGTATTTAGTTTCTGGTGGTGCTCTCTGCACTCTCGCGTTCGCGTGGACCGCGCGGTTGTGATGAGATGGATCTTCCCGTGTCTATCATTGCTTGCTAGTTCAGTTTGTCTAACTAAGAGTTTGCATCTGAAGTGTGCTGTCCCGATTAGGATGCCACAGTCCTTGCGATGCGCCTAGCTTTTGGCCGTGGGACCAGCATACTGTCTCGTCGTGACTAGCCTGGAGTAGCATCACGCTTGGTCCATGCTGGTCCCTGCTCAATATCTTCACATGATGGTAGCTATCCTAGTCTTCAGAACAAGCTACACCCTGGTCCTTGCTTTCTGCTGGAGAGAAAAGCACGATGTTGCTATCTTCTGCTAATTAGTATTTTTTTCTTTGTATCTTTTTCTTCCGTTGCGTCTATCCAAGTCCTACCACTGTATCTTTGAGTTCGTCTGAGCCATACGAGTCCACAAATTTATTGTCAGTCATATAAGCATAGGAATTTTTACATGGCAGCAGTCGTTGCTCTTTTCTTTGAGCTACTGCAGATCCGCCGCCCCAAGCTTTTAAGGCTGTCGCGCTTCTTCCGCACTGCGCCTCCGTTGTGCTTCATATACATTGTGCCGCGCTTCTTCCGCACTGCGCCTATGTTGCGCTTCTTGTGCATTCTGTCACGCTTCTTTTGCATTATGCCTTCGTTACACTTCGTGTGCACTAGCACTGCGCCCCGCCGTCTTGGGCTACAATCTGCGTCGCCATGCTTCTATTTATTCCTCTTCGGCTTGATTTGACAGCTTTCTCTATATTTGTCGGTTTTATCATCTTCTTCGTCGTGTTACTGTGGTCGACTTTACTCCCGCACCTTGTGCTTTATGGGTTGTCGCACGACACCGGATGAGAGATCTTTTGATACTCGACATATTTTCCAAGAGCTGCATGCTACAACGACATTATCAAGACTCGGATTTTGGATTTTTTCTAGTTTAGTGTCAACCCTTTCCAAATGCAATATTATTGCATACGCCTTACATTTGAGGGGAGGGTGTTAGAAATATGTTAGAGATAGGAACTCTTTTGTATTTCCTTATCGACCTTTTGTATTGCCTTATCTGTATATAGCATACACCTCGTGTACAGTCTATATATATATTGCTTATTGGGCCTTTGAATACACACATAATATTCATAACAGTATCTAGGTTAAATTCATACGCCAGTCTAAACTTTTGAATAAACAAAATGACAAATGCTACAGAAATCATGCTAATAGTAACAACAATTCAAGAAGCAACTTACGGAGGAAATCCCTCTGGATAAGCCAGAGAAGCTTTGCTGGCTCAAAAGCAACATCTTGACCCTGAAGAAACAAGCAGCATATTGCATTAACAGTTGTAGATATTCCGATTGTGCAGACTTAGACTCATGAAAATGGAATATTACCTTCACTCTGCTCATCACCATGCAGCAGAACGATTTTTTTAGGAAAATGTTAGTGTCAAAAAAGAATAAAATTGCAAATAGAAACGCAATGAGACAACAAACCTTCCATAGAATTCTTCAGCAATTTCAACAGCAAATGAGAGCCTAGATATGTCAGCTTCACGCACCTGCAATGTTACAACAAATAGATTTGACACACATGTACACACACACACACACACACACACACACACACGAGAGAGAGAGAGAGAGAGAGAACCGTCTCAGGAAGGTTGTAGACAAGCACCGAACTTAAGACAGTTGCCAAAGCAAAGATCCTGCCATGAAAGAAAAAGGTTCCAACAACAATAGTGACCTTTCCATCCGTGAAAAAATAAATCAGAAATAGGTACACAATTCATTTCTAGACACAAACCTATCATCATATACGTTTGATTTCCCAATACTCTCAAATCCTTCAGTGTCAAGATAAAGGACAGACACTTTGGAACCATCAATATCCATCTCAACAGGTGTACCCCAAACCCATATACCTGGAAGAATAGAACATGTATGATCATTACTTGATAAGCTTCAATCTGCAAATAGCAATATAGCTACAAGAACATGAATCCGGGAAAACCACTTCACCTTTAGTTTTAGTATCTCGCATATGGCCAACTCCAAAACCTGCATAGTTAAGTTTATCGTGTTCTCATTAGTCCTAGTATGCATTTTACAAAATCCATGGCTTGTAATACCAGAAGCAGTTCCTACCTTTGTCACATGATAAGGATAGAAGCTGGTTGAGGAGAAAAGACTTCCCAGATCGATACGGACCAATGACCTGTGTTGACAAACAATCGATCATTGAGGTACTGCACTCAAAATTGTGCCCAAGCAGACTTTAAGATTGTGCTTTAGCTTTATTCAAGAAAACAAATTGGCGAAAGAGTTAAAGCTCTTCCGAATTATAAGTTCAAACTTACAGCAACAACAGCGATAGGAGTTTCAATCCTTCGAATTGCCTCTAGACCTTGTTCTGACAGACGGAGTTTAGTGTGGCCATAATCTGGCTCCACGATTGGAAACCTGTATAAGTGAAGTAGCGAAGTTGCTTGCATCAGGGTTGTCTGAACTAAGAAAGTACTCGCTTCTATCCTCTCATTGTAACCCCAGTGTGCTTTCTCACTCAACATGAGTGTGCAGTGTGCCATAATCTATGAAGAACTCACATTCACTGAATTGAAAAAAGGGGTGGATTCTTACTGATCTAGCAAAGTTTGAGAGAAATTAACCAGCTACCAGCTATCTGGACAGCCGCCTAGCACATATCTTCACCAAATTATGTAATAGCACGAAAAAAAAGCAACCACATTTATTAATAAGCTCCATAACGAGCATAATTCATCAATGCAGCCATTGTGCAATCGAAGTCCATATTGCAATACAGCTTGCAAGGTGCAACATTTGCACCTGTTCATAAGTCATACACTAACAAAATGCCAAAAATCCGTCCGCTTGGCCTTCTCCATGTACGAGTCACAGAGTACAAACCACCTATTATTCCTCGACATCTCACCAAACTTGTTCTTTTAACTTCCCTTCAATGGCGACATGAGAAACACACGACGAAACGGTGTGGGATTGGGAAACGAAAAGCGAACCAGAATTAGCACCTCATTGCATCGTACAAATCACTGACCGTTTCCCATTCAGACTCTACTATACCTTATCATCGCGTTGCATGCATCACCCAAACCAACACACGCGCACGCACTAAGCTGGCAATAGACGCAACCCAACATTGCGCAATCCAATGCAAAATCGGTTCCGCGCCCCAAGCACAAGCAACGCAATCGCTACAAAGTTACCAACAAAGCAAAATCGCGGAGCAGAATCGAAGCTTACGCGCGCTCCAGCTGGTCGGGTTCGGGATCTCCCGCGACGGCGGCGGCGAACCAAATCAGCGCCACTGCGCAGATCCCCGGAGCCCAACGCACCGTCCGCCCCCACCCCATCTCTGCCCACACGGACAAGCACCACCACCTCCTACTCCCCTCCTTTACCCAGATCTCCACCCCACGAGAAAACGCGACGACCTAAGCGCCCCAATGCGGCGAAGCGAGCGGCAATGGCCGGCGCGGGGGCGCCATCACCTGGACCCCAGGCGGCGCGGCGAGGGGAGGGATCCAGCAATGGACAACAGGAGCGAGCGCGAGGCGTGGAGATCTGGGGCTAGGGTTTTGGCGAATGGATTCGGGGTTGCTTCGACGAGAGGGAATTGGAATCGGAGACGACGACGAGGTCGGAGAGGAGTGAGGTGGAGGAGGAAAATTTGGGGGAGGGAACGAGTGACGCGAGGCCTCGGCTCGCCTCCGTATTTAAGCGGGTAATTGTTTTTTTGCTCTATATCGCGTGATTAACGTCGTTAATCATGTTTATTAAGCCATTTAACCGGCCCGTGACGTTTTCCCGGGCCCGCATGGCAGTGGGACTGGGGTGGTGTGGTGCACGCGAGCTTGGGCTTTTGGGGGCAGCCACGGCTCCGACTTGGCGGCGATGGCGAGATCTCCCTGGGGATGGGGGAGCGCACGTTAGCGGGGCCCACATGGCGGTGACTGGTCCCCTGTTGGAAACTCTAACTGCAAGCTTCATTGCTGCATGCGTTGGGTGCCCGTCTGATGCGGAGTATTTGACTAAATGTCGCGATTCTTAAATGAAGTATCAAAATTAGTCCACTCAAAATTATAAAAATAATATTTTTATCATGCGAATTTGCTCGCGGCAGTCTAGAATCGTCGCATATGACCTACTACAGGCAAATTCACACGATAGAGATGTTATTTTTATCATTTTTGACACGAGGATGTTAGTTTTGCTATTTTATTTCAAAATAAGGCTAAATGAGCTAAAAACTCTCTTATGTGCTATGGACTATAGTATTGACAACTGTATTTTGTACCTATGAAGCACGTCTGATAGTAAGGTATTTGCCCAACCGTTGCAAGTCTTTGAGAGCTCTTTTTTGTTACGCATTTGGTTAACGGAATTCAATTTCAAAGGATAACGCTATGGCCTAGAAGTCCGATACATCGGACGCCCGCTCGAGCCCACTTCAACCCACTCAAAGCACACTCTCTCATAACCGAATGCAAAATATCAGATGATTCACTCACACCCAAGTCGCATTTGCGCCTCTCCCTTCCCAGCAACATCCACTTCTTCTCCTCCCCCTCAAGTGGCTTGCTGGTCGTCGATGGCCAAAGCCAGCCACCACTGTAGCCACACACCTCCCCCTCCTCTCTCTCCCCGTCCAAGGGTGGATGGATCTCGTCGGATCTGTCGCCGCTACCGCCAGAACTCGTTGCATCTGACGATGTCGTGGTCGAAGTAGTTGGCAGCGACGAGTGGAGGATAACACGATTGAGGGCGGCGAGTGTGAGAAACCTAACAATTAAATTAAGCTAGCGACGATAAGCGATGAAGCGATAAAATAAACACATCAACGCAATAATTACAAACAAATTGAACACATAACAAGTCAATAATATTCGGATTATATTATCAGACTTAACAATAGAATTTTTCAAATCAAACATACATCATCGTTACAAACTCGTAGATAAATTACAATATGAATTATTACAACAATAATACAACATCGTTATAACTCACAGTCATTTACAAGAACCCATTACAAGCGAAATTAAAGCATTAATGCAAACTCAAAATTTATTACAAGAATTATTTACAACAAATCAAAATACAAGTTACAACTTTGAGTACATTACAAAAGAAAAATAATAAAATCTTGCATGTTGCCTCGAACCCTTCCTTGCATCCTTAGTTTGTGTACCGCCAGTGGATAGCACCTTCCTCGGCTGACCCGATACACTGCCCACGTTTCCATTTTTCAACAAAGACCAAAAGACCGGTAACAAACTAAAAGCTATAAATTTAAGTTAGAGTAAGAAGGGTGACGTCGAGTTAAAGCTCATCGAAGTTCCCTAGTTGACCTAGGACAGTCAGCATCATCTCACTTTGGTGGGTTTCATCACCCAACATTTTAGAAATCCGACACTCACGTTATACCGACTTACCTTCGCCGCAGAAATTTAGAGAATAGTAGCAGAAACATCCTTTGGACCAAAGGTCCTTGAGCCAACAGATTGGTGTGAGCCAAGAGGATAGGGCAAGGGCAAAGATGACATGCACAGAGCAATAGAAAGAGGCATACCAAAATGCCTTCCATTCATAAGCATCCATCCTCACAAAGCCATACAAAAGCCCTTCATTCACAAGCACAGCCGAAGCAAAGCCATTCACAGCCAAGAGCCAACCAACCTGAGCAAAGCCAACACAAGTCCTTCCATCTCCATCCCATCGCATTTCCTTCCCTCAAAGCGAAAGCCAACAAAGCAAAGTATTTGAGCTAAGTGATTTGCTCAGCCAAGAACAGAGGGAAGCCAAGCATCACCACACCATCATCACTTACAAAACCACCCTAAGAGAGCAATCGGAGGAGAGGAGCGCAAAGGAGATGGGAAAGACCGAAGGAGCGTGGATGGCAGTAGCGTCGACCCACAATCATCAACGACCATCGGGACCACACCAAGCTAACAAGAACCAGGAGGAATAGAAGGGACCGACAAGAACAAGTGGAAAGTTCCATCATCCCCACGACCATCGTCATTGTCATTCCATCCCCAAACCGACCAAGCTAACCAACGTAGCCCACATTCACCCCACTGTCATTTTATCCCAAAAAAAAGGAACCACCCAGTATGAACTAAGCCTTTCACAGAAAACATGCAACACTAACATTCGGCAATAACCACAATATCCACTCAATCCATCACAGAGCAAGGGGGGCGGAGTAGAGAGGAGAGTAGACAGAGTAGTATACCTCGGCAACACCATTGCTAGCACAGCTACAAGCACCCAACGGCCTCGCACTCCCCGGCGTGCGAAAGGCCTCGGCCCCACCGTAGCTAGCCACGATAGCAGCCCACCTCCATCGCTTTCTTCATGCAGGAGTAGAAAGCAACACAAATCAAAAAGAATAAATCAAACCCAAGCCATAACGGAAGCAACAAACAACAAAAGCCCAAAACTCGGCCTCAACTCCCAAAATCCGAGCGGGAGGGCCAAGCCACAGCGCAGAGGGAGGGGCGGGCACACACGGGCCAGAGTGCAAGGGAGGCGCATGCCAAGCCAGGCGGGCGAGGCGCAGGAGGCGCCGAGTGGGCCGAGTGGCGCGGGTGTAGGCGAGCAAGCCAGGTGAAGGATCTAGACCCGCTATTATGAGTTAATGGAGTGTTTTGGTGATTAATGACAAATCTAATTGTGAGACTAACATTTCTATTTCTATATCTAGTGTGTAGTCTCATTTGGATATAAAGGTGAAATTCAACGAGGTATGCATTCGACATATACTCTTATATAATGTTGCATTCCTCGGATCCAAAATATAGGTTGAACTCCACCATAAGTATATCTTGAATATGTGCATATGTTTCTATTTACACATTTGTGTATGCACACATTTAGGGGGAGCTCATTCTATATTTTGTGGTTTCACTAGTATTGATCCATATTTTGTTTACCACATATATTTGGTATCCTTACTTTGAAATATATCCATATGAGTATACAAAACTTGTGTAGTCTTTGTATACTTATGTTTTGAGTATATAGAACTTGTGTAGTTCTTGTATACTCATGTTTTGAATATATAAAACTTGTGTAGTTCTTGTATATTCATGTTTTGAGTATATAGAACTTATGTAGTTCTCGTATACTCAAGTTTTGAGTATGTAGAACTTGTGTAGTTCTCGCATACTCAAGTTGTGAGTATATATATGCCTTGTGTAGTGTATATATACTCATATTGTGTTACTTTTATTAATTCATTTTATGTGTGATTGAAATAGTTATCATCAATTACCAAAGAGGGAAAGATTGAAGTATCTTGTCCCACCATTATGTGTTAATGGTATGGTGTGGTAATTAATGATAATCATATTGTGGAACTAACTTTTTCCATGAGTTGGATGTATAGGTTATGTTCTAGGATTATGAAGACTTGGGATGATCATGAGTTGATCATCAAGTCAAGATTCAAGTGAAGAATACATCATGTGTTGATGCATATGAAGAGTTTGAAGAAAAAGAAAATCATCGTGTGTCGATGATGTTCAAGAAGAGAAGATGATCATAAGTTGATCATCAAGACAAGAGAAGACCCATCATGTGTTGATTGTTGACGCATGTCAAGACCCGGGATGAAGAAATCATCATGTGTTGATGATGTTCAAGACAAGATCCCGAAGTGAAGAAATCATCATGTGTTGACGATTGTCAAAGTCAAGGACCCAGACTTGAAATGTTGATGTGTGTCATCAAGCTTCAAGAAGATGCAAGGTAAAAGTATGACTAGCTAGGGCTAAGGATGTGTTCATAGTCTTTTACCGGTCTTGGTGTTTGGTTGGAAGACTGGATTGTTAGTATAGGTTGTCGTACTATTAAGAGGGGTCTTGACTAGTAGCATGAGTTAGTCATGTGTTGATAGCTCATTGAGTTTGCTCTAGCTCATCTATGTATGGAGCTATTATTTACGAATGTGTTTTGCGAATAATTGATGCTCATGCATTTAATTTTTGTAGTATGGGACTATAGTTTGCAAATGTGTTTTGCAAATGGTTGAAGACCATGCACCTTAGCCTTGTCGCATGATGCTGTTATTTGCGAATGTGTTTTGCAAATAGTTGGAGCTCATGTTTGATTTCTTGTAGCATGTGACTTAAGTTTGCAAATGTGTTTTGCAAATGGTGTAAGTCCATGTACCTTATTCCTTATGGTATGATTCTAAAGTTGGCAAATGTGTTTTGCAACTTGTTAGGAATCTTACCTGTGATCCTTGTTGGCATGGCTTATCAATTGGCAAATATATTTTGCAATTGTAATTGTTTGTGAAGCCATTGCTATTTCTGTCAAGATGATCGGTAGTTCTGGCGTTATAACTGCGGCACTACCGCAGGCCGGTTGTTCCGAAATCCAGCGGTATGTTTTTTTCCAGAGAGCATCCTTTTTGGGACTTAGCTGATTTTCTAGAAGAGCGGTAGTACCGCCATGTTGGGAGCGGAACTACCGCACCGCAAGTTCGGAAATTGGCGCTGTACGTTTTTTCTAGAAGGTGCCATGTGTTGGACCTGAGTGGAAGCGGTAGCACTGGCGAGTAGAAACGGAAGTACCAGAGTACGGAAGTACCGCGAGTTGAACGGTGGTAGTTCCGTATTTCACTTTTCAACAGCTAGTTTCTCGTCTGATATAGCCATTACTGTGCTTGTCGTGTAGGTGCGGTAGTACCGACCATAGAACGGCGGTAGTTCCGCATGTGCTGATTTTTCTGCAGTTTGTCCTCCAATGGCTAGTTTTTGTGTGTAGGCTATATATACTCACCTTGGCCGGTTGGAGAAGGGTTGTTGGAGTTCCTTGACACCTCTATTGAGTCCCTTGAGTTAAGAGCAAGCCTCTCATTTCTTTTGTGCATGTGTTGCACTTAGTGAGCTTGGAGAGCAAACCCTAAGTGCATGTGTTGCCTTAGGTAGTGGATTGTATATCCACTTGAGCGTTGACACTTGATTAGTTTAAGTGAAAGTTGAGTCTTGTTGCTCTTGGTGTTTGCCGACACCTAGACGGCGTGGAGGCGTCGTGACCGGTGATCTTCTCAAGAAGCTTGTGAGAAGGCCCGGCGTGGTTGCGAGTGGTTTGGTGCTCGCCATCTCTGGAGTGGAGGAAGAGCAACCTTAGTGGAGCGAGGTATTGATTCGTGTTGGAACCGGCCCAAATGGTTGGATTTACCTCGGAGGTGTTGGCTTAATTAGTGGAGCCGGTCCAACGTGGTTGGGCTTACCTCAACGTGGATTAGGGGAGACCGGCAAGTCTTCAAATACCACGGTAAAACATAATTGTATCATCTTGTTTTATCTTGTGCTTTACTTTGAGCAATTTACATTACATGCTTTAATTGCTTATATATCTTTGTATGATTGCTCTCATTGTATTGTATTCATATTGTTGGTGCACTTAGGGAAGCCTAGTTGATTTAGGTTTTAATTGTGCAAAACCAATTTGTTATTTGCTTCCGCATTATATATTGGTTTTAGCGCTAAAGATTTTTAAAACCGCCTATTCACCCCCCTCTAGTCGGCCAACTCGATCTTACACCAGCGGCGGTGGCGCCATGGGTCAACCCGAGAGAGAGGGAGGGAGCCCACCATGAGCAAGGTTTCGGGAGAAGAATGCTCAATCTCAAACTCCGACGATAATGAGGACTCCTCAACTCCCTCCACATCAACTCGATACTTCATGGCTCAAGGTAATAAGAGGTAAATGGCGATGAGCCTTCTTATGATGAGTTGATGGGCATGTTAGAAGAGCTAAATGAATATTAAGGAAATGAGAAATCAAAATTCAAAGTTTTGAAGAAAGAGTTTGTCTCACTTCAAAACAATTATAATGTTTTAAAGTATGAACATGAAACTCTCCTCCTAAATATGCTAGATAGTTCTAAGGTGGATATAGACGTTGAATGTAATTTATTAGATGATATGCCATGTGTAGTTGCTAACCCTTGTATTTCATCTAAGGTTAGTGTATCCACTTCATGTGATGATTTGCTAGATATGCTTTGTTGCTCTAAATTAGATGCTCCTATTTCCTCTATGCTTGTTGAGACTAATCTTGTAGAGGAAACTAATGAGCTCAATGCCCAAGTCACAAAATTGAAGAATGACTTGGAAAGAAGCAAACAAGGGAAGGCCACTCTCGACGATATATTGAGCAAGCAAAGGTGCTTGCAAGATAAGAGTGGAATTGGCTTTACTCCTAAGAAGAAGGAGACTAGCAAGACAAGGCACAATGCAAGACACACGAAGAATATCAAGTGCCATGGAATCAATGGAAAGAGCCACTATGCCTCCGTGTGCCCTAATCATATGAATGTCAAGACTAGACATTCGAAGAAGAGGCAAGCCGGCAATAAGCAAGAAGTAAAGACAAGTAGGGGAAGCAAAAGCCTAACTTGCTATAATTGCCAGGAAAAGGGACATGTTGGTAAACAATGTCCCAAAGGTATCACTCCTAAGCTTATTATTTATAATAATGATTATTTGCTTAGGAAGGGTATCAATGGCAATGTGTTTGCTAGAATAGTTAGTTCACACAACTATTACTAGGGCCATTTGGGTGCTCAAATCTATTGTGACTAACATTCGTAGACCCAACCAAGTATTGGGTACCAAAATGCACTTTAATGCTTAATAGGTACTTGGAGAGGCATTGGAGGCTTGGCTTATTCATATAAAGATGGATTTCATCATATATCAAAATTGGAGCCAAGCTTGAGGATGATCACTTCATATTAAGAACCAATGCCCTTTCGGTAACAAGTACTTACTTTGAAGTATCTAGCCCCTTATGCCTTGCGTATGTTGCATTTCATGAAAATCATATTAAAAAAGGGGTGTTTCTCTTGTTCATAATGTTCATTATTAATATCTTGAGCAAGATGGATGTGGCACATTAAGGGGGAGTGCTAAATCATGATCATGTATATCACATCCCTAAGTGTGCCCAAATAAATTAAGTGCTAGTATTGTTTTTCAAAAATAAGCCTTTTAGCCAAAAGTCAAAAATTTTATAACTATTAGTAATTCTTTGAAAAATTAGTTGCAAAATGTATACAAATACTTTTCAAAGGTTTACCATAGGTTATGGCTTTAGAAAAATCTATTTTCAGTGAAAATGCATTTCTAGCCAAAATCCTACATTATGGTATCTTGTTTTGGACCAAAACTAGATTTTTGTGTAAAATCTATTCTAAAAGCAATTTGAAAATCTTGTCAAAAGGAAAATCGTAGAGTTGGTTATTCTAAATATTTTTGGTATTCAAAAGATTTCCAAAAGACCAACCTAGAAAAGGATATTTGATTTTTCAAACTCGTCCAAAATACTCTTTTGACCTAAGTGGTCACTTTCTAGCACTTAAGTGAGTTTTGCCATATGAACCAAAATTCTTCACATGAATATGTTCATAATGGTATTTAAGGCTCATACATGAAATAGAATGCTTTAAAATTCATCATTTGCTCAATTTGGATATTTTGATGAAACTTCATGAAAATATGTTTCATTTGCGAAAACCAAAAGCTTAATTTGTAAAAACTATTTAAGGTTTGATTTTCATGGGCTATATAAGTTGGAAATACTCCAAATATGTTTATTTGATTGATTGTGCAAAGAATTGAAGTAAAATACAACAATTCCCTCTTTTCTTCTTATTCCAAGATCAATCCGTGAAGTTCCAGGAAAATCGGAACTACCGGCGGTATAACAACGGTACGACCGCGTTGCGGTACTATCAGAATCTAAATGGCGGTACTTTCGTATCCCGGAATGACTGCAAGTTACACGTTGGTTCTACCGATTTTTCTGTCAAAACAGTCATTTCATATCATTCAATTCTAAAATCTTTTGTGGCTGCTTCCTATGGTCAAGTTGATCCTTGCTATCCTTGCTAGCTTCTCACTACTGTTATTCCTTGATTACAAATGTAATTGCATCTTTCAAGTGGTATTCTTTTCAAAAGTGATAGCTTCTCTTGATCATCTTGATTTTAGCATGAGATTTATCTTTTCAAGTGACATCATCTTATTCGTTAAAATGGTATCTACATTTCTTCCATGTCAATCAAAATCCTCTCTTATCTAAAAGCTCAAGTATTCTTTGTATAGGAGTGGATTCTCTCTTCCTCTCTTCTCTTTGAATGCTTTCTTCGAAGATCAATAGAAGAGAAGTTCGAGCACCTTGCAAGCTTTAGTTATGCTTTTAAGTGGTACCAAGTATTTACAAATGGAATCAACTATTCTTCTTATCAAGTGCTTTTCGCATAAGTGGTATCAAGTTTCTACAAGTGGAATAAATTTCCATGATATCATTTGCCTTTGCAAGGTGTATCAAATGTCATCATGAGTTTTGATGGATCTAGTTTAAAGAGATGACAAGATGGAAGATGAACCTTTGTGTGTCAAAGGAGAAAGAAGATTTTTCAATAGAAATCTTTGTGTAAGGGGGAGTTTTTCTTTGTGAAAAACCTATTAATATTTTTGGGCTTAATTAAAAATTTGGGTAAAGTATTAATATTGAAAAAACTATTTTACCTGTTTGCCCAAAATATTTTATGGATCTTGTGAATGAATGTGTTTCATTCTATTTGCTTCATTGGTTATTCTTGAAGTGGTTTTGTCAATCTTATGCAAGATTATCCGTTTGAACAAGTTTTTTGTGAAAAAAGCAAAAAAATTTACAAGTGGGTTTTTACAAGTGGTATTAGTTTAAACAAGCCTTCTAGTCAAAAGGAGTTTACAAGTGTTACTTGTTTTAAAGGCTAGAGTCTTGTGAAAAATCAAAACTATTTTTACAAATGATATCCTGTTTTAAGGGTTAAAATATTTATGAAAAATCAAAAGTTTTCAAGTGGCATTTTAATTGCTTTCAAATGCGTTTGATTATATCTTAAAACAAATATCTTATTGGCATTATTCCAAATTGCTTTATTCTTCTCGGCCATACAAAAGGAGTTTGTAATCTTTTTAGAGATATTTCAAAATAGAGAATATTTGAATTTGTTTCAAATATTGTTTCAAGTGGTTCTCAATCGTCTGGTTTAAAAGGGGAGAAAGTTTTGTGATCAATAGGTTTGTGGTCTATTTTGTTTCTCCTCACATTCTTGAGAATAATATCTCCATTGGTCATGAATATAAACTTCATATTCTTTGTGACCAAGTTTCTCAAGTTGTAAAGATCTCTCTTTTGACCTTACTTTATTTTTTCATGTTTTATGTCAAAAGGAGAGAACATTTCAAATATTAAATACAATGATTTCAATTGCCAAGTTCTTTGCTTTGCAAAACTTATTTCTTGGCTTTAGATTTGTTTTGGTCTTTTTAGTGTTTAATACCAAAAGGGGAAGAATTTTTATGTTATCAATGTATATCCCACCTCGAGCACAGGCTAGCTCACGGCCTGACAAGAAACCCGTAAAATAAAAATTCTAGAGATTTGCACCTGATCGACGAGATGCTATTAGATTAGAATTGGACAAGCTACTTAAAGCAGGCTTTATAAGAGAAGTCGACCACCTATAGTGGTTGACTAACCCTGCAATGGTTAGAAAATCTAATATTAAGTGGCGTATGTGTGTAGACTTTACTGATATTAATAAAGCTTGTCCAAAATAGGATTTTCCTCTTCCTCATATCGATTAGTTGGTTGACTCTACTGCTGGTTGTGAAATATTAAGTTTTCTAGATAGATATTGTAGTTATCATCATATTAGTATGTGTATAGATAATGAAGAAAAGACTACATTTCCTACACCATTCGAAATATTTTGCTATGTTAAAATGTTGTTTGGTCTAAAAATGCTAGCACTTCTTTTCAACGCTTGATGCAAACGATTTTTTACCTCACCTAGGCCAAAATTTGGAAGCTTATGTTGACAATCTAGTTGTAAAAAGCATCAAGCGACTTAATCATATTTCCAACGTGCAAGAAACATTCGACAACCTCAGAAAACGTTGTTTGAAACTCAATCCTAAGGAGTGTGTGTTTGGAGTCTCGTTAGGAAAATTGCTTGTATTCCTTGTCTCTGCACGAGGAATCGAAGCAAATCCTGAAAAGATAAAGTCCATTGAACAAATGTGCCCTCTGACCACAAAGAAAGAAGTCTGAAAACTCTTAGGATCCATGGTGGCTTTAAGTTGTTTCATCGCATGACTGGGAGAAAAATGACTTATTTTTTCAAACTTCTAAGAAAACATGAGGATTTCGAGTGGTCTGTGAGGCAAACATTGCTTTTGAGGATGTCAATAGGTATCTTACGAGTGCTCCTGTTATGGTTTCTCTGACATCAGCCAATACACTCTTAATATATCTAGCTGCCACACCACAGGCAGTGAGCGCAGCATTGGTTGCCAAACTTTAGAACGTTCAACGACCAGTTTACTATATAAGTAAAGTTTTATACGGGCCTAAGGAGCACTACCCTCATGTCTAAAAACTTTTATATACACTCCTCTTGTCTTCGAGAAAACTGCGGTATTATTCTCAAGCATACAAAATAATTATGTCATATGAGTTTCCCTTATGAGAGGTCCTCTAGAATAGGGAAGCAGCGGGACCCATGGCAAAATGGTCGGTTGAACTTGGGGAGTTCGACCTCCTTTTCGTGTCCTGGACGGTTATTAAATCCCAAATCTTATCAAACTTTGTCGCCAAATGGACAAATTCTGAACCTGTTCAAGATCCCTAGTACAATTCCCATGACTAGTGGATGATGTACAATGACGGGTCACTTACGCTCAGTGGCTCGGGGTACGTATCGGAAGATAGAAAGCTTGAAAAGTATTTTTTCGGTTTCGAGGTATAATATATCCCTCGAAAGTATAATTTCCTCGTGGACCAGTTCGCTCGAATGACTTCTTCCAGATTACAAGTACCAAAAGGAGTCACCTTGGGACAGCTCCAGAAGCCTTCTCTGGTCGAAACATGAGAAACATCTCCTATTGAGACAATGTAACACCCCAGCCCAACATTGAGTCTAGAATGTCACTAAACTACTCTAACTATCAATTTAACATCATTTTATGATAAATTACAGCAAGCATATCAACAATAAAACCTATCCACGAGTCACAAAAACACAAGCATAATACTAAGACAATCATAGATAAATTAGACCTAGGAGCATAGCAAAATAATAAATCAAGATTAACATAAACCAAGCATCTAAGGTTATTCAATACCATCATGTCCTAGATATAAATATTCATGTCATTCTAAAAGTTTCTCATGTCCAATGAATCAACTAATTGGGTGAAGTGCATGATTCCAAGTGCGCTAGCCCTTCAGAGTAAAACATCATCCTTTGGTCACCTAAAAATAACAATAGAGCAAGAATGAGTCCAAGACTCAGCAAATACATAATAAAGCCATAAACAATAGTTTATTAACCATAATCAAAGTTATCATCATCATCCATTTAGTTAATGCCATTGTCATTCTCAAACAAACAAGCCATATTCCATATAGGTAAAGTTGCACAATTTAACAATTTACTTAGATATGCGAATGCACTAACATGCTCATGCTCATATGCATCTCATCAGCTGATACCGGTATAGCGGAGTGTTCACCCGTCGATGACACACTCTATCCTTCACTCCCGTGAAGTCCCCACCGAAGCAGGATTTTATCTAGAGCACTCCGGACTAGTCATGTATCGTTCTCACCGACCTCACCGGAATAGTTACATGACTTTCTCACCGACCTGGCTCATGCAACTCATATCATGATGAATGTAAATGATGTGATATCTTTATTTATTCATCAACATAGTCCATCTCATTAACTCAATATCTCCTCCTCATTATCTCAATATCATAATCTCATTCACTCAAGGTCATCAATATCATGTATAAGAATAAGCTGAAGGAAAGCATAATAAATAGCATGATAAGTAACAACAATGATCATGGTGAACAACCCATTGTTCACCACTCTACCATGTACTTGCCTTCCATTGTGGCGAGTTAGGAGGCAACGACGGAATTTCTCCACTCCACCTTGCCCCCAAATCGGCGAACAAAATTGCTTGCCGCAGGAGGAGGGTGGCGGCGGTTGGAGAGGGGAGGAGGGTGGCGGCAGGGAGGGAGTGGGGAGAGAGAGGGGAGAGGCTAGGGTTTGGGGAAGGAAAAACCCCCCCTTGGTTGGCCTCTCTCATGGGCCCCTCCTGGGCTGCGGCCCAGGCCCAGGTTGTCGGAAGATCGCTTAAAACCCCCCGCTGATTCATATTTTCTCATTAGCTCCTTCTGAAACTTATTATAATACGCCGATTTACTTTTGGGGTATTACATTCTACCCCCCTTAACAGGATTCGACCTCGAATCTACATACCGATCTACTCGAAAGAAAACTGCGACTGGAATTTAACAATGATAACCACGTACCAGAAACGAATAGGTCTAGGTACTGCTCGCGGAAGTGGGTCTCTAGCTCCTAAGTGGCCTCTCTCTCGGACTAGTGAAACCACAACACAAAGGCGTAAAACGACGTTTGTCCTAACACGCAACCTGAACTTTCTAGGTACACTTATCGAAAGAGGATCGAAGGTAAGACGTTACTCGAAGGTCAACGTCTTTAACTAAAACTCCGACTTTGAATGGTTCAGCTGCTCACTCAGCACCATAACACACCAGACGTTGCGTACTTCCCGTATGCACCCGAGACGGTCAAAGCGAAATGCCAACTTCCAAATTCCTACAAGCTGCCGGAAGCGAGCAGGTGTACGGGGCCACCTTCCCTTTAGTGCGAAAGAACACAACATGATCAAAATCGAACTCTTCATCTAACAAGGAACACCTACTTTAAACAAGAATGCACAACAAATCTGGTTCTTAAACCACTGACTCACAAAGAGAATCCAACTGGAAATAGAGAGTCTTCATCGCACCCACGCAATACTAACTCCCCACCAAAAGGGTTAAATTCCAACTTTGACTATTCGTCACGAAAACACATCCATTTCCTAAATAGGCATATTACAAATGGACACCACGACAGCCAAAGGAGAAATCACTCGAAATCCCATACCAAATACTTGCGATTTGTCTGAATTGGAAAGAATCAACATGCCAACACAACGCCAACACAGATTGCAGAAAACAACAGTCAACAACACATAACTCAAACGAAATCGGAAAGCGCTTCACTAACAGAAACATCCTTTTCCTCAGTTTCTCTTTTAGGAGTAAAACTTCTCTCGAACCTTGGAATTCGAATTCATCGCACACCACATGAGCTTAAACCTTTTAATTGAACATCCTCAAATTATGCTCAAACTGAAATACATCATTAACACCATTGTGAAGAGGCTCCATTGAATCCTCTAATTACTCTAGGCATCTCATTCTACTAATCAACATTAATTTGATTGAAGGCACCCAAAGCGCCACAAAATAGATCCCACACAATCACATTACCTCTAATTTTCAAGAACAACTCAGAATCCTCAGTACACACGCTCATGTACTACATCAGAAAGGTTCTATCAATGATCATTCCACTGCTCAGGAAACTCTATTATTCCACTTTCTTTACACACACTCATTGTGTGACCAAAGGTCTAGCATAAAAATGTAAAGCCAGTTAAACCTCTAAGACCCTTACAATGAACTTACGGTATACTTGATAGGAAATTCTTTGATCGGATAACTAAAATTCTGGAATCCAAACAATATCCTCAATCATTAATATCAACATTCCTCACTAATCAAGTAACTGCCTAATGTGATTAGCTTCACCAAACTTGAACCCACTAAACCACACTATTCCATTTCACCCACACGACCACAACATACACATTCGCAAGACTCTAACTAATTGACCAAGTTCCAAACTTTTGAATATTTCAATATTCCACCGACATGAACAAGGGTTCTTGAATTACAATTCACTATTGGTTTTACTAGTTGTAACAACATAATCAGTTTTACCTCAACGACCATCATTCCTTTTGGATCCAATTCTCTACAAGATTTATATCACAAAATCAATTCTTCCTCCAATGCTCTTGAAATAACTTACAACATCAGGTCTCACATCAACATATACTTGACCACTACTAACCGGATGCCACTGTATACCCCATAAGGTTTTGTAAAATAAATTGATGAAGTGGCAAATAAAATATTTTTTTTAGCACCCGAAAAAAAAATGTTTTCTTTTCGCAACAATCATAAGACCGGGAGAAATAGACAAATAACAAGGATCTCGAAAAAGCAAAAGCAGAGACCACAATTGAGGGCACAAGTCCCACAAAAAGAGAATATGAAATCTCAAATAAAACAAAGCACCACTTTTGAAAATCGAGAAACTCCTGTGGAGCAAAAATAGAAAGTTTAGGCACACTTCAAGTAAACTGCGAGTTACAAAACTTGACTATGATATCGAATACTTCTACTTCACTCTTTCTTTAACAAAGAAAGTAATTCTTTTTTTTATAACGTCACGTTGCCCACTCAAGCAAGAAAAGTTGTAAGACCAAATCACATGAATCACTTAAGAACCAATAAAGCTTTCCAACAAGCCACTTGCTCAATCCAATCCCAGCTACTACATAAACCATGAACTACAAAAGATCACGGATGCAAAACTTGAAAATTTTCATTTGAGCGATACCACGAGTGACGATCAAATTACCTTCTTTCTATAAGAATCGATACACACTACCAATCTATTGCTGATAATCTTACTAACATCCAGAATAATACACTGTTAACGAAAATTCATCATAGTCTAACCTTCCATTGTACAGCTCTCTAAAACTCACCAAACTGTTTCATACTACTTTATCATCTCGTTTTCAAATCGAGAGTCCAACAAAAGCTTACAAACTACTACAACAACTTTATTTTAGCAGAGATCTACTACATAAATCAAAATGTTATACCAAAACCCTTTCATTATGGACATGCTATCGTCTGACAATTCCACTATCATGAAAACATAGGCCACCAATTAAATCCCACAGTTCAACTCTTATAGATGCTCAACACCAAACGTCAACACACAATTGTTGCACTCCAACCACTGTTGCTATCAACTGGCTTCATGAAGAAATCTAGATGCTACCTACTTTCCTTTTCAAATCACATGAACAATCATAAATACATGTTCAACTGTCCATCCTCATATTCATATTTCGGTGCAAAATCCCGACAAAACTTCCAAAATCATAGCCTTCCATCGATCAAAAAGTCTCAACAACTCTGCAACCAAATTCCTCCAATTATTCTAGTTAAAATAACTATCTAGAAACTCCTTCCATAATATAAAATCATCTAGTATCTACAGATAAGATAACTCCAAGATTAATATCCACTATAGTAATAATCTAGCATCTCCCCAACTTTTCCTTCCCACACAGTAAGATTAATCCACTGAGACCAACTAATCCAACAAGTTTAGCAAATCTAAATAATTTTAATGGTCATACCAGTCATCAATGTTCTACAATTCTTAATATCTCCTTTTAATCCAATTAGGTATAGCCATACTATTAATCATAGTTCATCAAGAACTACCACATGACACCATCAAGTTAATCAACTTTCCTTCCAAGGTTCTTGGTTAAGATTGATTATACACCACACTACAGACCCAACTTGATAACCCATACCACATCCATTAATTTATTTAATTACAACCTTTAACTTAACCACAACAAGACATCGCTAAAGGGTTTTAATATTTTCTTTTATAATAGAGAAGCATTCAACTTCAATACTCAAAATACCCAAAAGAAATACATTGGGTCAAAGCTTCCACATGGTAAAGAACTTGAAAAAGAAAACTTTCGTTATCCAAAATACCAAGCTAACAAATGAGTCATTTTTTCCAACAAGAAAGGCAGATATCTCGTGAAAAGATCAACCTTGCAAATTAACGACGTTCACAAGAAACAACAACAGATCAACAGTCAGGAGAACAAATAATAACTTAATAGAACCAACAAAGACCAATGAAAATACATCAACTGCATTGTAAATACTAACCCAAGAAAATTCAGCAACCGCAACTATAACAGGAATAATCAAATTCAAACTCAAGGAAGAAAACAACTTTTCTAAAGAAACATATCCTCAACACCTGTAACTAAGTTACCCGATGTAAACACTTCACCACTATCATACAACAAACGGTGATATAACTTGGCCATGCCTATGGCCACAACCACAATCTCTACCTCTCGACTATCATGACCCATAGCAATCACATAATCAAATCATAAGTAGTCAGAACAAATTCATAACATAATTCATCAATACAACATAACGAGCGTAAATCGATACTCATCCCATTCCCATCCTCATGCACCAAAGGTGTCAAAATTTTAATTTAATTAACCATTATCAAATTTTGGTTTATTTTACAAGTCCTAAAACAAGTTTTAGCAATTTTAGGTTAACTAAGTTATTAATCTATTCACCACGGACTGAAGCCGCTCGATACCAATGTAACACCCAAATTGTAATACTCAGGAAATGGATCGGTAGAAAGAAAGAGGTCGGAGAGAGCGAAAGAAACTATTTTCAGCGGAAAATTCCATTCGTCGGGGTATACGTTAATTCGAGGCAACTGGGGCGCGATTCGCGACCAGAGGCCCATTAGTGGGCCGGCCACCCACTAGTGGCCGGCCAAAGGGGGCACCACTTCCCCCAAAACCCTACTCCTCCCCTTCCTCCCCAAGCGCCTCTCCTCCCCTTGTGCCGCCCCTCACTTCCTCCCCTCCTCCTAGGCGCCTCCCTCTCCATTGGTGGCTGCCATTGGAGATCCCGGAGCTGCACCCCGTCTTCCAAGTGTTCCTCTTGATTCTTCCTCCGCCAAGGCGATTCGTTCCAATCGGGTTCGTGGAGTTGGAGCTGGCCAAAGAAGGAGAGGAAGGCTTTGGGAAGTTGTTCCTCATCGTTCTTGGGTCTACAAGGGTAACGAGAGACCCATCGCTGTTTGATTGCGTTAGAGTTGTCAATTTCATGTTTTTGGTAGAATCGCGTATTTCTGTTAGTAGATCGGTTCTGTACAGTAGGTTGCAACTCGGTTTTGGGTGCCTTAGAGGCAGAATTGGATGATTTCGCCTTCTAGAGTTTTGTTCCTTATTTCATTAGCTTTCTTTTGGCACCTGGATCACGAATTTTGACCCAGTAGATTAAAAGTTATGGCTGTTTTACTACGCGCTGGTCTGTCAGTCAGAACTGATGGGTATAGTGAGTTGCACCTAGGTTTTGATCTAGTTAGAGTCAGAATCAGGTCAGACACCCAACTAGGTTTTTGAAGATAATTTCACCATGTTTCCAGGATGATAAAAATCACTTTATTTGGATCAGTGGTTTAAAAGTTAGAGCAATTTCTTTAGGGCTGTTCAGATTTCTGGGCAGACTGCAGTTGTAGTTTTTCAATGGATGGTTAGACCCCTGTAATGGCCGAATTAGAGTTTACCCTCAACTAGAGTTTTGTAGCCAGTTAAGTTAATAAAATTTGAGCACTGGTTTCAGGTCTTTTGGACTTACGGTTTTTTATTGGTGAATTTTCTAGTAAAACTGCCAGATTAGGGTTAATTGAAATGGTTGGGTAAATTGATCAAATTGACTTTTATTTGGTTAGTTTGGCTAGAAGATTGAGGGAGGACACGTGTAGCATCGCAATATTCGTTGCCCTCATTTCGATTATATTTTATTGTAGGCGGTGAAGCGGTGTGTGGAGGGGTATCACAATTACCTCCCAACCCGTTGCAGCGCGGCAGGCAAGTAAATTTGTATTCCATGTTTGATGTCACGTATGATGTGTGAATGAATGTTTACATTTGTTCGTATATGTAGATGAATGCCATGTGTTCTTTTCATTTATGAATACTATTCCATATTGACATGTGATCATCATGACATGCATACAATATTTTGGTAAGACCCATCAATTCCAGTATGGGCACTTGAAATCCCATCAATTCCAAGATGGAGTGCGTGAGTCCACCATTCCAATGTGGGCCACATTACGTGAGTCCACCATTCCAATGTGGGCCACGTTGGACGATCGTATGAAACGTTCTTCATACGAATACTTTAAGTGAACACCGACAGTGCTTCACTCGCTATCTGATATATGCTACAATATGTCCATTTCCTTCAATGCACCATTCTACTTCATTCATTCATACATTCGTTTCAGTATATGTTCAAATTGTGTTTGTGATATATGGTGATTGTATGTTTGATTGTTACATCTGATTACTTCTTGAGTCTATTGGCTCATTCTTGCTTTACTGTCTTATTTAGGTAAATGACGAGGAAGAATGATCTTATGGAGGGTAGTTCATCACGATGCACTCACTATCATTTATCAAACAATTTGAGGACTTTTATTATCATTAATTATGATTTGTGTTGCAATGTAATAAGCCCACATGGCCTTGTTTACTTATCTTGCTGAACTGTTTACTTCCATTTCGTTGATTAAGACTAGAGGATGAATGCTTGTTTTCATATATTCACAATAATCGCTTCTTTTTGTTATGCTACTTAATGTTATTCATTTGAAGAGTAGAGATTGTAGGTGACATCTTGACTTCCTTATAGTCAGGGTGTTACACCAGCCCAACATTGAGCCTAGAATGTCACTAAACTACTCTAACTATCAATTTAACATCATTTTATGATATATTACAGCAAGCATATCAACAATAAAACCTATCCACGAGTCACAAAAACACAAGCATAATACTAAGACAATCATAGATAAATTAGACCTAGGAGCATAGCAAAATAATAAATCAAGATTAACATAAACCAAGCATCTAAGGTTATTCAATACCATCATGTCCTAGATATAAATATTCATGTCATTCTAAAAGTTTCTCATGTCCAATGAATCAACTAATTGGGTGAAGTGCATGATTCCAAGTCGCTAGCCCTTCCCCGAGTAAACATCCACACTTGGTCACCTAAAAATAACAATAGAGCAAGAATGAGTCCAAGACTCAGCAAATACATAATAAAGCCATAAACAATAGTTTATTAACCATAATCAAAGTTATCATCATCATCCATTTAGTTAATGCCATTGTCATTCTCAAACAAACAAGCCATATTCCATATAGGTAAAGTTGCACAATTTAACAATTTACTTAGATATGCGAATGCACTAACATGCTCATGCTCATATGCATCTCATCGGTGATCTGGGGTATAGCGGAGTGTTCACCGTCGATGACACACTCTATCCTTCACTCCGTGAAGTCCCCACCGCGAGGATTTTATCTAGAGCACTCGGACTAGTCATGTATCGTTCTCACCGACCTCAGGAATAGTTACATGACTTTCTCACCGACTGCTCATGCAACTCATGTCATGATGAATGTAAATGATGTGATATCTTTATTTATTCATCAACATAGTCCATCTCATTAACTCAATATCTCCTCCTCATTATCTCAATATCATAATCTCATTCACTCAAGGTCATCAATATCATGTATAAGAATAAGCTGAAGGAAAGCATAATAAATAGCATGATAAGTAACAACAATGATCATGGTGAACAACCCATTGTTCACCACTCTACCATGTACTTGCCTTCCTTGTTGTGGCGAGTTAGGAGGCAACGGCGAATTTCTCCACTCCACCTTGCCGCCCAAATCGGCGAACAAAATTGCCGCCTTTGCGGGAGGAGGGTGGCGGCCGGTTGGAGAGGGGGAGGAGGGGGTGGCGGCTTGGGGAGGGGAGTGGGGAGAGAGAGGGGAGAGGCTAGGGTTTGGGGGGAAGGAAAAAACCCCCCCTTGGTTGGCCTCTCTCATGGGCCCCTCCTGGGCTGCGGCCCAGGCCCAGGTTGTCGGAAGATCGCTTAAAACCCCCCGCCGATTCATATTTTCTCATTAGCTCCTTCTGAAACTTATTATAATACGCCGATTTACTTTTGGGGTATTACAGACAATCTCTTTAGAATATGAGGATACTTGGATGAATCCCATCTACGAGTATCTTCAGAATGGTAATGTACCCAATGATGATCTCGAGGCAGATCACCTGTCCCGTAAGACCAAAATGTATACTTTGGTCGAAGGAGACCTCTACAAAAGAGGCACTCAATGGGTTCTCATGCGATGTATATCACAGAAGGAAGGATTAAATCTCCTTCACGACATACATGGAGGCATCTGTGGAACTCATGCTTCTTACAGAACAATGGTCGGCAAAGTTTTTCGACAAGGTTTTTACTGACCAACAACACTCCATGATGCTAAAGAGTTGGTTGAAAAGTGTGTGCAATACCAGTTTCATAGGAGGCAAATACACCAACCAGCTCAGGTACTGCAAACCATACCTCTAATCTTGGCCTCTTGCAACCTGGGGTCTCAATATCCTAAGACCGTTCCCAAAAGCACCAAGAGGCTTTGAGTTCCTTTTTGTGGCTATTGATACGTTCACAACAAGGATTGAAGTCGAACTCATGTTCGGATAACAGAGACACAACCAAAAGGTTCATGATGAGAAGCGTGATTATTCGATTTGGTGTTCCAAGTCGAATAATTACAGATAATTGTAAACAATTTTCGAGAGCAAAATTTTAAGAATTATGTGAAGAATTGGGTACCAAACTATGTTATACCATAGTCGCCCACCCACAAAGTAATGGGGCAGTCAAAAGAGCGAATGACCAAATTATGTAGGGAATTAAAACTTGAGTTTTTGACCAGCTTATAAAGCGCTTGGGGGATTCGGTACAATAATTACCCTCAGTATTATGGGCGGTTAAATGCATTGCTAGCCGGGCTACAAGTAAAACGCCATTTTTTCCAGTTTTTGTTGGTGAAACCATACTTCCACCAAAACTAAAGATTTGGTCGACAAGGGTCAAAAATTTCAACGACTTTAACCAGGAGCAACTGCAAGCATATGATATCAACCAACTCGAAGAGAAGAGGAATGAAGCCTTAATCCATCTAGCAGTCTACTAACAAGCTCTGCACAAATACTACGACTGTAAGATCCAACCTCGCAGCCTTGCTATAGGTGACTTGATATTAAAAAAGATTCAATCATAGTCCAATCGAACAAACTTTCCCCCCAAGTGGGAAGGTCCTTACGCGATGATTGAGATTCGCAACCGAGTTGATGCGACTAGCAATGGAAGATGGCCGAGTCCTTTCTAATTCCTGGAACATCGACGAATTACGCAAATTTTATGTGTAACTTCTTACTTTCTCAATAAAGTTTCAGTTTACTTCAATATTTATTGTTTTACATTGAGCATCACTTTGACAATTTTTTTATATCATTTTTTAACACTTGGTCTTCTTTACAGTGGTCGAAGAAAGGTAACACCACCTAGTCAAAATCTTTACTCTTTGCACGTGGTCTTACCCACTAGAAAGAACTTCTTAGTGTCAATTCATTCCTAGCTTTTGCTGTCAATACAAAGAAATTGGGCTCAACAAACTCTGGTCAAAATAATCTCAAGCAAGCACTGTAACATCCCAAAGTTCTCTTACGAAAAATAAAATTAATAAAGCTATTATTTTATTGAATTTTCTGAGTTTTAAAAGAGTTTTCTTGTTTTTTTTGTGATTTTAAAAGTCAAAAAAAATATTGAGATTTCTTGGATTTAAAGTGAAAAAGGAAAATTTAATTACTTTCTGGAATTTTTTGGATTTTAAAAAGGGTTTTACAATTTCCCAAAAAATAAAATAATTTATGTGCAAAAATAAAAGCCAACTTTACGTGGGAAATATTTTATTTATGTTCAAAACAATTCATGGAATTTCTGTGAGTTTTCCAGAAATTTTTGGACCTTATTTGCTATTTTCTAAAAGTCTAATTATTTTTCTTATAATTTATGTAATTAAAATGTATTTAAAATCCAAAAAACCTATGGTAGAATCTCTCTCTCGGCCCATTTTCTTTCTCTCTCACCCAACCCGTTTTTCTGTATCTTGGCCCAGGACGACGGCCTTTACTTCCGCGCCAGCCCGCTCGCGTGAACCCACTCCCTTTCATCTCTCTCTCTCTCTCCGCCAAGCGGGCCCGCCTCTGTAACACCCTGACCCAAATTCGGCTCAATGCCCAGCCCACCATGGGGCGGACCCGCCACACATAGCACCTCACTTACACTTTTCGTCCTCGCTTCATGTAAAAGGGTTAACCCGGAGGTGCTACGTTTGGATTCAACAGGCATTATATACTACTACAACTCACTTGAGACAAGCAATGTGGGACTAATCCCACCACACAACTCCTCATGGGCCACATAGGCCACACTACGAGCAGGCCGGGGTATTACAGCCTCGTCAGCCACCTCCATCTCTCTTTCTCTCGCCCTGGTCCCACCTGTCATCCCCATCCTCCAGCCTTTGTCTTCCTCTCGCCGAGCTAGCATCGCCACCATTTTCGCCCGTTAAGTGTGTTAATGCGTCCGTTCACACTCACAATGGTGCGCAATTAACAACACGATTTCCCTTCCACTCACAGCCGCCCTTAATCGTCTATTTCTTCCTCCTTTAACTCGCAATTTCTTCGCCGCCACACCAGCTTAAAGCACTCGCGCATGTTCTCGCCGCCTCAGCTACTTCTTCGCCCTATAAAAGGGCGTACCAGCACCGCCCTTCTCCCCGATGCCGTTTCACCTCTAGTGCCCTAGTTTTGTTGGGATCGAAGCTTGAGGATTTTGGATCGATTCTGTGTATTTAACATATTTAAGAGTGGTTAGGAGAGCCAACCCTAGCGCTGTTGAATTCATCACCGACGTTGACGCTCCGCCGCCCACGTCCACCCCATCGTGTTTGTCATCGCGTGTTCTACCTTGTGCGCGCATCATATTCATCAGAGAACCCCTGGAACACCGTTGCCGCCAGAACCCGTGCTTCACCACCAGCATTCTTCCTCACCGACAGTCAATTTCTCTCGCTCTCTCGCCGGGAAGGTGCGCACCAGGTTCACCGCTCGCCCTCTTCATTTTGTTACCACCCACTCGCGTCGCCCTAGCGCGTAGCGTCGGAGATCATGGTGACCCGAGCGCCGCTGTTCGTAGGTCCGACGTGCCAAGCCACGTGGTGCCAGGTCAGAGCTATGTGGCGGCCACGTAGGCTCTTTTAGACTAGTCAATGTGCAGGTCAGCTGCCATGTGGGCATTGCGCCAGCTCGTGTGCAAGCACGCACTGTTCCAATGAGCCGCGTTCACCTTAGACCAAAAAACACTCGTAGACCGTGTCCATGAACCCTAGGCCCACATGTCATAGACTGATTAGGATTTCCAGTAGGAAAATAATTCAATCAAAATTTGAAAACTGGTCACTGATGTTATTATTACGCCATAATTAGATATCATTTAGAAAAATAAATCATTAATTCTATAAAATCAAATTTATGTTAATTTCTTTAGATTTAAATCTTCCGATGACTCATTCTCCTTCATACAAGCTTCGATTCCAGTTATTCAAATTCCAAAATTCATCTAAAATTATAATCTTGATTTCTAAACTAAAATTACCTAATTTAGAATTCATTTGTATTTTATTTTAATTTTGGCTTATTTTCACGTATAGACTTCGACAAATCCAGGGAACCGGAGTTGTTCGACGATCAGACTTTTGAGAAAGGCAAGTTACATCTGTTAATCATATTTGAATCCTATTATTTAAAATAATTTAAATTATGTTTTAAGTTATTACTACATGCTTATTTATATTCAATTATCTAAATTCATGTTTTAAATTTATAGTTATGCCTAAATATTTTGTATGGCCAATGTTGATATTGAATCAAACATATTGTTACCCGAGATAAACCTAGTTGATTGTAACACCCTGACTATAAGGAAGTCAAGATGTCACCTACAATCACTAATCTTTAGGAAATTCACAACAATAAGTATTACTAGATGTGGCGTACCACCCGGATATACATGAACAGGAAATCATCAACAAGTTTAATCAACGGGGTGGAAATAAACATTTCAGGGAGATATGGTAAATACGGCCAAGTTGGCTTATTACAATTCAACACAAGACATAAATAGAAAGCAATATTAAGTTCTCAAATGTTTTGGATTATGGTAGTGAGTGCATCGTGTTGAACTACCCTCCATGAAACCGTTCCTCCTTGTCATTTACCTAAATAAAACAACAAAGCAAGAATGAGCCAAAGACTCAGCAAGTACTTGAAAGTAACAATCAACATCTAATGAACCATATACACTATCACAGATTGAACATTTATTGTAAACAATTCTTATGAATGGATGAAATGAAATGATGCAATGAAGGAAGTGGACATATCGCGACATATCTGGGATAGCGAGTGAAACACCGTCGGTGTTCACTAAAAGTTTCCGTATGAAGAACGTTTCATCGGCCGTCAACGTGGCCCACATTGGAATGGTGGACACACGTGCCCGATTCGGAATTGATGGGGTTTGGATGTCCATCTTTGGAATTGATGGGTCTTACAAGAGAAATCCACTTTCGTGGTCATTATGAATTCATGCATGACATGATGTGATCTCATAGTAAGTTTGAACATCAAGCATTAATGGAAAGAAATACACATGGTATTCAACTACACATGCAAACAAGTATAACCATGTACACACACATCACATATTGTATCAATAATAGCATACAAGTACTTACTGCTTGCACTGCGCAGGTTGGGAGGTAACTGAGATACCCCTCCACTCACCGCTTCACCGCCTACAATATAAAATAATTGAAATGAGGACAAACGAGTAAGATATTACTACACGTGCCCTCCCACAATCTCTAACCAAACCAACCAAACAAAAGGTTCAATTTGATCCATTCGCTCAAACATTCCAAATACCCCTAAACTGGCAGTTTTACTAGAAAATTCACCAATAAATAATTGTAGGTCCAAAAGACCTGAAACCAGTGCTCAACTTCTCCTAACGTAACTGGCTACGAAACTCTAGTTGATGGTAAACTCTAATTCGGCCAAAACAGGGGTCTAACCATCCAACGAAAAACTATATCCGCAGTCTGCCCAGAATTCAGAACAGCCCCAAAGAAAAGGCTCTAACTTTTAAACCACTGATCCAAATAAAGTGATCTTTATTATCCTGGAAACATGGTGAAATTATCTTCATAAACCTAGTTGGGTGGCCGACCTGGTTCTGACTCTAACTAGATCAAAACCTAGGTGCAACCGACTATACCCAGAATTTCTGTCAGATAGAGAAGTACGTGGTAAAACAGTCATAACTTTTAAACTACTGGGTGAAAATTCGTGATCCAGGTGCCAAAAGAAAGCTAGTGAAACAAGGATCAATTCTCCAGAAGACACAGATGTCCAATTCGGCCTCTAAGACACCCAAAACTGAGGTACAACATACTGGACAGAATCAATCTACTGACAGAATTAAAACGAAACTACAAATCCAATCGGATTCTCAACTCTAATGGAATCAAACAACGAATCGGATGTCTAATTACCCTTGTAGACCAGTAGGACGACGATGATCCGCTGCACACGGGCCTTCCTCCCTTCCCCTCTCTTCCCTCTCTTAGGGCCGGCCACCGAGGCGGCGAGCGGCCGTCGGCGTCGGCGAGAAGCGGAGATGTTGGAGGGGACCTTGAGGGGGAGCGACGGGGATCACCGGAGATGGCACCACCACTGCGAGGAGGCACCAAGGAGCAGCAATGGAGCCAGCTTTGGGGAGGGAAGGTGGCGGCCAAAGGGGGAGGAAGGAAGTGGCGGCTAGGGTTTTGGGGGGGGAGTGGCGCCCCCCCCCCCTTTTTGGCCAGCCTCTTCATGGGCCGGCCGGCCCCCCTCTTGGGCCACTGGTCGCGGACAATGCCCAGTTGATGGAAATAATAATTACCCCACTGATTGGAAAATCCGACGAAAACTATTTCTTTTACTCCCTCCGACTTCTTTCTTTTTACCGAATCGATTCCGGAGTATTACATTGATACGATAGTATGAACTAGGATCAGTTACAAAATATTATGCAAAGACATACTTAGACAAAAAAATGTTAAGTTTGGAGAATTTTAGCCAAATATTCAACTCAGTTAGAAAATAAGTCTATGACATTGGTTTGCAATGGAAATTTTGTAAATGATTTTGAAAAGAAAAATAAAATGGAAACTAGTTTAGAGTGATTGAAATGGATAGCTCGTGGGTGCAAGTTTGTGCACGAGATCGATTCCTTTCTGTTATTGAGCCCAGGGGTTACTTTTGGAAGTCACCGAGTCAGTTAAGGACCGGTCCGCGAGCTGCGGCTTGTTAAGCCCTACTGTACTACCACAAGTCTAGTATGGATTAAACTAGGCCAAATAATCTACAACATTTTAGCATTATGCCCGTAGGGTGTCTTTCGGTTGGTGCAGACAATGGCAATTGACGTCCATGTCTGTAGGGGTTGCTTCGGGCAATGGTAATAGACATCCTTGTCCAGGCAACCTTCTCCCACAACGGTGGGTTTCGGATTGATGGTAACTGACTTCCATGACTTGGGGTTAAGCTTGTCGCACGCCTTCGAAAGCGTGTCATGGCCGACAGTGAAAGATGATTATCTCTTGTGGGTAAAGTTATTCAACCTCTGCAGAGTATAAAACTATTAGAATAGCTGTGTCCACGGTCATGAACATGTTGAACAAAGCTTTTCATGGATTGTACTTTGGTTTTGATTTCAAAAGATTTTGACAAATGATCTTGGATGGTTTATCCAATTTGGGAAATTGGACGGTTAGCCATGCGATAGCACGATATCCATCGCCATATTTCATATGGCGATTATCGTACTATAAAACTTGAGAATTTATAAAATGAATTTTCAGTTATAGAATAACCGCTTTGGAACTTAGTACAAGTATTTAAAGAAAATATTGCTTTATGCAAATTTAACCCTAAAAGCCTTCCTTTGATATATCATTCCATGTATTATAATATGCTATTGGGTGTAACTTGCGGAGCACGGTTGTTTGTGCTCACCCTTGCTTAATGCAAATAATGTTCAGAGTAGGACTTCGCTACCGGTGTGGATCTCGATGACTAGGCCGCTACCCCAGTCAATTGCCTGTGGCAGATCAGCTAGACTCTACTACGTCTTCTTCGTCTTCCGTTATGTTCTTTATTGTTGGCTTGTAAACCGTTTTTGTAAAACTCTGATATTTATTAATAAAGTTGTGCGAATTATGGATGTTATCATATTTGTTTACTGTGTGAATTAGCTACTGATCATGGGACCAGTTCAGAAATACACAGAGGAGTTGGGGGTGTTACTCCTGGGTCCGACAAGATCTTTTCAACTTAGTCTATTTTTTCATTCACTTTGAAGAATTCCCTAAGTGGAGTATACTTTCATAATTTATTCTACTAATTTTTGTAAACTCAATTAGTTCAAACTGGTCGGAGAAATACATAACACCTAGTCGAAGTCTTTCCTCTCTACATGGGTCCTTCCCACTACAAAGAAATTCCTAGCGTCGTACTTTTCTAACTCTTGCAATCGGTACACAACCATTGAATTTACTCAGAAAGGTTGAACGAATTGCTAAGGCACTCTAATAACTATTTACTCGGTTTATATAAATAAACTAACCAAATAGTCGGGGGTTAGGATAAAGTTATTAATATGACTTCAATTCTTAGTCTTTAATTCAATTTCTTTTTTCTATTCATTGTCTTATGAGTTACTAACTACTCGACAAGATAATTTGCAGCAAAAAAGGTTTATATTCACAAATAAAAGCTTGTCTTTATAAGTTCCCTATTACAAACTACTTTAACAAAGGAGATCCAATCCGCATCTCCTCTGCGACCTTCTTGCTGACTGGTTGCACTTTTTCCATCAGTCGTACTGCCTCTGCCTCAGGGCTGTCGACTTCGATTGGTTGAAGATTGAGATTACGGTCATGTGCCTTAAGCTTTGTCAAGGCATAACTTACTGCACTTTCGATCGCCTCTCTTATAGAGTCAGCTTGGTTGGTTTTCAGAGTGGCCACCAACTCTTCTAAGGTTCCAACTTGTTGTCGAATGGCACTCATATGGGCGAACATGGTGTCTTCAAGAGGAGTTACCTCCTTAGCACCAAGCCCTCCGAGTACATTGTTTAGGAGGGAAATGTTGTCTTGAAGGTTGATCTTTATCGACTTCATCTCCTCCTGACTACGAGTCGAAGCTCCTTGGAGTTGCTTTATTTCAACTGCTTGCTCTGTAAATAGAGTAAGAATAGTTAGGACAATACATCTTAAAGGCTAGCTAACAAAACTATTCGTACGTAAAGAATTTCTTACCTGCTAGCCGAGGGTCAAGCTTCTTGACCTCATGGTCTTGGGAAGTAGCATGCTTTGTGTGCTACACCTCCAACACATTTATTCTTTCATCTTTTTCTTGATTAATATGGGTAAGCTCCTTGATTACTAAGAATTTTGAATCGACCTCGGTTCTGAACTTACCCATATCGATCTTTTTTTTTAAAAAAGAAAAGGAGTTAGATAAATAAAGGAAAGTAATTTTGATGTACAGTTTTAAGTTTAGAACTTACTGTTTTATTATACTCTGCAACTCAAAGGCTACATAGTTTGCCTCCAGAAGTTTCTTCACCAGGTCAAGTTTTTCGTCCTTTAGCTTTTGTGTCTCGACTTTTTCGTAGTCGAGTGCATCAGCAATGAATTTTTTGTCACTCTTGAACCTGCAATGGTTAGAATAGACATGAGAACCGGATAAGTAGTCAAAAGACAGAAGACTACATGTGATAGTGATTTACCATCTCTCTACCTGCTCACAGAGTTTAGTTTTTTGCTGTCTTAACAGCACAAGTTATCTGTGGTATTCACCAACAATAACAATTTGTTTCAAAGCTTTCTGAATGAAGAAAGACAATGAGAAGCAAGAAACAATCAAATATGTAAATGTTTGGCATCAGATACTCACATTAATGGTCGTTCGAGCAAAATTGGAATACACCTTCTGGGAATCTTTGAGTTCCTCGATCTCTTTGACTTCATCCCACCGTATTTTTTGAAGACGCTCGTCATAAAAAATATTCCCCCTATTTGGAATGTCCTTAGGGTGTGGAACTCGGTCACAAGACCTGAACGACGAGGATCCCACAATGGATGGTGGGCCAAAGAACTCGGAGAAGAGGTCGAAGAATTCTTCTTCCTCTCCTTCATTGCTGGCATATGCAACTTCTCCTTGAGGACTGGGAAGAGCATCTTTCGCGATCTCCCTCCCGGCACGGTTATCGGAGGTCCCTTCTCCGTCTTGACCAGTTGTAGTTGGTGATCAGAGGACCAAGTCTCTTGTCCGATTACTGATATTTTCAATAATCGGCTTGGTCACCACAGCAACTGGGTCATCCACCGTGTTCGCTCCCGCTTCTACGATCACTTAAGTGACCGTAGCTGCATTAGTGGTAGTGACTTCCTCCACAACAGAAACAGTGGTCGATCCCTCGACCACCTCTACCGTTATCTCTTCAATTGCAGAAGAAACAATGGCATGCCTCTCGATAGGAACATCCTTGTGCACGGGAGGAGTAGGACTTAAATCGTAGAAAAAAGAAAACACATTAAGTTGTAAAAAAAATAAAAGGTAAATGTTATTCTTATGTTTTTGATTTTTTTTACATACATTGGCTTTCTGAATTTAATCGCAAATACAGAAGAGACCTTCCCAAAGGAAGATCTCTTTTTCTTCTTATCTTCGGCCACCTCAATTCTCGTGACATTTTCTGTCCTTAGGGGACTTTCGGTGCCACAAGATTGAGAGGTCAGGGCTTCTTTGACCACGTGTGGTCGAAGATCTGGTTGAGGGTGTGGCACCTCTACGACAACGTCTGGTTGTAGGTCTTGAATGAGGACCAAAGCTTTTGAAGCTTTCTGCCCCTCTTTATGATCGAAACTTGTTTCGACCACCTGAGGGACAGCGCCTACCTTGACCAAGGGCTCTGCTGACGCAGCAGTATCCTTCACAAAAGATATAAAGCTTTTTCAGTTCTCCCTTTCTAGTTGTTTGACAAAGTTATGAGAGGCAGAAACTGAAAAAAATCTAGCTATCGTGGTAGAAGGGTACCTTGCTCTTTGGGGCTTTAGGAGCAAGCACTTTGACTGCCCCCCTTTTTCTCTACAGCAATCACATCTGCAAAGAATTTTTTGAACGGGGCTGGTCGGAGGAGGTGCATAGCTTGAGCCTTCACCATGCTAGTCGATTACCTTCGCGAGACGACACCTTTTGGCAAGAAGAACCTTGTCTTCCTCTGGCATCTTTTCGACAATCTTCGATTCGACCTCTTGGTCATCTCGACAATCTACCGTGCCTTCTTTCTGTAATAAATAGAAAAATGGCATCACTCGATGGTCGAAATTTACGACCACAGAATCCTAAAGAAGAAATCAACTCTTTATTACCTTCAAGCGTTCTACCCTTTCCTTTGCAGACACGACCGCTAAGATTCAAGGAACCCCTGTCATTGCGGGTGTTGTAGGTTTCTAACAAATGAGTTTGACTCGCGCGTCAAAATCGTTTTGTGAGAGATCTACAATGGTAAAGAAACTACTCAACAATTAAGCTCAAAATTAATCAAAAAGAGCTGAGTTGAAAGATTATTTACCTTCCTCAAAATCTCTGGTCGAATCCTTAGTCCATGAGTACCTCCACATGGGATGTGCTCGATTCTTCAAAGGATTGATACAGCACGCGATGAAATCTCTCACCACATGCCATCTGGTAAGCCCCTCTTCTCTCAAGTCTTTTATGGCTTGAATAAAAGGAGTGATCGAGTCGAGGTTGCTAGGAACTAAATCGCAAGAAGGGTTCTTCTCAGCAGCTTTACCTACGAAGAAGAGGCTGTCTTTCTTGGTTGTTTTCCAGTAGAACCACCTCTTCTTCCACCCCGACCCCGATGACCCGGTAAACATCTGAATGTACTCCTTTGACTTCCCATCATGGAGCTTCAGATCATAGTTATCTGCGATTCTGGCCTGCCTGCTCATCCTGTAGAAGTACTGAAAGAGTTCCAAGTCCGGTCGAATCCTCAGGTAGGCTTCACACAAATACACAAATACACTTAACATTGTGACGGAATTGGGAACGAGATTCACCAGTTCCACTCCAAAGTGTACGAGTACGAGTGTAAGAAAATGTTGAGCAGGTAATCGAAAGCCACATTCAGAGTATGCTTGAAATACTGGAATGGTGCCTTCCTCACATGAGGACTAATGCTGCCCAGAAGCCTCAATCAACTTCACGTAGGCCTTCTCTGGAATCTTCTCAGTGGCGACCAACACTTTCATCTTTGTCTCATCAATCTCTGATACCACCCACTGGGAAACGGTTCTAGCTATCTTCTTTGGGTGAGGTTGATTCGGATTTGGAAAGATTTCAAGAAAGCATCAATTTGGTTAGCGGCGAAGAGAACAAGGGCTCGAAGAACAGTTGAAATAAATGGGGAAAAGTACAAACCCTAAGGCACACTAGCGGCGGATCTTTATAGCCACATGCTTGAGTTAGAGATCGTGGGAACCCAATCGTTGCAACCTCTTCACGAACTGCATCAACAGACATATTTGTGAAAGTCGACTGTGATTCTTTAATTTGTCGGTTTAGGAAAACCGATTATGTCTTTACAACTCAAGTGAAATTACCTTCTTGACCAAGTCTATTTCTTGTCAAATGAAATATCAGTCGGAAAGGCTCTACTTTTGACCACCATTCTACGACTCCAGAGCCAAGTAAGTTATTTTTAATTGAAGCTGGGGGCTAGATGGCGAGAATCTAATAATCCACAATTAATTATTTATCTGTAATTATAATTATAGATATTAATATCTTAATACTACTCGCAAGTATACCCTTACTGTACATAAGGGAGAAGCTCAACAGAGTGGTCGTAAGTCTTACTCGACCACCCCTAGTCGTAAGACTTTCTACGACTAGTCACTAGTCGTAAGCTTTCCTCGACCCATCTTTGGTTGTGAGCCTTCTCTCACGGTCACCTTGTGGTCGTAAGTTTATCCACAATCGCCCTATAATCGATGAAGTCTGCGGACATGTGGGGCCACCGATTATAGAGTCTTATGCATCGTGTTCAAAAACAAGGGTAGTTAATATCTGTTTGTTATTCTCGGAATAATCGCACATTTTATATATCTATCTCTGACAATAACTACCTGGCGACGTGGGGGAGGTTATCTCTCTGACAATAACCTCCATCAATCGATTCATCATTTGAAATGTTGAGATGCCTCTTGGATTGCAGAAGCTGTCACCTCTTCATGCACTATATAAAGGATGAAGTTAGTAGACAGAGGGGATGCAACACGATCTACAACACGATCTGGAGCAAAAGACATTAGGCTTTAGTCTTCTTCTTGATTGTAATCAACACATTCAATAGATCCACACATGAGTAGGGTTGTTATTCTCCCCAGAGAAGGCCCGAACCTGTATAAAATCCCAATGTCATTCTCTTCGTGGTTCAAATACTAGTTCTGGTGATTTCTTTTCGACTAGTTCTCTTTATTTTCTCAACTCTGATGCTTCCATGGCTGGAGAGTGCAACGAGAAGAATTGGTTCTATTTGCCCGACTACACAGAACTTGACATGGATGTCTGCTACAAATATGAACAGAGTATTATATCATACGATAGTAATGTCACCTCCAGAGATCTTTCACCAGATCCAGGAGACCATACCACGGACAGAGTTGATGAGGGGTCTTTTCCCCCCACAACATTACGTCCAAATGAGGGACCATATTCCTCATAGGGCAAGGGATCATCCGACCACAATGAGGCCTGCACCATGGCAGGCTCAAAAAATGACGAGGGTTCCTCCTCCAAATGTTCGAGTCTGTCAAAGGCCGTCCGACCTAGCACGACAAGTGATGAGGACATGACCCCTATGGATACAACCATATTTGTTATGCTTGTTGTTCCAAGTACAAGAGCTCGTACGCTTCACTTAAATTATCATGTGAGCTTGTTTTTAGGAGTGTTTTTATATTATATGAACTATATGATGCTACCTAATGATGAAATATATATATGTGCAGCACCACATCACTTTTGGTCCAAGACAAGCAAGCAGTTTGAGCTGTACCCGTTCTGGAATCCAGTTCGGCCTCCGGAATTAGATTGACAACACCAACTTAAAACAAACATAACTTTTGCAAACGGGGTTCAATTCGGGTGTTCTTGGGCTTGTTGGAAAGCTAACGACGAGATCTTTCCAACGGATCCAGCCTCACCTCTAAATTCCTTTTGTAGACTTCGAAATAGTCAAAAGAAGATACTATATCACCGCTTTAGGCCTTGTAATTGGCCCATGTGCCGCCGGCCCACCTGGGGGGTGTGATTACTGTTTATGTGAACAGTAATTCACAAATTTAGTCCCACCCTGCTATTTCTTTTCAACTTTAGTCTCATCCCCTATTTAAGGACGCACCCCCTCTAGTTTCCTTAGATTTCGTTTGATTAGTTTCTCCATTGTGAAAACTCTTGTTCTTCCCTTGTGTCGACTAGACCAACTGTAAAGGACCTCTTGCGGAATCCTACCTTTTGAACTCAATCAAATATTTGCAATTCAGATTGCGTTTTACCTTATTCTTGCGTGCTTCTTCGGTGTATGCAGGAATTGATCTTTTTGATCAGGTCATCTGGGTATTCGTGCACGGTTGATAACGATTTGTCGAGCAGTTCAGCGATTGCGTAGTTTCGGGCCTTGCGAGTTCGTATCCAGGATCGTGCGAGTTGAGCGACTCCTACCGAATTTATCTTCTCATCGAAAGATCGGGCCAAATAAGGACCTTCGGGTTCATCAACTGGTATCAGAGCTACAGTTAATCGGTGAGAGTTTCCAGTTTTCTAGTCGTAGATTTGTTTTTCATACCTATAGTCCAGAAAATTACCAAAAGAAAAAAATTCGCATCTATCATCCATACCGAGCCCTTTGAGCCTTTGCAATTTTTTTATTTTCAGTTTGCTTGTTGAATCATTAGTTGCATTGTCATGTCTAGTTGCTGATCTTTAGTCTAGTTATTGTCTAGTTGGTTGTTGTCTAGATTGTTTCTCGTGTTTTTCTTTACGTCGCTTAATCGTTCTTTAGGGTTCTTAGTTTTTCCCTCTAAAATAGAAAATTCATGGGTTAGAACTCCTCTAATCTGCACCAAAAAAAAGAACACTTTGCTGTATTCGCGACTTATGGAAAACCCTAGGGCCGGCAAATAATAGAAGGAGAAAGAGGCCGCCGCCACACAGAACAAAAGACGTGGTAGAAAAAAAAGAAGAAAAACAATCTTACACCAAAAACCAGTAAAAATTGGTGGAGTCCTTCTACATATATCCATAAGCGTGCACAAAAAATTTCAGCAAGTTTGGCTCACGAAATCAAAAGATATATCAGTTTCAAGATTGAACCTGAGTCGGTTTCGAGTTCAAGTACGATTCCGTTTCCGAGACACCTTCAGTAAAACGGGCATAACTTTTGCATACGGTGTCCATTTTGTACTTTCTTATGCTCGTTGGAAAGATAACGACGAGGCGCATCCTTTCCACTTAAGCCACTTATCCCCCTCTAGAGCCCCCAAAATTGGCCATCTTGATCCCCGAATTCGCGTCACAATTTTTCGGTTTCTGTTTTTGCCGTTTCTTTCATCCTTCCCTTTGGAATTTGGGGTTTGCCTCAACTGCAAAGTTGTAGATCTCGTCGAAACCTTTCAAAAGCCATATAAAACTTTGATCTTTCATCTTTTGAGACTAGCTTTTATTTACTGCTTCAACTAGAGGGTTGTTTACACTGCACGTTATTTCGTTTTTGTGCTATACATTGTGTGAACAATCTTGTGCCCTACAAAGAAGTTTGAGTAGTTGGTTAGCATCTCTCCTAGCACTTGTTGTGAGGTTTTCCATTGCTTACATTAAGTCATATTGTTCTTTGCGTGTGCGTTCATACACTTCTCTTGGTAGGCTTTGATTAGCTAGCTTTTTCTAGGCTAGGATCAGCAACATTGACTAATATTTAGAATAATTTTTCAACTGAAGGTGACATCAACGTCGACAGACACAACCTTGGTTATGTGTCTTGTAATAAAATTAGCGATCACCTGAAGGTGCTCCCCAAACACTTGTGCAGTCCCACAAGAGTGAAGTTGCTCTACATTCATTATTTTCCATTGCTTGTCCCTAGTTTTTCGCCTCCAGACCTTCCATCCGCACCCCCTTTCACACCTCATGGTATACCTCTTGTTCACATAGCAGTGTTGTACTACAAACGGGCGATAGAGCCTCACTGAGTATTTTGGTAACCAAACCTTCATATCCTCCATGCTTGCAAACAACATTTCCTTGCGTATGAGATCATTCTCTGGGTCCGCAATGCCACCCTGTTCTTCAACCCATGTGCACAGAACACGTTACCAACCATTCTGACATCCTCAAATGCATGCACCGATGGGATCTCACCCATTACACTTTGAAGAACCCGACCTTCCTCAGAGGAGACAAGTGGAGCAGACGCTTTGTTTTTGGCCGAGCTCCAACCTTCGCCAGACTCAACTTCACGGACTATTCCATCTCGGAACATCTCCTCACCATGCTCGTTGTTTATTACAGCACCATTGAAATCTATCACGGGGTCACTAACATGGTGCGACGAAGAAACAGACACGTATGACAAATCTACCAACAGGGGGTATCGTTGATAAGACCGATGCCCATGGCCTCTTGGGATGGTTATTCCTCCATTTGAGGGCCTTTCGAAAGTTCCACAACGCATTCAAGTTCTAACATGGTGCCATTCACCACATCCGTATTCTTTCACATATCCTCACAAAAGATTGTCCTCTCCACAACAGCGTCCAACGATCGGACCTGAGATGTGAGCACAACCTACTTGTACATGTCACAATCATTGTCGCACGAGATTGGCATCAATAATGCATGCACCTTTGAACCCAACCTAGCATCATACCGGCCCTCCAAACGGACAATGACCCCAGGCTTATCCTATCCAAATGTCGATTTAATCCTCATCAGAAGAGTTCAAAAGTCTAGTGATCCTCAAAACACAGGCACAATCACTTCTGATGAGGACATGAACCTTACGGATACAACCATATTAGCAAATTATCAAGTGAGCTCGTTTTTAGGAGTTGCTTTATATTATATAAACTATATGATGCTACCAAATGATTAAAATATATATTTTTATAGCACCACGACACTTTTTATCGAAGCCAAGCAAGAGTTCGAGCTGAACACGTTTTGGAATCCAATTCGGCCTACGGAGACAACACTAATTTCAAATATGCATAACTTTCACATACGGTGTCCGTTGGAGCTCCACGAGTACTTGATAGAAAGCTTATCTCGTTGTGACGCCCCGTGTAATAACATTTAGGCACACGGATTACTATTCGTCTGCCCGGTAGAACACCGCTCTGACGAATAGCAAGTCTTTTATCAGAGTTGCGCATCACAAAAATAAGATAGGAACTGTACATCTTTATTATAGTAGTAGCCACGCAAGGCTATGATTCTTAATACAAATATTACACAAACACAAAAGGGAGCTCCTCCGCTTCTGTAGTCTGCTCTGAAGTATCGCCCTCCTATTCGTCCCACGAGTCAAAGATGGCGCCCATCTCGCTCAGGTCCTCGCAGTCGGTGCCTCCTCCTCCTGCGGTTGCATTGGTACCTGCAAGTCCTTCGTCCCACTCGGGATAGCTTCCGGCCGGACTAGGATCTACAAAGGATAATACTAACAAGGTTGAGTACAAATGTACTCAGCAAGTATTAATAGCAAAAGATGCACTGCATGACTGATCTCTGTTGTTACCACATTTTCTAAATCATCTCTTTTCTGAAAATAACTCATTAAAACATTAGGTGGTAAATTTTAATTCTGAAAATACTACTTGCCACTCGGAGAGAAGATAAACACCTAGCAGTTTCTGTAGGCTCCAATCCAAGAGACTGGCATGAATTCATGATTCGATATAGCACCGCGCAGGCTTGTACCACTTTACCCATAGCTACTCTGAACTCTCTTTGAGCTAGGTCCACCGCATTTCCTTTGATGCGATTTCAAGTTCGAATCTGAGAACATTTTCCAGGTTACGTGATTAGGTCTCCATCCATTACTTTTCGTCGGTGCTGATTTAGTCACGGTGCTGACCTCGTCCTACACCGAGTTCTAGTAATGTTGGTTGGGGCGGCTCTCGCCCGTGCCCAACACTCCACCTTGGGGCGGCTCTCTTCCGTGCCCAATTCTCCAATGTAACCCGTTGTGGAGAACTTAATTACGTAACAAGGTAGTATTTTCTGCCTGCCGAAATGGGAAAATGGTTGGCACTGAATTTACAGCTTTCGACCAAGTAAGAGTTTCGTTGATCCTTATATTTTAACCATATGTAAAGGGGTCCCACCTCTTACCTCATCATCATCGTCGTCGTCGTCGTCGTCTCGTTTCCCCTGCCAGGGCCCCCTTTACCCACATAGTAATTCTCATTCTCATCTCATCTCATCATCTCTGTTCTCTTATCTTTTCTCATCATCTCAATCCAATTTAATTTTGGGAAATAGTTTTGATGCAATACATATATGATAGAGAAATATACGGTTTACATTTAACATAACTATATTTATGTTCAAGAGAATAGCTTGCCTTTGGAGTTGTAGGAAAGGTCGGCGTCGACGAATCTCTGATCAGCTTCCCCTGTCGGCACTGGTTTGCCCTCTTAGCAATGCGACAGAACGAATAATATATAAATAAATACTTAGTTGAGTTTGAGTGATAGTAGATGTATAAAATGCTAATACATTCCTATGTTAGCCAATTTTAATTTAATAAAACTTTTCAGAACCCGACCCAGTTAGCACTCTCCAGCTAAAATCGTCCTACGGTTAACTCGCTCTACAGCCGCGACTACCTAGCTCACGTTCTAACACCCGACAAGCACTACCACTCGGACTTACACTCTGCTACGCCTTACAAGAATCTACTCGAGCTATACCGATTTCCTAAATCTTCCTATACTCAAAAATCATACAACTAATTTCTAACCCTAATCTCTAATCACCTATTTACCTAACTACTAATCACCTAAACCCTCTCCCTAATTACCTACCTCCTAACCTAATCACCTACCTAACTACTAACTTCATCCCCTAATCCTAACCCTGTCGACTAAACCTAACCCTAAACACCCCAGCCGACACTCTCCACCGCCCCCCTTCTATCCTATCCCCCTCTCCGCTCCTACTCGCCTCCCCCTCTCACTCTCGGGAGATCTCCGCCGCCATCGCCTCCAGCCGATCGGCTCCGCCTCCGGCCTGCTACGCCATTCCGGTTTGCTCCCCCACTCCAGTTCCTGCGCCGCCTCCTTCACCCGGCGCGGCCGGAGGCCCGACGCCGCCTTGCACCGCCTCTGCTAGCCGTCGCCACCGCCTGGATCCTCCGGCTTTGGCTCTGGCCTGGCATCTCCTCTAGCTCCACCTCCGGCGCTCTGCACCTCCCCGAGGAGCCCTAACCTGCTCCCGACTCGATCTCCCACCCGGAGCACTCCGGCCCGGCCCGGCCCGGCTCGACTCGGCGTCCCGGCCGCTGGCCACCGGCTCAGATCCACCGCGCTCTCCCCCTCTTCCTCAAAAGCTACACTCTGCTACACCACTATTAGCACTCACCGATGAGAAGAAACCGAATGCTAACTAGAGATTCATGGATGCAGGTGCAAGGTGATGGATCTGGTGATGGTGGCTCCTGGAGGAGGAGATGGATGGCTCTGGTTGCTAAGGGTAAGTCTACCTCCAGGTCTCCTTCTCTACTCCTCCCCCTACTGCTCTACGGTGGGATGACTGATGGATGATGAATTGAGACAATTTTTCTTCATTTGTGGAATGATGAATGCACATCTGTGAGGTTGAATAGCAAAAATGGTGGATGGGAAGAACATGGGTTTGGGCTACCTGTGGTGTTGGGGTTGGGTTGGTTTTGGCTTGATGCTGGTGCTGATGAGAGGGCGGTCGGTCGGTGCTGCCAGTAGTGGGGAGGTGGACACCGAGGGTTCACTGTAGGTGCTGGCGCCAACGTCATCCTTGCTCCCTCTACTGCTGCTGCTGTTCTGGCCTTCGGCTGGGATGAGCATAGATGAGCTTGCCTTCAGTTCTTGCTCTGGCTAGCTGGGGAATGGAATGGATGTGGTTGTGGTTGCTTGAGCTTCGGTGCTTGCCTTGTGTTGGACCGAAAAGGCGACCAGAGGGGGGTGAATAGGAGCACGCTCACTTTTTCACAAATTATGAATTCAACACAATTTCACTCCAATAGCTATGACGAAGCTATGAAGATCAATATACCAGTACAGCGGAAAACTAGTATTGAATCCAATAAAATCCCCTAAGCAAAATAACAAAACAACTAATATTAAGGAATCACAATAGCACTGGCGGTCTGACCTCTGTACCAGTAGGTTGGACCGATTGCGGCGATCGACCGCTATTATCTTGGCGGTCGGACCGCTCCAAAATTGGTCGACCGGTGATGACGGCGGTCCGACGGCCGACTCGAACCGATCCGCAATGATAAAATCACCGATGACGAAGTTGCAATTAGGTCAAACTTTTGATTCTCAACTCCAAACTTTATGAAACTTTGCACACACCTTCTATATGCTATTGAGGAACTATTCCAATCGAATATTATGATAATTCTTGGATAGATCCTGAGCAATTACCAATTGATTAACAGAAGGTCTAAAACCGGGCAAGAACGAAAACTTGATCCTAATGCTTGTTCGTGAGAGATTGATGATCAAGATGATGCTAGATAGATTGATACATATCACAGCAAGCTAATTCACGTGAAAGAATCAATCACAAACTCGCGGATCAAAGAAAGCCCTAAAATCACGAAATTGAAAGCAAGAGCGAAAGAGACTTATCTCAAGCAAACCTTGCATAGATTAAGAACGTGATTGTTGCTGGATTACACCCATACCATCATGGATCAGTGGTCAATCCAAGATCACGAAATTCACCTCAAACCATGAAAAACCCTAGCCTCCACCTCAACTCCCCCTAAGCCAATTAGGGTTTGTAAGCAACAAAAGAGGTGGAAAAGCAGAGAGAGAGAGAGAGTGCAGCCTCCTCCTCCTATTTATAGTGGAGGCCTAGAACTCTCTATGGTTTGACTTAATTGGGCTCCGTTAAGGCCCACTAACAAGCGGGTCACACACGCACGCCGCATAAGCGTCGTCTTTAACTTTTGACCTAAACCGCTTCACCATGCGCCATGGATTTGCCAATAGGTCACCCTTGTCCACCTTGTGTCACGCTTGAGTCGTTGACCTCAACCGGCATCGTCGATCGTTACGGACCTCAACTCTCCAAGTCTAGTCCCGATTCTCCTCGCCGTTGACCGTCGTTGACCACCAAGCAACCTGCACAACCATAGACAAGCAAACACGAATTCGGGAACAAGTTTTTCACAACTTGACCCATGTTAGTCAAAACATGCATCATGCAAAATATATGCCATGAAACCAATGACTTTGACCTAACAAAACAACATCGCCACGGTTGGCCGGCGTTCAAGTCAATACCGGTCAACCGCTCCATGTGAGCGGTCGGACCGCTTCTTGGTCGGACCGCTCCTCGTGAGCGGTCGGACCGCCTATGGACTTAGCCGAAATTCATGCCACAAAATTTGAAACCTTCCGAAATTAAAAGCGAATAGAACTTCTTCTTTGGAGACTCCAAAATTATGAGACCAAGTGCATTAGGATCCCCTCACTTGCCTACAACACCTATTTTTGGCCCGGCTCGTTTGACCACTTTTAGGTTCTGCACGGTCCGACCGCCCCACATGGCGGTCCGATGATTTGGGACCGGTCGGACCGCCGTGCAAGGACGGTCGGACCGCCCGTCGAAAAGCGACACTTTGTCGAAAACTAGTGAAACGACAAACCGTAAACACGATTGCCAATTGTCACATCAACCAAAGATCTGGAGCATATTCCCATGATATCCACAATCTCCCCCTTGATGAACACATTGGCAATTATCCAGAAAATAAAGTAAGAGGTTTGAGCGAGTTTACTCGCGGTTTTAGCACAAAGGCACAACTTGTCCATAAGCAAGAAAAAGCAATGTAAATGACCAAGGCAGCAAGAATAGTATAGGCATGTGAGACAAGGCAAAAGAAAGCATAAAAACTTTGATTTCCAGAAAAGGTTCAAAATTCTCACATGAGGTCCATATGAAAGAACAATTGTTCAATTGACCTAAGATCATTGTGAGGATAAAAGGATGCAATTCAAGTTCAGAATATTCAATAAGACAATAAGAATGCAACTCAAGAACTCCCCCTCACTATGAACCTCAAATTTCAGAAATTTTTAAATTTTCAGTTTCTCCCCCTTTGTATAATCTTCTCCCCCAACAATGTAATATCTTCTCATTAACACATCTTCTCCCCCTTTGACACTGGATTCATCAAGTAATCACGCCTTCCTCTCATCCAGAGATAACAAATATAGAAAAAAGAAAGAAGCATAAAAGAAGACACATAAAGAGGAGTATGCATGAAGTGCAATGGAGTGGCTTACAAGAAGCTTTGGAGATTACCCAAAAGAGCTAGCCAGTATTTCCAATATTGCACAAATAGCATATCAAGCCTGACAACGCTAGCAAGATCATGGTAAGACATGTATATCAAAGCTAAGCACAAAGGCTCAAAAGTAAAGCAGTAGATTTGATCAATTTAAGCAACGCTTCAAATTCAGCAAGTTCATCAACAGGGATCCTAAAGTGAAATTGGCCATGTCAAAATGTCAAAGTGAGATCAAAAATCTAACAAAGACCACATTAAGAGTCAATCAGGTCCCGTATTGAATCATTTTGCTCAATATTTTGTAAACGCCCATTTGTCAATATTTTTCTCATATGCATTGAATATTGAAGTTGACTAATGATCTAACTTAGTGACAAGATCACGGACTAGGAGCCATCCACAAACTCATCCTAAGCTTCGACGAAGTTGATTAAAGGTATATCTTAGTAAAGAAGATCACGGACTATGAGCCATCCACAAACTCTTTCTAAGCTTCTACTGGCGACAAATCTTGAGGTTCATGTCATTTCTGACAAGCAGTCCCCATGAGATCGTCTGGTCTATCAAACTATCTCCAAGTTCATGTCATTTGACAAGCAGTCTCGTAAGAATAGTTTGGCACAATTTAAGCATAAGACAATCTTGATTTTCAGTTTTCACAAGAGCAGTTTTAGAATCTCAAGAACACAAAAGCACAAGTAATGGTCAATTTTAGATCAAAGAGCTAACAAAGCAATTCTGACAGGGCCAATGTCACAAAAGGAGCACTAATTGCGAACCTCGCTAAAACATCCACAAATTGCAATTTCTTAGTTCGAGTTGTTTTAAAGTTCTAGCTCATATAGCAAAGACTTAGCTACACATGTAAAAGCATGATAATTCTAGCAAGTCAAAGAACTGGACATGACATTGAGCACGAATTGAAGTACTAAAGCTCCAAAGGGTAATAGGCAAAGCTCCATCACTTTTAAAAGATAAGCAGAAAGTCTTATATTACAATGCATCTTTTTGGATTTTTCAAAACACTTGATGTATTTTTCATATGAATGCAATATGATACAATGAGATGCAATAAAAAGCCTAAAAACCTAAAACGTTCAAAAAGATCACTAAGTTCAGAAAAAGAACAATAAAAGATCAAAAGAACAAGGAAAGATCAGAAAAGATCAAACTCCCCCTCAAACCAACCCATAGGGATAAATTACCCCTAACTCACTTCTCAAGGTGGCAAACCTAGTTTGATCTAAAGGCTTTGTGAGAATATCTGCCAATTGAGCTTGGACTCTCGAAGTGCATCACAATATCTCCTTTTCAACATGATCTTTAAGGAAGTGAAAGCGAATGTCTATGTGCTTAGTCCTAGAATGTTGCACTGGGTTTTAGCAATATTAATAGCGAAGTGTTATCACGAGAAAGAGGAACACTAGTAAAATTTAACCCATAATCTTTGAGTGGGCGTCATCCACAAAATCAGCTCTGACAACTAGCGTGACTACATACTCGCTTGTGATGGATTGTGCAATAAGACCGCTTCCTAGAAGACCAAGATACAAGAGAAGTGCCTAGGAAGTGACAGTGCACGAGGTACTCTTCCTATCTAACCGAAACGACCCATAAAATCAATCAAAAACCCTAATAGACAAAGTGAAGAGCAGGAATACCAAATGCCATATAAGAGGTAGAGTGTAAATACACGAATATGCGCTTAACGGCTTGGCGATGGGAAGTTCTCGGAGGCGCTGAAATCTCGCACAAAGACATACCGTGAAGTGAATGTCCGGTCTTGAGGCGTCAAATCTGAAGAAGAGCCGATCATGTTTGCGGTACTCGCGTTGATCCACGACTTCTCCTTCCTCATCCGGATCCAAAGCGATCGAAGTTGCCATGGGAGTGAAAATTGGCTTGCGATTACCCATGTTGAAGCGTTTGAGTAGATCTTTAGTGTACTTTGTCTGATGGATGAAAGTTCCTTCCTTGCATTGCTTGATTTGAAGTCCCAAAAAGTAATTAAGCTCTCCCATCATACTCATCTCAAATTCCCTGGACATAGTCTCAGAAAAGCTGGAAACAAGAGCATTAGAGGAACCACCAAAAATAATATCATCCACGTAAATTTGAGCAAGTAGGAAGTCATTGTCACGCCTAAGAATGAATAGAGTTTTATCCACTTTACCCATCTCAAAATTATTTTTAAGCAGGAAGGTCTTAAGTCTATCATACCAGGCTCTAGGGGCTTGTTTAAGACCATACAATGCTTTAGATAGCTTGAAAACACGATTTGGATACTTGGGATCCTCAAAACCAGGGGGTTGCTTAACATACACTTCTTCCTCTATGAAACCATTTAAAAATGCACTTTTAACATCCATCTGATATAATTTAAAACCTTTTGATGCAGCAAATGCGAGCAAAATGCGAATGGCTTCTAGTCTAGCAACAGGAGCAAATGTCTCATCAAAATCTAACCCCTCAACTTGACTGAAACCCTGAGCTACCAATCTGGCCTTGTTTCTAACCACAGAACCATCCTCACCTTGTTTATTCTTGAACACCCAACGGGTTCCTATAACATTGTGACCACTAGGAGGTTCTACTAGGTTCCAAACCTTGTTTCTTTCAAAATTCTCTAACTCCTCATGCATGGCATTTACCCAGCTAGAATCAGATAACGCATGTGATATATCGCGGGGTTCAAAAGAAGCAACAAAAGCCGAATGAGAGTAGAGATTTGGATCATTATACCTGGAGCGAGTTACACGCTCATGTATATTACCTATTATCTGATCCGGAGGGTGCTGTTTCTGAATGCGAAGTGGAGCGCCCGGGTGAGATATCGTTTCTTCGACCTCCGCAGGTACTGCTGATGATGATGATGCAGCAGGAGCCTCAACTGAAGGTGAAGTAGACGTAGCAGGTTCTTGTATCAATATGGGCGCCTCAGCAGCAGCAGATGGGGGAATGATATTAGCCTCGTCCTCATCTTTCTCCACAAAAAAGCTCTCTGTCACCTGTGAATCATCTGAAGCAATTGATCTAGCTCCAGGGCTAGTCTCATCAAAAGTGACATTACAAGTCTCCTGAATAAGGTTAGTCTCAGTATTAAAAACCCGAAAACCCCTCGAATGAGCAGGATAACCCAGAAATATCACATCAAAAGTTCTTGATTCAAATTTATCTAAGTTGCCTGTCTTAAGAATAAAACATTTTGATCCAAAAACTCGAAAATGCGAAACAGAGGGTTTTCTACCAAAACGAAGCTCATAAGGAGTCTTGCCTAAAGATGGTCTCAAAAAGACACGATTTGCAATATGGCAAGTTGTAGCAATAGCTTCGGCCCAAAATCTCCTCGGTGTGCTATACTCATCTAACATCGTCCTAGCCATTTCGACCAACGTCCTATTCTTCCTTTCCACCACGCCATTTTGTTGAGGGACGTGTGGAGAGGAGAACCGATGCTCAATACTGCGCTTCGGCACAAAAGAAGCAAAAGAAGTATTTTTGAACTCCGTGCCATTATCACTACGAATCGCTCTCAAAGCACCAGGAAGCTCAGAAGCCAAACGAAGAACAAGGTCATAAAAATAACCAAAAGCTTCATCTTTTGAAGTAAGAAAGAACACCCAAGTATATCTTGAAAGATCATCGATTATGACAAGAATATACCATTTTCCACCAATTGACCGGACTCTAGCAGGACCAACAGTATCCATATGAAGTAATTGTCCTGGTCCGTCAGTCATAACCATAGTCACAGAAGGATGTGAGGCGGCAACTTGTTTGCCATGCCTACAGGGCGCACAGACAGCATCCTTGACAGCTTTGAGTTTGGGCAAACCTCTCATGAGATCAAGGTTGCTAACTCGTGTCAGATGATCAAAACCAATGTGCCCCAAACGTCGGTGCCAAAGCCGTAAATCGAAGAAGATGTAAGCAAACATTTAAGAGATCCGAAGAGATTACGAAAAATCGGCTCAAAAATTCTACCAACTCTAGATATTCCAAACACAAGCTCACCAAGAGAATCAAGCACACGACAAGCATTTTTCTTAAAAAGCAGTCTCATAGCCATCATCAAGAAGTGAGATCTGAAAAGGAGATTATACCTAAGCTTGTCCACAAGAGCGACATCCTTTAGAATGAATTTATTGTTTACCCTAATTGATCATGTTCCTTCAATTCGCCCTTGTGTATCATCTCCAAAAGTGATGAAGTCATCACCTGTTGCCCGCGTGAAAGAGGTGAACCATCTTGAGTTTCGGTCATGTGGCGTGAACATCCGGAGTCAACGAACCACGTGTTCTTCCCCTTTCTGCGGTAATCCTGAAAATCAAGGAACAGAAGAGCGATGTGTCTCAATCATCGGGTTAGATAAACAAGATTTAGAAATCGATCTTGAGACACACGCGTCGAAAGGAGTATACAAACCGAAGTACTATCCTTAATTTTATCTAGAATTACATTATGAGCAATGTTTAAATTAACATGGGATTTAAAGCATTGGTGATCGGACCGGCGTTGTCTTGTGATCGGATCGGCGTCAAATCGGTCGACCGGTGACCACCAATGATCGGGCCGCGACTGAAGAACATGGGAATTAGGATATGTAGAAACATAATGATTAGCATGTGAGAAAAATCCTAATCCGAGTTTATTCCTTTCGGTGTTACCATGTCTCATAAAAGCTCTAGGTTGCACGAATGAAATTCTATCAAGATTTTTCCTATCATTTTTCAACCTACACCAACAATTCAATCAAATGCCCACCTTTCTTGCAATAAGTGCAATGGTACTTGGTACCACTAGAAGAAGTACCATTTGAATTAATACAAGTTTGGGCAAAACACAGATTTAAAAGATATTTTTGCAGGTTGGGTTTTGAATTCAATTAAACCTTTTTCCAAGACTTGAATGACTTTTGGGTTTGAATTGTCTTGAAAAGAATTGAACCCTAAACATTGCTTTTTATAAGCAGTTTTAGACTTGTCAAGAATCATGTTTAATTGTTTCTTACCTTTAGAAAATTTCTCTAATGTATCATGAAGGTAAGCATTTTCTTTTCTCAAGTTAACACAAGCATCACAAGTTTTATCCATAGATTTCTCCTTATATAAAGCAATTTCAAGCTTAAGAGCGGAACAAGAAGCACAAGTAGTATTTTCAATATTGTCCTTAAGCTTAGCATATTTGACTCTAGCAGCTTCTAAGATATCTTTGATTTCACGTTCTTTTTCTAAACAAGAAGTGCAAGGGCTAGAATCAAACACATCAAAAGCAATCAATTTACTAGATTCTAAACATTTTTCACAAGGAGCACTTTTAATTTTATTTAGTTCAGATCTAGCATTTTCAAGTTGTTGTACAGAAATATTATGAGCAGATTGTAATTTGGTAATTTCTGAATGCATAGCATGACAAGATAAACATTCATCAGATTCAAGAGTCTTAGCATTTTTAAGCTCTACTTTCAGTTTGTTAATCTTTGACTCTAATTTCTTATTTTTTGTCATGACAAATTCTAGCGCTTCATCTTGACTAAGCAATTGCTCAACTATAGAATCATATTTAGCAGAAAGCTCATCATAAGAAAAAGATACCTCATCATCATCAATGTCGTCGGTGTCAGCCATGAAGCACATGCCAGTGAAATCTTTGGCCTTCCCTTTCTTTTTACCTTGAGAGATCTCCTCCTCCTTGTCCTCCTCACTCCCGGTAGTGGGGAGGTGGACACCGAGGGTTCACTGTAGGTGCTGGCGCCAACGTCGTCCTTGCTCCCTCTCTCTTCTTTCTTTGCTACGGCCTTGGTGGGATGAGCAGAGATGAGCTTGCCTTCAGTTCTTGCTCTGGCTAGCTGGGGAATGGAATGGATGTGGTTGTGGTTGCTTGAGCTTCGGTGCTTGCCTTGTGTTGGACCGAAAAGGCGACCAGAGGGGGGTGAATAGGAGCACGCTCACTTTTTCACAAATTATGAATTCAACACAATTTCACTCCAATAACTATGATGAAGCTATGAAGATCAATATACCAGTACAGCGGAAGACTAGTATTGAATCCAATAAAATCCCCTAAGCAAAATAACAAAACAACTAATATTAAGGAATCACAATAGCACTAGCGGTCTGACCTCTGTACCCAGCCGGTTGGACCGATTGTCGAAGCTGATCGACCATTGTTATCTTGGCGGTCGGACGGCGCCATCGATCGGCCGGTGATGACGGGCGATCGACCGGCCGACTCGAAACCGATGCGCAACAAGAAATCGGCCGATGACGAAGTTGCAATTAGGTCAAACTTTTGATTCTCAACTCCAAACTTTATGAAACTTTGCACACACCTTCTATATGCTATTGAGGAACTATTCCAATCGAATATTATAATAATTCTTGGATAGATCCTGAGCAATTACCAATTGATTAACAGAAGGTCTAAAACCGGGCAAGAACGAAAACTTGATCCTAATGCTTGTTCGTGAGAGATTGATGATCAAGATGATGCTAGATAGATTCATACATATCACAGCAAGCTAATTCACGTGAAAGAATCAATCACAAACTCGCGGATCAAAGAAAGCCCTAAAATCACGAAATTGAAAGCAAGAACGAAAAGAGACTTATCTCAAGCAAACCTTGCATAGATTAAGAACGTGATTGTTGCTGGATTACACCCATACCATCATGGATCAGTGGTCAATCCAAGATCACGAAATTCACCTCAAACCATGAAAAGCCCTAGCCTCCACCTCAACTCCCCCTAAGCCAATTAGGGTTTGTAAGCAACAAAAGAGGTGAAAAACAGCGAGAGAGAGAGGTGCAGCCCCCACCTCCTCCTATTTATAGTGGAGGCCTAGAACTCTCTAGGGTTTGACTTAATTGGGCTCCCGTTAAGGCCCACTAACAAATGGGTCACACACGCACGCTTCGCAAAGCGTCGTCTTTAACTTTTGACCTAAACCGCTTCACCATGCGCCATGGATTTGCCAATAGGTCACCCTTGTCCACCTTGTGTCACGCTTGAGTCGTTGACCTCAACCGGCATCGTCGATCGTTCTGGACCTCAACTCTCCAAGTCTAGTCCCGATTCTCCTCGCCGTTGACCGTCGTTGACCACCAAGCAACCTGCACAACCATAGACAAGCAAACACGAATTCGGGAACAAGTTCTTCACAACTTGACCCATGTTAGTCAAAACATGCATCATGCAAAACATATGCCATGAAACCAATGACTTTGACCTAACAAAACAACATCGCCACGAAGTTGACCGACGTTCAAGTCAATACCGGTCCGACCGCTCCATGTGAGCCGGTCCGGTCGGACCGCCCCTAGGGACTTAGCCGAAATTCATGCCCTGAAATTCCGAAACCTTCTGGAAATTAAAAACGAATAGAACTTCTTGCTGGAGACTCCAAAAATTATGAGACCAAGTGCATTGGGATCCCCTCACTTGCCTACAACACCTATTTTTGGCCCACTGCGTTTGACCAATTTTAGGTCACCGCGGTCCGACCGCCCCACATGGCGGTCCGACCGATTTGGGACCGATCCGACCGCAAAGGACCGGTCGGACCGCCCCTGTCCAGAAAGCCTGACACTTTGTCGAAAACTCGTGAAACGACAAACCGTAAACACCATTGCCAATTGTCACATCAACCTAAGATCTAGAGCATATTCCCATGATATCCACACCTTGATCTTGGCAGTGGGAGGTTTGGTCTCTGGGTGGTGGCTTTGCTTTGTGAGGCTGAGAAGGAAAAATGGCTTCATGGGGAATGAACTTGTCTTCTTCTTTGTTTTGGGGATGTATTTGCTTGCTCTTCTTTGGGGATGAATTTGGGGCTAGCTGCGCTGCTGGCTTGATATTTCGGCGTGCTAGATGGCTTTGCAGGGGAGATGCACTTGGCCAGGGGGAATGAATGGGCTGCTACTCTGTGAGGGCTCAGCCAGGGGAAATGCATTGCGAGGGAAGGCTCTGGAATGACTGTGCTGCACCCGGTGACGCTTTGGCTGAGGGTGTGGTTGACTGGGATGTGCACTTTGGGCTTATAATGGGGTTTTGGCAATTTCAAATAGTGGGTGTTGGATTCTAATAAGGCTGGATGAGGAGACCCACGAAAGTGACAGATACCGAAGGACCTTGGGTGGTCTGGACATCTTGACGATCAAGGGGCCGACGAACTCCGGTTGGTCTGGGTATCTAGATGGTCAAGGGACCGACTACTCAGGTTGCTCCGGATATCCTACTGCACTTTGGGAAATCTGACGGCCACCTCCTATATTCTAACTTTCTATACTCTACTGCTCACGAAAAGGCTCTCAACTAAGCTTACTAACCGCTTGCTGATTTTCCTGACGTTCGAGGAAAACGGAACACGAGGTGGCTCTACGGGCGGGCGCTCAAAGGACAAGGCGACGAGAAAGGCTAGTACCACAAGAAGGCAAGAAAAGGACTAGGGTTTTAATTACTTGCTGCCAGAAACACTGCAAATGGTTGTAAAATAAATCTTGTAAAAATATTGGTGCAATGAAATGATGCTGCAATGATATAGAAATGCTTTATGCTATCAAATGTGCAAATGATGCGGGTTGTCACACTCGTCCTCTTTCGAATGGATTTGACCCCACCTCTAAATTCGTTTCGAGCATGCCACAATAGCCAAAAATGTTAGACATCGATTATGACTCCGAGAGCAAAGGTGTTGCACCACCTCCACTTGGTCCCATGGGCCTTGTAACCCTTGGCCTGTACTGTTCATGTAGCCGCCACACTTAGGATTTGGGGGATTTCGTTTGCTTAGTTTCTCCATTGTGAAAACTCTTGTTCTTCGCTTATGTTGACTTGACCAACCCTAAAGGATCTCTGCGGAATCCAACCTTATCAATTACTACAATCCTATTTGCAATTTTAGATTGCTATTTGTATTGTTATTGCTTATTCTTCAATTACATACAGAATAGACATTCGATGTCAAGTCGATCGTGCTTCTAGCAAGGTCGATAACTATCTTGGAGTTGGTTCAGAGATTGTCGGGCATATTGGTCGTGTACGATCGGTAGCCGAATCGTGAGAGTCATCTTCTCAAATTAAATTATTCTTCTCATCGAAAAATCGGGACACACATTGTCGTATCAGATGGTATCAGAGCTCAAGTTGATCGGTGATATTTTTTTCATTACCTACAGTCCACAAAAGACACAAAAAATAAAAAAATACAGTTAGTTCATCTATCCAAACCAATCTGTGCCAGTAATTTTTCTTTTTAGTAATTTGTATTGTTGAATTTTTTTTGTTGCATGGTCGTGTCTAGTCGCTCATTTCTAGTTCTAGTTTTTGTCTAGTTGATCATTAACTAGATTTCATATTGATCATTGACGTAAATAATAGGGTTCTTTTGCTTGCGTTTTGTGAGATGAAAAAAGAGAAGGACAAAAAAGATGTCCACCATCCAAAAAAATAAAAAATGCATTAAACCTTCGCCAAATCCAGTGAAAACTGGTAGAGTCCTTCTAAATATAGCCACAAGCTTCCACAAAAAAAATCAGTAAGTTTGGCCCACGGGTTCGAAAGATATAGCAATTTCAAATTTGAACCCGAGCCGGTTTTGAGTTCGAGTAGGATTCCGTTTCCGAGACACCTTTAGTAAAACGAGCATAACTTTTGCATACGTTGTCTGTTTTCATCGTTCTTGTACTCGTTGGAAAGCTAACGACGAGTCGCATGCAAAAAATCAAACTAGCATTGTTGACAATCGAGTCGCCAATCTTACAAAATAAAATATAGGAAAATGACCAAAAGTTCTTCGAAGAGAATGGGATTGCTCTTTATTGCTATGGATTGGATCCTTTACAGGGGTGCCTTCGACAAGGCGTTGGACTAATCCTAATTATACTGAGCGTAGTGCTTGCTTGCTATTGAATCAAAGTTGGAACATGAATCTAGTGTTGATTGCAATGCTTGAATCCGATGTCTTTGTTCCTCCATGCTCCTCTTTAAATAACCATCGAAGAGGATGCAGTTACTCATGGAGAATATGCTTGTTACAAGTGACGTGTTGGTCAGAGGGTCGACATCGTTAATGAAGCGATGGCGGTCGATGGTTAGCGTGTGTGAGGCACTCAAGCGTATAGTAGTTATTGTCAATGTCTTAGGAGAAAGAACTGTCGCGTGGTATGAAACAAATATGACATGTGTTCCATTGACCACACGGTAAGAATATATTTGTAGTTAGATCCATATGCCAGTTCAAGACTTCTACAAGCAGTCATCTGGTCAGGGACTGGGTACAGGACCGCATCCGACCAGGTACTCACAAGTAACCTTTGGAATCCTTACGACCATGGACGTCGTTAACCTTTGGGATTATGACCACGAAGACATATGGTCTTCTATTATGTACTAAAGTAATACATAGAGATTTTTATCCTCGTCAAGCTTATGCTAGTCGCCCTCCAGCGGGCCCCAAAATTGGTCATCTTCGGCCCCGAATTCGCGTCACAAGTTTTTATTTTTTATTTTTGTTGTTTCTTTCGATCTTCCGTTCAGAATTTGGAGTTCACTTCAACTGCAAAGTTGTTGATCTCATCAAACCATTCAAAAGAGCATATATAAGCCATACAAAATTTTGCTATTTCATCTCTTAAGACTAGCTGTTGTTTACTGCTTAAACTAGAAGGTTATTTACATTGCACGTTATACTATTTTTTGTGCTCTACATCATATGAACAATCTTGTACCCAAGACCGAAGTTTCAGTAGTTGGCTAACGTCTCTCCTAGCACTTGGTGTGAGATTTTTTTTGCTTACATCAAGTCACATTGATCTTTGTGTGTGCGTTCATACACTTCTCTTCACAGGCTTTGATTAGGCTAAGATCAACAAAATTGACTAGTACATTGAGCAATTTTTCATCTTCTATTTACCGATTTGATTATTGCTAATACTTACTACCATATTGAAGCCTATCCTAGCTCTACTTTCTACCATTGCACAGGTACCAGTTACTTGCAATCGCTTTGTCAATCTTCAGAGAGCGTTTGACACCGACACTAGTTATCGGTCACGGCCTGTTTGCTTGATAAGTATTGGTAAGAACATGGTATTAGCTTGAGAGTGAGCGACTTTGAGCCTCCAAATCTTAGTAGTTGATAGTAACATATATTTGTGATTTATTTTCTACTAACTATGGTAGGTTCATGGGATGATTATGAGATAGATCTACGTCTTCTTCAAGCCACTGAACGAGAGCGCCAGAAAGTCCGCGAGAAAGATGCAAGATTGAGACAAGATTCTCCACCACGGAAGCTACATTATCGTGATAGTACATAGGGTAAAACTAAACTCACTTTGCCATCCTTTGTTGGTGAATTCGATCACGATGCCTATGTATACTGGGAGATAGCATTAGATAAAAAATTTAAATATTATAGTTGTCCTGATAGGCAAAAGATTAGAGCTGCCATTACTATTTTTGTCAAACATGTAATACTTTGGTGGAAAATCTTAGTAAACATGGAAGAATGCCTCAAACTTAGAATGCATTAAAGAAACTTTTTAGAGATGAATTTGTTCCTAAATATTATGCTGATTATTTGTTAGCTATATTATAACATTTCAAACAAGGTAGTAGAACTGTAAGAGCATACTATCATGAATTGAAAAATCGTTTGTTGTGTTGTGGCTTAAAGGAACATGCTCAAGCTACAGAGAATAGATTCCTAAATGAGCTTAATCAAACAATTCAGGACCATCTTGTTCACAAAGAATATGGTTCCCTCTCTCATTTGTTTATACTTGCCTGTAAGGTTGAACGTCAGATTGAGAAGAAATTGAAAATGTTTGACAATAGGAAACGTGAGAAAAAATATGTTATTGTGTCTTTTTCTACGACTAACAACTCGCAGGAAGTTGAAAACCATACCGAATAAGAGAATGAGCTGATTGAACCGCCGACTGCATTGGTTGAGAAGGAAGATGAGGAGATGCATGCACCTACAATAATTGAGAAGAGTCAAAAAGGTAAAGATCATGGTGCTATCATCACTCAAGGTGAGTATGCTTGTGAAGAACTATAATTGTCTACTATTCATGCTATTTTAAAGCAAAAATTAGTGGAAAATAATTCTGATATGCACATATTAGAGAATTCAGACCGCATTGACTTGAGTGCACCATGTGATAAAATAATGAATTGCCTGCTGTTTTGAGTGATTCATGTGATGACTTAATCACATTTAATGATCATGTGGAATTGGTTAGATATAAAAAAAATTGACTAGAATTTCTCCTGTTGAATCTTTATGTTACATAATGTTGGATCCACTTATGAAATTGTCATATGCTATGGAGAAAGTTTTTGTAATTGCATGTTCAAAATCCTTGTTTAGTGCCTACACTCCTGGATATATGTCTAAATTGATTGGACATTCTAGTGTAGACAATCTGTAACACCCTGACTATTCGGAAGCCAAGATGTCACGCAAATCTAACAAATACTAAGAATATACAACAATACCAGGTTAATCAGGCCCAATTAACAATATCTCATAAGGAACGACGATAAACGATTAACAGTTTCATGAGAAGGAAAGGAAAACATTCATAATAAAGACGTACGGTAGGCATTACCAAAATTGGATTATTACACTTTGGAAATTTATCAAATAGTTGACATAACTGAAAGATAACACTAGTTATTCTGGTTTGATAAAAGTGATGTGCAGCGTGCTGGACTATCCCTCAAAAGGTCTTGCCTTCTTCCTCATTTACCTAAATAAACATACAAAGTAAGGATGAGCCAAAGACTCAGCAAGTACTTTAGCGAATAACAGAAACATTAAGCAAACAAAGCAATCAAAATCCACTTGTGAAAAACTTCTCTGAACATATATGGGAATGAATGGAATGGAATAATGCAATGAAGGAATGGACTGCTCACAACTTATACCGGTATAGCGAGTGACACACCCGTCGGTGTTCACTTAAGCCCGTACTTAACAAAGTCCGGGGATCTAATCACCGTATGAAGAACGTTTCATACGGGTGTCCGAAGTTGCCCACATTGGAGTGGTGGCCAACATTGCCCACATTGGAGTGGTGGGTCTTACATGCCCATACTGGAATTGATGGGACTTACAATTTTTTTCCTCGTCCGTGGACAACAAGAAACAAATGCATGATCGGAATAAACTTCATGCAATGAACTCTTTTCACATCATAATGTAGAAATATACATGGCATACGAACATGAATAGCCATACTAACAATTCATCCACACCCAATCATCACCATTCATTAGGATAAGACAAGGTACTTGCCTTCCGCGCTGTGACATGTTAGGATGCAACGACGGTTTTTCTCCACTCACTGCCCCACCGCCCAAATCTGACGAACAAATCTGGCAGAGGGGGAAAGAGAAGGTGGCGCACGGCAGGGAGGAGGGTGACGGCTCCAAGTGGGGGAAAGGGGAGGGGAGGGGGAGTGGGAGGGAGTCTCTAGGGTTTTGGGGTAGGAGACCCTCCCCCCTTGGCCGGCCCCCGAATGGGCCTCCCACCTGGCGGCGGCCCAAGCCCAGATTGCTGGAGAAAAGCTAAAAACCGCTCGACCAAAAAGAAAATTCAAATTTTCCGATTAGCTCCCTCTCCCGAGACTTCTTCTAATATGCCGATTTACTTTTGGGGTATTACACAATCAATTTCTTGTATATCGAATATGCATAACTTGTGATCACATGGATGAATTGAAGCTTGCTATTTTGAATAACAATTTGTGTGTGTTGAATCCAGTTCGTTATAAAAGGAAAATAAAATTTAGTGATTATCTGATGCCTATGTGTTCATCTCTTATTGCATCATCTAGTATTGACAATCTGCATCTTGATGGTGAAGTGAAGTATGGAAGAACTTACAAATATTTTCACCATTGCTAGATGAATTTGCTATTACTCAATTGAAATATGATTATATGGATGAACTTTGTTTGATTCCAAAAGTTTTAGCTTTGCCCATATGTGCTACCACTGCAAGTTTACAACTTCGGATATTTGAATTGCATAAATGCTTCACTTACTATTGCAAAACTAGTTACAATAATTATTATGTGAGAAATTTTATTTTGCTCATTAACATATATAATTATTCTTTGGGTAATAATACAATGAGCTCGGATGATCGCTACTGTTTTATAATATTAATTGTGCAAAAACGAAGAACTGTTAAAACGGATGGCATATACATATACCATGCACACACCTTGGCTTCTTTATTACCCTATTTTCAGCTTATCAAAAGCCGGGGACGGTTTTGTTTTCAAGAAGGGGAGGATGATGAGGACATGAACCCTATGGATACAACCATGTTTGGTATGCTTGTTGTTCCAAATACAACAGCTTGTACGCTTCGCTTAAATTATCAGGTGAGCCCGTTTTCAGGAATCTCTTTATATTATATGAACTATATGATGCTACCTAATGATTAAAATATATAATTTTACAGCACTACATCACTTTTTGTCCAAGCCAAGCAAGAGTTCGAGCTGGACACATTTTGGAATCCAATTCGACCTCCAGAGACAGCACTGACTTCCACGTGCATAACTTTCATATACTGAGTCCGTTGGAGCTCCACGAGTACGTGATGGAAAGCTTATCGCTTCTTTCTAGCGGATCTGGCCCCACCTCTAAATTCTTTCTGAGCACGCCGTAATCACTAAAATAGTTCGACGCTGATTCTGATTCCGAGAGCAAAGGTATTGCGCCACCTCCACTTGGGCCCATGGGCCTTGTAACCCTAGGCCCGCACTGTTCATGTGACCAGTGTCATCGCCCCTCCCTTCGGCTCTTCCTCCTACATAGTGGCCGCCACCCTTAGGGTTTTGAGGATTTCGTTTACTTAGTTTCACCATTGTGAAAACTCTTGTTCTTCGTTGTGTTGACTAAACCAACCGTAAAGGACCACTGTGGAATCTCACCTTATCAATTACTTCAATCATATTTGCAATTCCATATTTGTAACACCCTGATCCAAAATCGGCTCAATGCCCAGCCCACCGTGGGGCGGACCCGCCACACATAGCACCTCACTTACACTTTCGTCCTCGCTTCGTGTAAAAGGGTTAACCCGGAGGTGCTACGTTTGGATCCAACAGGCATTATATACCACTACAACTCACTTGAGACAAGCAATGTGGGACTAATCCCACCACACAACTCCTCATGGGCCACATGGGCCACGCTACAAGCGGTGCCGGTATTACATTCACCCCTCAAGGGTGGCGCCCTCGGCAAAGATACCGCATCTGCTGCAAATGCCCGAACCACCCCTCGGTACGCGTCCCGTGCGTCCGTCTTGCAGCACATATGCCATGCCATGTGTCCACTCCGGGCCCATGCGCCATGCGCCATATGCCCGCGCTTCTGCCCCGCACGCGCCGTCAAATGAAGGTTGATGCTCGATACCATCCAGTAACACCACGACCCAAAATCGGCTCAATGCCCACCACACCGGGGCGGACCCGCCACACATAGCACCTCACTTACACTTTCGTACTCGCTTCGTGTAAAAGGGTTAACCCGGAGGTGCTACGTTTGGATCCAACAGGCATTATATACCACTACAACTCACTTGAGACAAGCAATGTGGGACTAATCCCACCACACAACTCCTCATGGGCCACATGGGCCACGCTACAAGCAGGCCGGGGTATTACAATATTGTCATTTATCTTGTTCTTGCTTGTTCTTCGATTGCATGCAGGAATAGACCTTTGTGGTCAGGTCGATCGTGCTTCTAGCAAGGTCGATAACAATATTGGAGTTGGTTTAGCGATTGCCGGGCATATTAGTCATGTATGATTGGTAGTCGAATCATGAGAGTCGTCTCCTCAAATCGAATTATCCTTCTCATCAAAAGATTGGGACACCCATTGTCGCATCAACTTACATGCCAACAAAATCAGCAACACTCCTCGTTTGCCTAACCATCTTACTAGTAAAAACATGTACAACTTTATCCATCTACATCCAACAATACGAATAAAAATAGGTCTTTCAGGAAGAAAGGTTTTAGTACCGTATGCCATAGGTACCAACTACCACATATACTACTGACGAACAAGTACGCTCCAAAGTAGTACTAAACATTCTATGTATGACTAAATAGGTCTTTCTGAAAGAAAGGTTTTATTACTAATTCCCCGACAACTATATTTCTCATTCTAACCCTTTTTGCCACACTACCACTAGGGGCATGGCAACCAAATTCCGCTCAAACATGCAATTCGGTCAAAACCCTAAAATGAAACTACAATAACATATCCAAATTCCTCACAATAATAACAAAGCTACGATTTAATAGCAACATTTCCATCACAACTGCTTGAACCACAATGACATATCCTATTTCATCCACAAATCCTACCTACAACATCTAATTTTATCCACAAATCGCTAAAGGCTCATTCATGTATATGCATATTTGCCAAGTAAGTTATAGCCATTGGCTAAGGAAAAAATTATGTTCAATATTCTTAATCAACACACATCCAAATGAAGTAAGAACATCTAGAATGCATGTTAACTTAAGGTGTAGCCATGTAAAACGATTTATTCGAGCAAGGGTTTTCCCCTCCCCCAAAAGGAAAACAATCATGTGGATATAAGCAACAAAGTATCCACACATTCAACTACCATTCTTGGTACTAATGTTATCCAATTCACTCTGATGTGCAAAGATTCAAACCAATTTCTCTCAAACATGCAATTCGGCCAAAACCCTAAATCCACAAATCTAACCGATTTTATCCTAAATAAATGGAGGGAATAGATGAGAACACCTTGGGGGATGACCTCGACGGGTTTATGGACTTCGAATCGGCTCCAAATCGACGGATTTGGAGAGGTTGGGGCAGGGAGGAGAGAGGACGCGTGGGAGGAAGAGAGGGAGTTTGAGGGAATGAAGAACTGGGTGAGCCCGTAACACCTAAGTGACCTCTGTCATGCCACGTGCTTGTCACACCACGAGTACTGACGTGACAACGGTCACGCAAACCCTCCACGCTGGCACACCGTACGCACGACGGCTTGCGTGACAAGTTTGGCTATGCCGAAGAAGGTGGCGTGATATAATGGTTTGGTTATGCTGCGAGTTATAGCGTGACCAAAGGGGTCTGAATTGAAAATAAAGTTAGTGAATGGTTAACTTTAAAATATCATTAAAAAAGGTTAAATAAAAAATTCTTATGCGCCCGCCTACGGCTCAAACGTACACAATAAAGATGCAAAACAACAAAAGTTTGTATTTTTCATTTCTCCAACTTATTGGTATTATTTCCTCCAATTCGATCGATGGCGAGTGGAAAGGGATGATCTTGGAAGAAATCAAAGTGGGTGCCTCTCATGAAAAGGAAAGCAAATTGTAGTTTTTTACACGTTCCCCCCCCCCCCCCTCGTTTTATTTTAACGTCTTGTATTCTTCTCCCTTGCTGCTTTTCCCCATTTGATTCGCTCGTCGAAAAGTTTTCATCCCCCACCCCCACCACGGTGAAAAAGAAAGACGAGCAACGCTGTCCGCTTGCATTTTACTCGAGTTTTTTCTTTCCACAAGTCATTTCCCCTCCTCGAGTTTTTTCTTTCCACAAGTCATTTCCCCCTCCTTTATCTTTTATTGGAGGGTTCAAGTCTTTTTATGGATGTGTGGACTCAATTAGCCCCATTGCGCAGTAAAAATTCCAAAAATAACCCTATAAATCTAAAAATTCCAAAATGGCCCCTCATATTAGGTGTCTTTGTCCGTCGGACGGCGAAGAACTGTTGTCGTTGTCCCGAGGCAAAGACTTGGTCTTGCCCTAGTGGGGCCCGGCAAACAGTCTTTGCCGTCCCGAAGGCGACACTGCCGTGGCCCGGCGGTGGCGGCGGTCTTGCCGCGTGGCGGCCTTGAGGGCGCGTGGGGCGCAGCGGCCCGGCCGCGCCACGTGGCGCGCGGCCGGGCGGGCGCCTTGGCGCGGCCAGCGGCCGCCAGGCTGCCGCGCGTCTTGCCGGCTCGCCGGGCGCTGCTATACGGCGCCACGCCATGTGAGCGGGCCGCCGCAGCAGCGTCTCGCCGGGCTGGCCGGCGCTATACAGCGTGCCCGCGAGCAAGCGCCAGGGCTAGACCCCTGCGCTGCGCCTATAAAGGGAGGAGCGGTGAGGAGTCTCCCTCAGCGGCTCGTCTTGACACCGCTATCTTGAAAAAAATTTGTGAAAAAAATCTACGAGTCAGAAAAAATCACGAGCACGTAGAAAATAAGCTTGAAGCTGCTGCGAGCACCTACAAAAGGTAAGTGTCATTCGCATTCGATTAGTATTATCGGTATTTTTAGCAATGTGATTAGGATGCAATTAGATAAATTGTAGCAACAAAGTAGTTTTAGTTGTGTAGTTAGTTTATTTTGAAGACCTAGTAGTTAATAATGTCATTATGCCGTAATTAGTTGACTTAATGGACATGTTGCTAGTAGTGTTGTAAATTTCCTTTCTGTATTTTTATAGTTTCATGAACTTGGTCATAAAATAGTAAAATTTTTGGAGGTCGTTAAGCAAAATAGAAATAGCCCCACCAGCGCTTTGTATATGTACTCTTGATCGGGCATATCGCGTTAGGTGCATGCACTCGCATTTTAATGAAAAGAATACCTTATCGTGGACCACACATGTCTTTGGTGTAAGTTAGGTCTAACTCGGGTATGGAAACGTAGAAATGCAATAAGAATTTCAAGTGAATTATTTTGCAATCGTAATATCGAACTAGTTAAAAAATTCGTAACTATGTAGTACCACAGGAAGTTTCTGAAGTGTAACATAGAATAGGCTATGAATTATTTATACTACAAATAATATTAGCTTGGACATTTCATTGATAGAAAAATCATACGAACTCCAATCGGGCTTGAAAACATGTACGACAAAGCGTTCGTCAAGATGGGCATAACTAAATTTGTAGAAGCATTCATTACGACAAAAAATCCATAAATAATTCGATGGTTTCATATGCACATGTGTTAGGTACTTTATGGCGGAAATTCAAGATCTGTTCGTGTTCCACGGGGACGGTCTCGTACGCGACGGACCGTACGGTGCGGACCTGTCAAATTGTCACCGCACCGTGATCCGGGCGCCGGCTCTGAAGGACATGAGCCTCTCGGAGCTAAGGCGGTGCGTGCGATCGCGTTCGATCGCGCCATCGGAAGGAAGAAGGCTGCGCGATCGGCGTTGTATGCCTCGGTGGTGGGTGGTGCGGCGAGACCGTTTGGCAACTTATGAAGGTCACATGTGACGCTTCATGGGCCAACTACATGGGGTTGTTTGCAACCCGGCTTTGCGATATATCGCGCGCCGATGGTCTACGTTCGAGTTCTTGGAAACGCACGGGACATCCGCGCGGTGGTTCCGTGAAGGTGAAGCCTGGCGGTGAGGAGGAGCTTGCGTTGGTGCGATTCGAGGAGACGTGGCGATGGAGACCGAGGGGCGTGCGGTCAATTTTGAGCCCAACGAAGGGGCGGAGAGATGGTGGTCAGCTCGTATTGATTGTCACGAGTACCTGACCGACCAGGTGGATGAGGTGGAAAGCGAGGAGGACGTCGAAACAACTAGTTCGGAAGACGACGAAGACGGAGAAGCTGCTGCGGGGGGAGGTGCAGTTGGTGGTTTTGTAACCACTGACATTGCTTACGTCCCCTCACGATTGGACGATGTTGCGATGACATCGCTGGTTCTGCCACGTCCGGAGGGTGCTGAGTGGGGGTTCCATGAGGACACCGCTCCAGAAACCAGCGCTTTCCTGACAAGATCGCCGCACAACAAGCTATTGCAAGATACGCCGTTAACATCGGACGGACGTATCGGGTGCAGAGGTCCAACCCCGACACGTACATCGTCAGGTGTGTTGATGAATCCTGTGCTGGCAAGGTCCGTGCGCAGAGGTTCACGACCGCTGCCATGGGCTTCGGATAACGGTCTTTGAAGGACCACACATGCGAAGTTAGCCGAGCGCTACAGGCACCGCAACATGGCGTCCTCGTATGTTGCCGCTTTGATAAGCCACCTCGTCATTGCAGATGTGTCCATTTCGCCAAAGCTCTGGCGGCGGATGTTGCCAATATGGTGGGATTCCACATCGGCTACAAGGCGGCATGGCGTGCGAAACGCGAGGATTACGGAGCGAATGTTGGCACATTCGAAGAGGCTTACAACCTAGTACCAAGATTATCGCATCAAATCGCGGAATCTAATCCGGGGCGTCGTAAACAAGCTTGAGCGGTGCATCCGACGGAGGGGCCCAATTGTTTTGTTCTTGAAAGGGTCTTGGGCCTTCCGTCAGCGATCGAAGGGTTCAAACATTGTCGTCCGTGCTCACGATGGATGGTACCTTCCTATGTGGGAAGTGCGAGGTACCATCCTCACTGCCGTTCGCCGCCGTCACGAATGACCGATTAGTCCCGTGGCGTTCGCAATTGTTGAGAGCGAGAACACGGAGAGTTGGTCGTGGTTCTGTGCAATGTGAAGCGGCGGTCGTGCAAGATCGGCGGATGTATGTGTCATCTCGGATCGCAATCTTTGGCTTGTTATGCGTTGTGCATGATGCAAAATGGGACGCAACCCGTAGTACGGTGGAGCGATGTTAGGAGCCGTTGGTGCATGAGGCATCTCGCGCCAACTTCCACACAAGGTTTGGAGCAAGGACCTCATGAAGATGTTCAAGAAGCTCGCATGCGTAACCAAAGGAGGAAGTTCGAGCGGTGTGGAGCGGCTCGATGAGGAGGCCGGAAGCATGTAAGGGACTCGGCGCATGCCGAGGCAGGCGGCGGCTAGAGGGTCCGCGAGTTGGGGAGTTCACACGATGGGTTAACTCGCACGCACTGACTGGAGAAATGGTCCCCGCCGCACGACACGGACGGTGCAAGGTGCGGGATCATGGCGACCAACATGTCGGAGGTGTACAACGGTGTCTTGAAGGGTGTCCGATCTCTGCCGATCACTGCGATCGTGGAGGAGAGCCGAACCGCACCATCGGATACTTTGTCAACAGAGCCATGATGGCCAAGAAGCATTTGGAGGACGGAAGCAATTCTCAGTAATGCATGCCTACATGGAGAATAAGATCGGCAAGGCTCGATCGCGACACCGCTCGTACCATGGATGGCGTCGAGCGGTTCGAGATCGGGCTCGTGGAGAAGTGCGTGATGGGCCATGTTAGAGGATCGTGGCAGTGCGCACGATTGGTGAAGAAGCGTCGTGCACACGCAGCAAGCGCGGCTTACGCACAAACCATGCTCCCATGTGTACGCGGCATGCGCGGCGTGGCGGCAAGCCTCGGGCGTTACATCTCCGAGTACTATGACATCCACCACCAGTATGCAACTTGGAGTCTTGAGTTCCATTCATACGGTGGACACGCACTGAGGACCTTTGGTGGGGCGGTGAAGTGGGTGCCCAACGACGCACTAAAGCACCCGGTCGTGGAAGACGACGAGTCCCGACGCATCCGAACGACATGGGCGATAGCCGGTAGCGAACGCGAGTTCGCCGACCCCGTTGCGGTGTGCAAGACTATGGGCACTCCATCGGCCGCCTAAATGCCCAAGCGGACCGGCACAGCAATTGTGAGTGAGGAAGATATAATTACTACGTCGTGATGTAAACACTTATTTCAATGTCTTTGATGGACTCGTTGTTGTTTATCCATGCCTTTATGTAGTACTTGTTAAGTTATCCGGTTTGTTGTTAACTCATTATGATCATATTGCATTGTTGAAATTTTTATCGTATGTCTTGCCTTATTTTCTGTGTCACATAATATGTTTTACATGCGTGCCGACATGTTGTTTCCCTGTTGGCGAGAGATGGCACTGAGCTCGATTGACGACGCAGCGTCTGGTACTTGCCGACCTGGCCGGATGTGGGACACCGTTGCGGGCGTGGTCGTCCGCGTCGGCCCTCCGAGCCCGGTCTGGCGCCCCAGAGAGATGGCCCCTTGACGAGCGGTGCGTCCCGAGCCGGAGGCCGGGCTCGCCCCGCCGGATGTTGGACCTCCCGCACGCGCTGCAGTTTGACGCGGCACTCCTGTCTGCGCTCGTGGACCGTTGGAGACCGGAGACTCACACCTTCCACTTCCGATGGGGAGATGACCATTACTACGGAGGGCGTGTCTCGCCATGTGTCTACCTCTGCGTGGTCTTCCTGTAGTGCCCCCTCGAGGGCGATGGGCGGAAGGTCCGTTTGGTCGGCAGATTTGGTGACCGGTTCTTTGCGAACGCGTCGGTGTGCCACATTCTCGGCTGCGCGCAGTACATGATCTGCCCGAGCATGCGACTCGGGAGGAAGTGAGGACACATTTAGTCGCGTACTGTTGTTCTTGTTCGGATGGATCTGTTTCCTACCACGCAGGAGAGCTGCGTGTGCGAAGCTACATCCATCCGCACGATCTCGGGCGACGCCTGCCCGACGAGGTTCCACAAGATGATTGGGGCTCTGCAGTGCTTTGCGCCACCTACCGAGGGTTGTGTGGCGCTTGTCGGCGCGCTGACGGGCGAGCGATCCTCGCGGTGTGCTACGCCTCCTACGATTATGGTCGTGGGAGCACTTTCCGGCCGGCCGACCGTACTTCCGCGCGGCGTGCACCCTTACCAGGTGACCACCGAGCTTTACGGGGACGCTGCAGGGGACGACCCCGTCGACGGGCCTACGATGGGAACACGTTGGACACGTGCTACCCTAGGGTGGGCTAGGGAGAGACCGAGGCGCCAGATACCCGAGTTCCATAACCTTTCGAGACTCTCCACGAGGACGAGGTCATCCGGTGGCCATGGGCAAAGACGGTTCCTTCACGACACGGCCCGTTCGGATTATCGTCCCAGGCATTACGGGCGAGGCACTCGATGACGACACGCCACTTGGTCTTCGCACATGGTCGAAAGTACAACCCGCAATGGTCATGAGGCAATTCGGCCTTTACCAGAGGTTCCACCACCGGGACGATCTCTCACAAAGAAAGGCTCACCGGTATGTCATTATTTGGTGTTATTTTGAGGCATTTTGAGTAAGATTTTCCGACATGTAAATTCAATTGCGAGCGAGCGAGGAGAGGCGGAGGAGCGACGATCGGAGGCGAATCTGGCGACCACGGGCGACGCTGTGGATTGACAGGTTACGACGGGCGTGGTCTTTGGAGTTTCGCGGCTCGCCGTCGGACGTCTGCACGCGACGTACTTGCGGTGGTATACGCTCCGCGCACTAGGTGCGAGCTTCTCGGGCGGCGCGCGGCGTCCATGGACGCCATGCAGACGACGTCGATTAGCCGGTCCGACCGTCACGGGCGGCCCGCCTCGGAGACGGTAAAACATTCTTCGCATAATTCTCGCTCGGCAACACTTTTCGCGACTTACTATCGGTTTTAGGCAAGACTACCGCTTGGAGCGTGTCCGCAACCAGCTCACTGAAGCTATAGACCGTGGAAACAACAACACAATGGATCGTATCATAGGCGCGATGCGCACGATGCGCGAGGATGTAATTTCTGCGATTAGATCCATAACTTGTGGTCGCCACAGCGACGTTCACGTACATCTTCGCGTACGTGGCGGGTACCTTCCACCACCTCCGCCCTCCGCACCTCCGTCAGCACCGCCCTCCGCACGCCCGTCGCACTCCGGGAGTCGTCGGAGCTACGGTCGCTCGGCCCCGACCCGCCTCGAGCCACAGGTATGTCATCTGTTAATCGGTTCTTATCGTGAGTACCTTTCCATACACTCATTTCGGACGTATCTGACATTACCCTTTGTTCTTGCAGCAGTTGCGAGGGGACAGCACTCTGCTGCAACCATCGTCATCACGGAGGGAGGCGCAGGACTGGACTTCTTCGCACGGCGTTCAATCACACCTCCGGGAGCGCGACCAGTGGTTCGGCGACACGTACGGAGGGTACACCGTGCAAAGACTACGGCTCGGGCGCGGCGGGGGTCCTCGTCAACACAACAACGTACTGGTACACGTGAACGTACTAACACCAATTTTCCCGTCAGACAAAAGCAATGACTAACTCACCTGCGCTTCCCGCAGAAGAGCACCAGGAGTGGACGACATGCTCGGGCCTCACCGACCGCCACGATGAGATCACCCCGGTTCGCCTCCCGAGACAGGGGCCCCTACTACGGCCTTCGAGGCGTCGCCACTCCCTGACGAGTTCACATTCCACGAGGATCATCTACGCCGTCCCGACAAGCGACACGACCATGCGCCCTAACTAATTTCATGGACGTGTAAAACTTGTTACATAATGCCATCATGCATCTCACCTTAAAGACATAACGCAATGCTGCCCCACGATACCTCCTCGGCCCTGCTACCTCGCGGACGCGAATTTTCTTCAACCAAATTACAATTTACCAACAGGCTATATATATGCATGATTTGGCTTCCATTACATTGTGGTGATGAAGCGATGCGAGTACCGCTCAAACATGGCGGTAAGAACCACGCTTGTAGAAAATCAGCTAAGTCCCAAAAGAGTGCTCTTTGTAAAAAAAAATGTTCCGCGGGATTTTCGGAAGTTCAGCCGAGAGGTACTTCCGCACTTATATCGTCGGAACTACCGATCATCCTAACAAAGAAGCAGATGGCTTTCAAAACAACTTCAATTGCAAAACAAATTTACCAAATTTTGGACCGAATGACAAAGACTCTGCAGAGCAAGACGTGACAACTCATCGCCTGCCCGATTTTTCGACCGAAATGACAAAGACTCTGCAGAGTAAGACGTGACAACTCAATGCCTCGCCACTTTTTCAGATGAAATGACAAAGATCTGAGTAAGACGTGATAACTCACCGCCTCGCCAAACTTTTCGACCGAAATGATAAAGATCTGCAGAGCAAGACGTGATAACTCATCGCCTCACCAATTTTTTAGACCGAAATGACATCACTCTGCAGAGCAAGACGTGATAACTCACTCGCCTCGCCATTTTTCCGGACCGAAATGATAAGACTTTCTGCAGAGCAAGACGTGATAACTCATTTGCCGCCAAACTTTTCGGACCGAAATTACAAAGACTCTCTGCAGAGCAAGACATGACAACTCATCAGCAATAACCAGACAACACTCTGCCTCCGAGCTTTTGCTACAAAAATACAAGACTTAAAAAGGGGCCATGACTACTCTCTCGCAAAGATTAGACAACACTCGCCAACCACGCCATGCCAACCCTCCGCTTATAAAAGGAGGTGCAAGTCATCTACGAGAAAACCACACAACCAAACCAAACACTACACCGAGCTTGCTTCACCACGGATGGACAACCTCGAGAAGCAATGGGGCGAGATCCGTGATCTAGCAAGGGCTTCAACGGCACGGGCCGAACAAGCTAGGGGCCGAGGCCGGGTCCCAGAAGAGCGACTTGCCAGGATGGCGCTCTCGCAATGAAACCCAGCGTACCGGCCACCCATGTCGAACGCTCCAAACGAGCCTTCGCGCAACACCCGCCAGAGGGGAGACGCCCCATCTGTTGGTGCGCAGGACACATGCAAGTTCTTCAAATCCAAGCACCACCTCGGCCTCGGCATGCGCATCGGGATGTCCTAACTACTCCTCCGACTATCCCGACCGCCGTTGGGATACGAGCGTACCATCGACAGCCGTAAGGAGTACTAACAATAATATATCGTACCAATTCTCTTTTCGAGTATGCACTAACAATCTCCGTCTACCCGCGGTCCGGAGTCGCTATGTGGCTTCCGCAAGTGGATCGACCTAGAGATCCACCCACACGACCAATGGCGCTGACTTCGACCGAGTGGAATGCGAAAGGGGCGAGATCCGGAGGAGGATCGCTCGATCAAGAGCACAACGAGCGATCCGCCGGAGACTCGGGCCCATCTCGAGGCGCAGCGCGCAGGAGCGCGAGGCACGCGAGAGGAGCGCGAGAAAGCGGAAATGGCGGCCGAGGCGAGCGGCGGCGAGGACTACAATGCCGAGCTCGCAAGAAAGGGCAAATGGCCCTGGCCCACGCAGATGGGTCGGACTAGTCCGTAGTACTACACCTCCTATTCGCAATGTTTTAACTATCCCCTAAAGGCATGCGTGCCCATACATGGTCCTAAGCTCGTGTCGCGAAAGTTACCGTAGTAATGTAGCGCCCATGGTAAAGTAATTAGCCAACCATCATGCCATGTGACCACATGTAACGTGCTTCGTCGCGCACGAGTACGCTTGTAGTTCTCGTGTCTGTGCCTCATTGAGCCATCAAAGTATAGCCATCCACATCGGTCTCGATTCGCTATGTTTTAGGGTTTCTCCGTAATCGCAACGTTCTAAGCCCTTTCGCTAAATTAATTTCAGACTCTTGCTTTTAGTACTCTACTTTCACACAAGAAATGTGATGGAGAACCATACTTCCCACATTTCAAGTCACATGAATTCATGAAACCCTAATTTCAAACGCCTCGTCCTAATTTTGAGACCTAAACCCCAATTTGTCGAGACAATTTCAGAGCATATAAAATTTTGTAAAATTTACACAATCAAGTCCACTGTGTAGGGAGTATGGAAAAAAATTCATAATGTTTGGACCTCATTTGCTATATTATAAAATTCCTACAAACATTAAACTATAAAGAATTTTGCGAAAAAAAGAATACATAAAATTTCAAAAAATTACACAAGCATAAAAACTATGCCAGGAGGCTTTCACAAAAATTTCATAATTGTTTGAGCTCATTTTGTATATTTTAAAAATCTTTGAACAAAAATTATTAATAACTTTTTAAAAAAATTCAAAAAATAAAAATCACTGCGTGGGTGTTGCTTCACGCAGTTAATGCTGCCCGGGCAGCACCTTGGTGCTGCCAGGGCCGCTTAGGGGCAAGACCAAGGTCTTGTCACCGAAGACTGAAGAAGGTCTTCCCTGGCCCCCGAATGCAAGATTGGTTCTTCTTAGTCCGGGACGGCAGAAGACCTAATATGATGAGGCCATTTTTGAAATTTTTAGATTTATGGGGCTATTTTTGGAATTTTTACTGCGCAATGGGGCTAATTGAGTCCACAATTCCTTTTTATGTGCAGAAAATTGAGACAAGAAGGCTAATTTTGAAAAAACAAAATTGTCGCTGCAAGCTAGAAACAGATCGATGTTCCTGTTGATATTACTCTGCCTTGTTGCTTGTCAAACACCACCAAGAGAGGAAAAGAAACAAATTAAAGCAAGCCATCCTCACAAAAGAAGAAGAACAGCGACTTTCTGCTCCCATTCTTGTGGGATTGTATTCTTCAAATAGCTAGTTCGACGCCTGTATGTTCGACAAACTGTCGAGCTATCATGTTTTTATCAACCACTCCGTGGTTCTCCTCTTAAGCTCTAGAACAGACATCAGAAATGTTCAGAACCCACCAGAATACCATAATTTAGTACAGCTAAATTGACAAGATTTACTATTCCAACTTATTCACCGTGTAACCAATGGTCCAATCCTATTATCCTAGCCAAAGTTGATCCACATGACACATGCATTTCGTCTCTTTCTGGGAGAGAGAAAAACTAACCAAAATTTCCCCTCACCAATCAGACACCTTCTCATGAGATGAGATATGTTGAGAAAGAACCATCCTCCTCCCCCTCCCCTTTCTATTTTTTACCCATGCCTTACCCTTTTCCTCTCTTTTTCACGCCTTGATACAGTGGTTGCTCTCTCTCTCTCTCTCTCTCTCTCCTCTCCTCTCCTCTCCTCTGTGAGAGAGTCTTAAGCAGTAGAGAAGGGGGAGGAAGGGCAGCGGGTGGGGCGTAGCTTACGCGAAAGCAGGCCGTGTAAGCTATTTAGGCATTAGCATATGTAACAGCAAACCGCACCTACCATTGTCAGCCTCAAACGCTCAGTCTCACGCCACACGTCACCACAGTGCCTCTCTAGACTCGTGCTGCGGGTTTTTCCCCTGAACTGACACTTTTTTGATCCGTAATTGCAAAAGCAGCTTCCGTTCAAACGAAATTGTACTAATAGCACCGCGACTAGGTTTTTTTAAATGATATTGCTGCACCATATATTAACAAAAGTAATCGTATGTTCGAACCAAACACAAAAATATCACCCCGGAGTCGCGCGGACACGCCACGTCTCAATTTCGACTCCAAGGGCACGGAATCCCTCTCGTCCGCCCCCAGGAACACTTAACCCCCTCGTCCGTGCCTTGGGCCACGGCAACCCTGATGATCTCTGTTGTCCTGATTTTTTGGTGAAAGAGGTAAATTCCGATTGGATGACGGTCAACTCTCACGATCCAGGCTACGAACGCAGCATGCACGAACCAAGCAATCACTGAACTAACCACCAAGTCGTTATCAACCGTGCTAAAGACCCGGTTCACCTGATCACGAGGATCAAGCAATCGAAGAACAAGCAAGAACGAGGTAAAAAGCAATCTGAATTGCAAATATATGATTAAGTTCAAGAGTTGGGATTCCGCAAAGGTCCTTTACGGTTGGTCTAGTCGACACAAGCGAAGAACAAGATTTTTCACAATGGAGAAACTAATCAAACGAAATACAAAGAAACTAGAGAGGTGCGACCTCCTTATATAGGGAAGGGGAAGCCACACATAGCTAATAAAATGGGGGTAGTACTATTCATACACTATTCATGAACATGCTACTATTCTTGTACTGTTGACAAGAACAGTATGGGCCCCATTAGGTACCCGACTAGCGTATGGGCTAATTCCGGTACGATTACAAGGCCTAAATCGGTAAAAATTGGTGATATAGCAACTTCTTTTGACGATTTCGAAGTCCACAGAAAGAATTTGGAGGTGAGGCCAGATCCATTGGAAAGCTCTCGGAATAAGCTTTTCAACAAGCCCAAGAACACCCAATCGGACTCTGTTTGCAAAAGTTATGGCCTTTTAACTACGGGCATGTTAATGGCATCAAATGATAGATTGTTTTGGAGATTCCGACCTGCACAAAATGAATTTGGAGGTGGGGCTGGATCCGTTGGAAGGATGACGAGATAATCTTTCCATCAAGTACTCGTGGACCTCCAATGGACTCCGTATGTGAAAGTTATGCATGTTTGAAGTCGATGTTGTCTCTAGAGGCCGAATTTGATTCCAAAATAGGTCCAACTTGAACTCTTGCAAATCATCCACTCTCTGTCTTTTATTCCTGAAAATAACAACATATTTATTAGGCAATATCATATAGTTCACGTAATATAAAGGTACTCCTAAAAACGAGCTCATCTGATAATCTAAGTAAAGTATACGAGCTCTTGTAATAGGAACAACGTGCATAGCAAATATGGTTGTATCCATAGGGGTTATGTTCTCATCAAACCCCCACCCCGCACGTGGTATTTAAATTTTATCATTTCATGTGATGTTACGGTTTAGATAATTAAATTCGAAAAATAAACTTGTTCAAATTCCATAATAAATTTTGAGATACTTCGCGACAAAATTTATGAATTACAATACGTGACTTGCAACAATTGGTTATGTGCATTACAAACGACAACATGCATGAATAAAAAACAAAAAACACATATGATACATATGCGACTTTTATGGAATCGAAAAAAGGAGGATCGAAATTAGTCTTGGCAACAAGATCGATCTCTTCCTTTTCTCCGATTACTCAAGTATGGCGGTTTGTCTCGAAGGAAGGCTTGTTCTGTAAGGCGGGTTGGATGATTGAATGACGTTAGCAGAACTTAAGGCCAAATAAAAAATTAGAATGCAAATTGTACATAACTTACCTCTTCGCTGTATGGAGCCCCTTTGCTCCAACCACCTTATCTTGCACAACAATGAGTCCAAATTTCATCAAAATTAGCAATTAACCCAAGTACAAATCATATTGTCAGCCGAATTAGCTTCACGGTGGCAGGGGTGGAGTTGGCCACAGGCAAGCCTTGGGGCCGGCCCAACTGTTTTGTACCAAAGTCATGTTTTATTGATTTTCAATGATTTTTATATAGACTTTTGATCTTAAACTTCGAGCTATTGCCCTAGAGGCTCGAGACCCAGCTCCACCCCTAGCCAGATGAATCCCCTCAGAAAGGGATGAAATATATCTGCAAGGCAAAATAAGCATCGAAGCAACAAACTTATGTAGAGAACTCAAACCACAGTGGCGGTCACCGAGACACCATCAGAAGTTGGCCTTGCTTGAGTTAAGCTGAGCCTCCCCTCCTCCCCTCCGCTTGGACGCTTTGTAACATCTCAAAATATGGCTTTTCAAAAATCTTTTGAGTAGTTTAGATCTCTGAAAAATTTTACCAATTTTATTTGAATTAATAAATCTTAATTAGTATTTTTCTATATTAAAAATATTTAATTTGACCAATACAAACATCAATTAAATCAAAACCAGTGTTATTTGGTTTCCTTATGTTCCAAGGAATTTTTGAGTATTTTCTGATAATTTTTTTGATTTTTTTGCTATTTATTTGATCTCCTTGATTTTTAGCCTTTTATTTAATTCCAAAAATCTTTCATTTTCTCTCTCCTCTCGACGGCTATAGTACCATGTGATTACTGTTCATCATCGGTTTCAACCGAACAGCCGAGTCTTTGTCGTGCACGTTTCCAACCCAAAACTTCCAAAATTGATATCTCCCTCCTCGGTGGATATAAAAGTAAACCGTTTACGCTTAGACGTCCGTCTTGATCTCCTCTTCCAATCCCCTGAATTGGGTTCCTCCGATTCAATCTATTTTTGTCGTCATCTGCAAAATACCGAGCTTCAACCAAAGGTCTTCTCCGACGAGTTGCTCCTTCATCCGACGTCCTCCGGCCGAATCGTCTACAGCGTTGAGTTTGCGGTGTCATGCTCTACGTCGTGTTCCATCCCCTTCGCCCGAACATCGTCGAAGCACCTGTCGAACCCGGGAACGAAGGATCCCGAATTCTCTGTGTTCATACACTAGTCCAGGATTTCCAGTGTACACAGTCACAAAAATGTTATCACAAACATATCCAGCGTGTTTATTAATAAGCATAAAGTTTATTACAATTTGGGCCTGAGGCCAAATAAAACATTAAGCGGAAGCAAAAGATAATGGTAAACCACACGATACGCCACAGGCAATAGTCTGGAGGTCGCTGCCTAATCGTTCTGCTCCTCACCTTCCGGATAGTAGTCTTCTCCTGAATAATAATATTCAGCAAAAGTGAGCACTACAACAGTGCTCGCAAATTACACCCAATACAGAATTTAGAATGCATGCATAAGTTATTCAAAGGAAGGTTGTAGGGTTTATTTAAGTAAATCAAGCATTTTGGGTTTAAATAGTTATACTAAGTTTCAAGGCACATTTTTATTCCATAGCTAAAATCAGATTTTAAAATTGATCATTTTATAGTGGATAACCTCCATATGAAACATGGTGAAGGATACCCTCCTATCACAAGACTACCCGCCCAATTTTACCACAAGAATTAACCATCCTCAAATCATGTCCAAAGTTATTTTAAAACCAAAAACAAGTCTAACTTAGAGTGGCTTTGCTCAGCATGTCCATGACCGTGGACACGGCTATTCGAATAGATTCACACTCTGCAGAGGGGTACAACTTTACCCACACGAGATAATTTGCCCGTTGTGTCGGCCAATGCACGCTTCCTTAGGCGTGTGACTAGGCAATTATCACAAGACGTTTCCAATGTGATATGGAAAGTGGGGGATACCATGTGATATGGTGGAACTGTGTGATGGGAATGATAATCTGTGTGATTTAGTTAAAAATTAGAAGTCTTGCCTTGGTCAATTAAGGACTTAACTTTGTGTGTCATTGAACTAAACCTTACTGTATGACCACATGCCTGGTATGAGACGGACCTAACTTAGTAAGTTATGGAGTCTTGACATTGACAACTTGGGTTGTAGGTTAGGTCAGTGATGGGTCGGAGGTGTGATTCTCACATCGCGACGCTTCGTCGCTTCCTCGTCTAATCGGTGTGTGTGCTGCCAAGCGCTATGTGTATCGATTGACGCGGTAAAGCACATCGGAAGTGTCAATGCTTGAGATGAAATTTTCAAAAAGTTTTGTTATGGTCATTGCTAGCTACACTGATTATATCGTGTGGGTAAAGTATACAATCTCTACAGAGTGTTAATCAATCTATTTGAATAGTCGCGTCCGCGGTCATGGACATGCTCGGGAATTTCACACGAGGGGTAGATTTTTATAAAATATTTGGGAAGGAAACTGTGTGATCTAAGTCATATGGCTGTGTGAATAACTTGTTTAGACTATGTGTCCTGTGTGAAAACAAATGTTAAATTATTGATGCTTATTGGTTTTGGATTATGTTTTCAATCTATTATTCATATTCAATTGCAAATGTTGCCTTATGCAAAAGAACCACAGAAGTTATTCCCTTAGAATAAGCCATCATTTATAAATTGCATTCTATGGTATGACTTGCGAGTACAGTAGTGTACTCATGCTTGCTATAATCAATCAACAGAAGTGGAGGAATCGTCAGCCAACAAGGTCTACTTCAAGGATCATCGAGAACTAGGTCGCGCTGCCCCAGTCGATTGCCTGTGGGCATATGGATGGGTTTCACTGAAGTTATTACGTCTCGTTCCGCTGCAGCTTCATGGAGCCATTCGCCTTCTGAGGTATTAATGGTAAGATTGGACCTTAAAGTCTTTACTCTGATAATTATTGTTATTTATCTATTTATTAGTCATCTTTGTATATGGAAATGATATTTCATCAATGTTGCCATTGTGTGTACTAGTGTGATCCTGCACTAGTGCAGTATATACAGAGAGTCCAGAATTACTTTTTTGGGTCCTGACACGCTTGCCCCAACCCGCTAGGTGGTCAAAAGCCACGACACTACCCGTGAATTTTTACGCCTTTTCTTTGTCGTCTCCAAGACTTCGATAACACTTCCACTTTCAGTTTCGCCACTCCAACTCCGTGGTGAGTCTTCTCAGTGATTCCCTTTCCTTCCCTCGCACAAGATCGGATCAGACAAGCAGAAAAGAGGCCAGTTTGGGAGTACATGGGTTGGGAGACGAAGAAAAAGCGTGATCATATCAGCATAGTTCTGAAGATTTACGTCTCTCTAGAGTATCCTACACCGGGGGCATCTGCCAGGCACGACGCACATTTGAGCGGGCTCCAATGTTGTGGCCGCACACTCCAAAGTTTTCGATTTTCCTTTTACACGATAACTTAGGCATGCATGTTCAAAACATACAATAGTTAGCAATCTTGCTGAGCTTCACAAGAACAGCGTAATCTTTCCAGATATTATTGTGTAATTTCTACAAGGATTTACACGTGAAGTGAGTGTATGTATGACCTATACGCTGCTGGGTCTCCAGGTAACTGAGGTGGTAGCAACTTAGACCATGTACAATGTGGGATAGTGCCACTACCGCCACTTCATGCCACATTAGGCATATGTTGTTCTTTCTTCTAGACATCCTCCATGTGGGATGGTAACTGACGATTTGCTTTTTAGCTGCAGCATGTAGCACATCTTTCTCTCTTCTAGATAGTGTTGGAAATTGGCCCATATGAGTAAGGCTCATTTTCTATAATTCCAAAGCATGTATGGTTTAGTACCATATTGCTAAGGCAAAGTGGAGGTGACCAATATATAAAGTGGAGTCCTTGCTACTCTTTGAAACATGTGACACATGGATGAAAGTGGCACGAGAAGGGCTTTGGCTAAACACACATGCGTGCACACGCATGCGTGCGCGCATTCGCGTATTTTCGCGTGAAAAATCGTGTGACTTGCAACGCGCGATCGTGCCATGATGTGGCACACCAATTGGCAGACCAAGTCCACCTTATTTTTTACTGAACCATGCATCTCTCTCTCTCTCTCTCTGGTTGAATGAGATTCAAATGTTTGAATTTGAGGCTTTATTGGGTGATGATGATAGGCAGTTACCAGTGGGTAAATAGCTGGTTAAGTATGTCAGTTACCACTTACCAATGGGTAAATAACTATTTAATCAGTCAGTTCACAGTCTGCATATATATATATATATATATATATATATATATATATATATATATATATATATGCCTGGAAATGTCCAGAGTACAGCACGTAGAACAATTGCCTCCATTCTTTCTTTTCTTTCTTCTGCAAACCTGTGCTGTTGTATTGCGTCGTCTGAACCTTCTCAACTCTTCTTTCCGGCGTGCACCTTGAAGAAGGGGAACAGTATCTTCGAGTTATTCTTCTTGTGAAGACTCGCACGGGCGGCAATAAGGTTTCGGACAACGACATCTGTAAACCGCTCGTTTTCACGATTCATCTACGTTTCTGCACTACATCGAGTCTGCGTCTGCGCTGCTTCCTGTTCTTCATCGAACTCATCTGTATGTCTTTCGTGTGACTGATTAACTTGTTTACATTATGTTTTTGCTTATGTTGTGAAGTACAATTAGTTATCTATTGTTAGTACTGATTTATATATCATTAGTCTTTTGCAATATATGTCTTCTATTAAAATCTAGAATTAAAATATTGCCCTCATTTTCAACATTCCAGAAACCTTATTGTAGACTTTGTTACAACACAACTATAGCTGGAGCTTCTGATGCTATGAAACCTAAGAGGTTTTATGGTTAGAATTTTTGTAGATGGCAGACTAGAGCCAAGTTCTGGCTCATGTCTTTGGGGCTGTGGTGGGTAATCCACCCGCAGTATCCATTTACAATTAACTAGTATATGCAGTTCGACAATGCAAACAACACTGCTTTTAGCTGGATTCTGACCATTCTGGCAGATCAACTATACGATGTGCAAATGGACTATAAGTCCGCCACAGAGTTGTGGGATGCACTAGAACACAAATATGCAGAGGCAGAGGCAGGTCACTGCCTCTACATGCGTGAGCAATTCTTCGACTTTAGCATGGATGAGGCTAAATCCATTGTTGGACAAGCTCATGATCTCTAGCTATTGGTTGGTGAGATTGCGCACCCGGGCTGTGTGTTGCCTCCTAAGTTTGTGGCTATGGGCAAAGTCGTCAAACTTCCTATTTCTTGGTGGAATTTTGCCACTAGATTGAAACACAAGAGGGAAGAGATTTTCATTGAAGATCTCATTGATGCGCTCGATGTGAAAGAAAAGGCAAGAGCAAAAGATGCACCCAGCACTTCTGGTCAGAATAATGCAAATTTTGTAAAAAAAAACGACTGTTGCAAAGAAGTACAAATCCAACAAACCGAACAAAATAACTAGCTTTAAGAAGAAAACTGAGAAGAAGGATATGAGGAACATCACCTGGTTTGTGTGTACGGAAAACAGCCATATGGCGAAAGACTGTCATTTCCGCAAGAGCAGAGATAGTGAACAGCCAAATAAGAAGACTGTCAACGTGATTATAGGCGAAGGTGAGGCCTCAACTTCAGGAGGGTATACTAATTCTCCTGTTGCTATTTCAGCATATCAATCCACCGATTGGTGGGTTGATACTGGTGCTAATGTTTACGTATGTTCTGATATTTTCTTATTTTTCTTCTTACCAGGCAATAGGGGCTTACTCCGTCCTAATGGGACACGGGTCGCATGCTTCTGTTCTTGGTGTTGGCACGGTGGATCTGAAACTTACTTTAGGGAAGATTGTCCACTTGAAGAACGTGCAGCATGCTGCCACAATAAACAAGAACCTCATTAGTGATTCTATACTATGCAAGGACAATTATAAGCTTGTCTTTGAGTCAAATAAAATTATAATGTCTAAGTTTTGGAATTTTGTTGATAAAGCCTATGAGAGCGGAGCCTTGTTCTGCCTAAGTACTTTAGAGTCTTATTATAATCTGAATATTGCAACTGGTTTAAATAAATGTGAGGAAAATATTTGGCATTTTCATTTCTGTCATATTGGTTTTAATAGTATTGCCACAATGTCCAGATTAGATTTAATTCCAAAATATGAAATTGTCAAAGGATCAAAGTACCAGTCAAAGCAACTTCGCAAACCCTTTAAGGGATTAGAGGACGAAAAGAACTTGGCATCATTAGATCTTGTTCATTCATATTTGTGTGAAATGAATTGATTGTTGACAAAATGAGGCAAAATATATTTTTTTTTAACTTTTATTGATGATGCAACACGCTATTGCTATGTATTTTTGCTAAAAAATAAGGATGAAGCTTTAAACTTCTTTAAGTCTTATAAGGCCGAGGTTGAGAACCAACTAGAGAAGAAAATAAAAAGACTAAGATCTGATCGTGGAGAAGAGTACATCTCTCATGAATTTTCATAATTCTGTTCTAAGCATGGAATAGTTCATGAATTTACACCACCATATTCACCCCAATCAAATGGGGTAGCTGAGAGGAAAAACCGGACATTACTGCACTTGGTTAATGTCATGTTAGAAAGTCTTTGGTATGTCTAAGGCGTGATGGGGAAGCTATATTGACAACTTTCGTCCTAAGCAGTAATCACTAAAAAGGCGTGATGGGCGTCTTTGGTATGCCTAAGGCGTGAAGGGAGAAAAGCGAATGTCCATTTTCTACGAACTTAGCGTGTTTGGCAAAGTCAATATACCATTGCGTAAAAAGGAAAGGTTGGACCTAAAACAATTGATTGTATTTTTCTAGGATATGCTCAAAATAGCACGGCAGTATAGAGATATACCATTTTCTAGGATATACCATTTTCAGTAGTTAAATCAGAAACTCCTGATATTATTGCTAACACAATAATGGAGTATAGAGATGCTTCATACTTTGAGGATTATTTTCCTATGATAATCGCAGCGATATTTCACGAACCGAGAATGCTCAAACTAAAAATATTTAAAGTAAGAATAATCTAACTTCTCAACTTCCCATCATTTCTGAACCAATATGTGATATCCCTAAGGAGGATAACGACCTAGTCGCAGAAGCTCCTCGCAGGAGCAAGAGACAAAGGGTTGAGAAAACATTTGGTGATGACTTTATTGTATACCTCGTGGATGATGTGCCAAAGACTCTTTCAAAGGCTTATGCATCTTTTGATGCTGGGTATTGGAAAGTAGCAGTCCGTAGCAAGATGGACGCTATCATGGCTAATAGGACTTGGGAGATCACCGATCGTCCCTATCGAGTGTAAACCTATTGGATGTAAATAGATCTTTAAAAAGAAACTAAGGCATGATGGTACTATTGAGAAGTAAAAGGCAAAACTTGTGGCCAAGGGTTACACCCAGAAAGAGGGAGAAGATTTCTTTGATACCTACTCTCCTGTCGCCAGACTAACCACCATCGGAGTACTGCTTGCGTTAGCATCTTCCTATGGTCTACATGTCCATCAAATGAATGTAAAGATATCTTTTCTTAATGGAGAGTTGGAGGAAGAAATTTTTTTAGATCAATCGAATGGTTTTGTGATTTCTGGACATGAAAATAAGGTATGTAGATTATTGAAATTTTTATATAGTCTAAAGCAAGCACTTAAACAATGGCACGAGAAGCTTGATAAAACTTTGACGTCTGTTGGCTTTGTTGTGAATGAAGCTGATAAATGTGTATATTATCGTTATGGTGGGGGTCAAGGAGTGATCTTGTGCCTGTATGTAGATGACATACTTATATTTGGAACAAACACTGTCGTAATTGACGATGTCAAATCTTTCTTATCTAGATGCTTTGATATGAAAGACTTAGGAGAGGCAGATGTCATTTTGAAATATTAAATTGATCGAGAACGAGGATGGGGTCACTTTGAGCCAATCCCATTATGCTGAGAAAAGTTTAAGCCGTTTTAGCTATGAAAATTGTAAAATTTCACCAACGCCCTATGATGCGAGCATTAAGTTTCGAAAGAACCAATGGCCAGGAAAAGATCAATTATGATATTCACAAATTATTGGGTCACTCATGTATTTAGCTGGCGCCACAAGACCTGATATTTCAATTGCTGTGAGCAAATTAAGTCCGTTTACATCCAATCTAGGAGATCATCACCGGGAGACATTTGAAAGAGTGTTGTGTTACTTGAAAGACACAATATCTCTTGGAATTACTTTTATTGGATATCCTTCTGTATTAGAAGGATACAGTGATGCCAATTGGATCTCTGATGCGGATGAGATCAAAGCTACAAGTGGCTATGTGTTCACTTTAGCTGGTGCTGCAATTTCATAGAGGTCTTGCAAACAGACTATATTGACGAGGTCAACCATAGAAGCAGAACTTGTAGCACTTGACACAACCACTGTTGAGGCTGAATGGCTAAGAGAGCATCTGTTGGACTTTTCGTTGGTTGAGAAACCAATACCGGCAATCCTAATGTACTATGATAATCAAACAGTGTTGGTTAAAGTCACAAGTACCAAGGATAATATGAAGTCCTCCAGACATGTGAAGCGTATGCTTAAATCACGAAAACCGAGAAACTCGAGTGATTACTTGGAATTATATACGCACTGAGAAAAATTTGACAGACCCTTTCACAAAGGGGCTAGCACGGAAGGTGATTTTTGTTATGTCTATGGACATAGGAATTAGGCCCATTGGAGTTACAACTCAACAGTAACCCATACCTACTTGATCGGAGATGCCGTGACTTAGGTAACGGGAAAAACAAGTTGATGTTTGAACAAGAGAGTACGTTTTAAAATATGTGTACATGTGTCCTAATAGACATAGTACTCTCATTTGTATGGAAGGGCGGCTTAAAGTCTTAATGTATTCTAGTGTTCAATGAGGGAAAAAGGTATTAGCCTACATGATACCTAAAATGAATACACCTACTTGAGCTTAACTGTGATGTCGCAGTTCACGAGAATAGAACATTCTCTAGAAAGCTCATGAGCAGATAAGGGAGTATGACCAAATAATGCTCCGTTTAGGCGCTGTTCTTTGACAGCCCAGTATCAGTTAAGATTTCAAGTGAAATCTAATCACGACAAGCTGTGAATACAAGGCATAGTCCATTCATCAGTTGTGAGAAGATGAATCTTGTCATTCTAGATGCAAGTTCAACCCGTACGGGACTTATACTAAAAGACTGGTATATTAATAGTACTTCAGCATAATATCTTTGATATATTTTTGTTTCTGGCTTTGGAATTGGTGGGAAATTGTTGGAAATTGGCCCATATGAGTGAAGACTATTTTCTATAATTCCAAAGCGTGTATGGTTTAGTACCATATTGTAAAAGCAAGGTGGAGGTGGTCAACATATAAGGTAGAGTCATTGCCACTCTTTGAAACATGTGACACATGGATGAGGGTGACACGATGAGGGTTTTGGCTAAACACACATGCGTGTACACGCATGCGCGCATGCATTCGCGTATTTTCACGTGAAAACCGCGTGACTTGTGACTTGCGACGCGCGACCGTGCTGTGACGTGGCACGCCACTTGGCAGACCAAGTTCACCTTATTTTTTTACTGAACCATGCATCTTTCTCTGTGTGTTTGAATGAGATTCAAATATTTGAATTTTAGGCTTTATTGGGTGATGATGACAGGCAGTTACCAGTGGGTAAATAGCTGGTTAAGTGTGTCAGTTACTAGTGGGTAAATGACTATTTAATCAGTCGGTTCACAGTCTACATTTTTATATATATGCATGGAGACGTCCAGAGCATAGTGCGTAGAACAAGTGCCTCCATTCTTTCTTTTCTTCCTTCTGCAAACCTGTGTTGTTGTATTGCGCCGTCTAAACCTCGTCAACTCTTCTTCTCGACGTGCACCTTGAAGAAGGGGAGCGGTATTTCTGAGCCGTTATTGCCGTGTAGACCTGCACAGGGGGCGACAAATAAGGTTTCTGGGTAGCGCATATCTGCACGACCGCTCGTTTCGCTGATTCATCTACGTTTCTGCACTGCATCGAGTCTGGGTCTGTTCTGCTTTATATTTTTCATCGAACTCATCTATAAGTCTTTCGTATGACTAATTGAGTTGTTTACATTCTGTTTTTGCTTATATTGTGAAGTATAATGAGTTGTCTGTTGTTAGTATTGATTTATGTATCATTAATCTTTTACAATATCTGTCTTCTATTAAAATATAGAATTAAAATATTAACCTTATTTTTTATGAGATAAGACCCGCAATAAAATAAAATATCACACAATTTCCTTTCACAACACTTTCACTTTCGTTTCACTTGCAAATGAGCTCGTAACTTCTTTTTGGACTAGTATCGATGCATCCAGATACATCGGTTACAGGAATGTTTGTGCTAGATTTCCTCCCAGCATCGTCAAACACCGCGCTGGCCTCACGAGAATCCTGAACACAGATATGGTGTTTTCAACGACCGAGCTCTGAATTACTTTCAGGCGCTGTTTGGAAGAATTACCGCGGTGAACGGGGTGGTGAAGTGAGAGCGTGGTAAAAGAGGGGAGAGAGAGGGAGCAGAGCGTGGTGGTCACGCCATTCCCGTGGGCATCGGCATCGCATTTCGCAACGCCACTGCCATCGATGCCGCAGCGGCACGGCAGGGCGGGGGCGCGGCTCCCGAGACCGCACGAGCGGAGTCACGCGGCCACGCCCCTCGGGCTCAGTCCTCCGCATTTCGCCGATTATTTTAATCCATTTTTATTGTAACAAGAACGGATGATGGATGTATGGGCCCCTCCCCGCAGTAACTGTCCCCCCGCTTCTCGCTTGATCAGGTGAGTAGTTATCGTCGTATCATGTTCGAGTTCAACCTGTACATCTTGCCTCCATCAAGTCTCTTCTTTTCTCCAACATGATACAAGAGTACATAATCATCTGAGATCACACTATCAAGTTCGGGAACAGTAGTAGTACCATTGTGAGTAGAGGACAAGGAATTTGTGGCAAAACGTCGTATGTTTGCATTACTCATCTCTTCCATAGCAATAACAAGTACAAGTACTCGCAGGGGAGGTAAGTAGTTAATCCTACAAGCAGAGAAGGAAGGAAGCAGAGGGGATCACGAGGCTTGCAGCAACCAGCGCGGCAAGCAACCTCAACTGATCTCTTTTCTTACAGCTACTGCTACCACTCAGCAGAAGGGGTGAAGAATCACAGCTTCACAAAGCCCCTGATGCTGAAACCAAAAATTGCAAGGGTCAAAAAAGAAAGCAAGTGAAATAAGAAGGCAAGTGTTTTTTCTCTTTTCCGAAAAAAAACCCCCGGAAAAACACCAAAACACCAAAAACTAGATCCCCAAACGGATCGAAGCGCGCGGAGAAAAAGGAAACGAAAACGAAGAGGAAAAAATTGCAGGGCGGTCGAGGAGTTGAACAGCTAGTGGTGGTAGTAGTTATTGTCCACCACGCCACGCTCAGAGGACGGCGGCGAGCCCCGTGACAACCTTAGCTTTGGGCGGCGGCTGCTTCTTGCTCGCCTCCTCCGTCGGGCGCCACGGCGAAACCACAACCGTGATCTTCTCGCAGCCGCCCTCCGCGGCGGCGACCTCCCCGCTCTGGTGCCTATCGAACAGGAGCTCGAACTCGCCGGAGAAGCTCGCCGCCGACACCGGCGTCGCTGTTGCCGATGTGACCAGCGCCGCTGGGGCGGTGGGGGCTGCGGCGACGACCTTGTCGCCACAGCGGACGTGCGGGGACAGCCACTTGGCGCGCATGTACTCCGTCTTGCGCCACGGCGGGAAGTGCAGCCCCTTCTTCTTGAGGCTCTGCTGCGCCGCCTCCGCCACGACGGCCACGATCTGTCCGAGGCGGTCCGGCGCCCCCACGAACAGCAGCGGCAGCGCCTGCAGCGCCGCGCGGTAGGCCTTGGTCGACCGCGCCACCTCGAACTCCGACCGGAAGTCCACGTCCACGATCAGCCTCCCCTCCTCCCCCACCACCGCGTCGATGTACTCGTGGTCCCCTGCGCAGATAGATAGATTTCGCTGCCGCGGTCAGCGCCGGCCGTAAAGGGGCTATCTTTTGAACTGAACTGAGGCGGGGTGGGTACCTGCGGGGTAGGAGGGGGTCTTCTCCCACCGCGACTTGCAGACGGCGGCGTCGTAGCCGAGGGCCCTGAGGCCGTCGGCCACCGCACGGCGGCACTCCGCCTTGCCCTTGCAGCCTTTGCCGCACCTCTCCGCGATCCTGGACGCGTCCGCGAGAAGGTTCCGCTCCGCGACGCTTGCACTCTGCACCAAACCCTGCCACGAATCGCACGCAAAGGAGACAACCCCTTCATCATTTCGATGCGAAAGGAGAGGGCAGGAAATTGCAATTTTTAATTTGGGGGTTCGCATGAGCCTTGCAAAAAATTTCGTCGTACCTTGAGAGCCTCCAAGGTGTCGCCAGCCGCGGCGGGGGCGGACGCGGAGGCGTGCTCGGAAGGGAGGAAGAAGTCCTCCTCCTCGTCGCTCTCCTCGTAGTTGCTGCCGTTGAAGCAGTTGCAGCGGCCGCGCGGCGGCCGCTCGACGGCCGCGGCCTCCTCCATGAAGCTGAGCACCATGCGGTCGAGCCCCACCGACCCCGCCTCCGCCTCGCCGCCGCCGACGGCGGGGGGTTTCTCGTCCTTATCCCTCTCCTTGCCATCCCCTGCGAGCCACTCCGACGCAGAGACCCTCACCAGCAACCTCCGGAACCGCGAGACCCTGGGCGGCGCAGGCTGTTGCGGCGTCGACGGCGGCTTCCCCTCCATGGCTCCGTGGTGGTGGTGGTGGCCGTTCTTGAGCTGGAACGGCATCGATCGCACGAATCCTAACCACTACAACCACACCATCTCGCCCAAGCCCCTACTCCCAAGTAAGTAAAGTAACCAACCACACCAACACTGCAACACGCCACCACCTGTCTAAAACCAACCACTACTCCAACCGCGCAGCGGGCGCGTTCTACTACTCCGGCGGTTCGCCGGAGGCGGCGGCCATTTCCGGCGAACGGCGGAGACGCTCCGCCTTGTTTTTTCTCTCCTTTTTTTCACAGTTTACACGCAGCGCAAGTAAAGTTAACCACCGAGCGAGAGGACTACAAACGGGAGGAGCCTGGGGGATTTTAAGGGGGGATAGGCTCAGGTGGGCCAGGGATGACGTGGCGTACCTGTGGGCCCGAATGCACAGTTGTGCGTGGCGGTGTCGGGCGAGACGTTGGTTGCGGGATGCTGACCCGCGTCCCGCACGGAGGGCGCACGGCGTTGCCGTTTGCTCGGGGGAACGTAACAAATGACTCTTTTACCCTCACAATCTGCGGTGGTTTCCCGAATCGTGTGGTGCGGAGAGAGGGGTAAGGTGGGTATTTCTCGGGGAGAGGTGTCGATGGTGCGCGGAAGCCGGACGTGGAGAACGGCAGGAGTGGAGTGGACTGGTACTAGTACCGACCCGTTAAAAATTTTCTTTTCTGGTTTGGAAGATTTGGATAGGGTGGTTATTGTAGTAATAATGGTGGGCCCACTATCATACTTGAGTTTGAGAGACTTTTGTGTGCAAACTGTTTCGAATTTTCCCCTCCCCTTTTACTGAACTATCCACAGCAGAGGTTGTATTGCTTTTTTAAAAAAACCGAGATTTTGTAGGAGGAAATATGTATTTTTTTTAATTAAAAGGAAAATAGACACCTAACTTCATCCAAAGAGGGCTTGAGGTTGTATTGCTTAAGAGCACATATAATTTTTTTGCAGGTTTACTTGCAAAATTCTATTGTCCTCTTAAAACTTAAGTGAGAGTACATTTGAAAACACAAAGAAGTTGTATAATCAGAAAGCGAGAGTTGATCAACTGGTTTAATTCGCAAGTTGCTTTGTTTTTCCTTAGCTTTAGATTAGCTCTAAGATATGTATGTAGTATTTTAGATTGATCAAATGGTTAAAAAGTAATACACACAAAGTTGACTAGGCATGTAAATTTCAGTGCCGTACGCTTTCTAGTAGCGCGTACCGTAAGTGCGTACTATACTACCAGTCGACCACTCTCAGCTCGACCTCTCAGCAGTCAGTACTCTAATTTTTGGCCGAATGGCCGTTTTTGCCGAAGTATTAAAGAAACTAGCACTCATTGCGTGTAAATTACAAAAATAACACTCCACCGTGCGGCCAATTGCGCGGGAAGTCATTCTGAGCCAACACGTATCCCTTACCGCATAGCCGCCGTACGATGGAGGGCACTGTAGCACCACACGGTGACCGTGAGGAACACTGTAGTACATTTTCTCTGCGTTGTAGCACATTTTCTCAAAAACCGTTTACGTGTATTTTTTTTGTTTAATTTTTAAAATATAGAAAATGAGCTCCAAAAATTATAAATGTTTTTGTGAAGCCCCTCGATACAGTGTACTTGTTTGTGTTATTTTTCTATAATTTTATCTATTCTAAATTTTTGTCAAAAAATTATTTAAATATACTGTTTGTAGGTATTTTTTCATATAAAAAATAAGGTCCAAACATGATGAATTTTTATAAGTCTCCTTACAGATTGTGCAATTTTTTTCCAGATTTTATATATTCTGAAATTGTCTCGAAAATTAAGGATTTATGTCTTGAAAATTAGAATTTTAGGTTTTGAAAATTAAGGTTTCATTATTTTATGTGACTTGGAATGTGGAAAGTTTACTACCATATGACTACACACTACTACAAAACATACTATAGTGAACGTCTCATTACAGATGATTTTTGAAAACCGTTAGTGTTGTAATTATTACAGACGATTTTACAAGCGTGATCATCTTTATTACTACCGGTGGCTAGACCTGTCTGTGAAACTTCATAGACAGTTCTTAAAAAGAACCGTCTCTAATAATTACAATAATCACAGACGGTTTTTAACCAGAACCGTTTTTACTTCACAGACGGTTTTTAACAAGAACCGTCTATCATAATTACAATCATCACAGACAATAAAAACCGTCTGTGAAGTATCACAGACGGTTCTTAACAAGAACTGTCTGTGATAATTGTAATCATCACAGACATTTTTTTAACAAGAACTGTCTATAGTAATTTTGTATCATAGAGTGGGAAATATTTCGCATCCCCCAAATGTTTCCCTATTAATCTGCCCTTCCCCTCCCTCTTCGGCCACTCTCCACTCCCAAACCACAAATCATAGGGACTTCTCAAGAAGGTCACGGAGGTGATCCGCGAGCTGGTGATCGATGCCAACTTCGACTGCTCCATCACCTTCATGTTCGAGTCCCCCAGTAAGTGATCAATCACTTGTCGTCTTCCCCTGCCTTCTTGCTTTTGGTGGCTCTCAGTGGTAACCGTGGTTTTCTTGTGAATGAAAAAATCAAGATAAGATTACGAATTTTGAGACGAAGCTCATACTCATCGACAGCGAGCACCTAGGCATCCCTGAGTCCAAGTCCATCTCTTCGTCTCGGACTAGTTTTCCTCCCCCGCCACAAATCCGAACCCGAACATATTTCAGTTTCACGCCTTTGTCCAAGAAAAGCGACCATAACTTTTGCATACGAACTCGGATTGCGACGTTCTTTGGCTCGTTGGAAAGCTAACGAAAATTTCAATCCAAAAATCCATAAAGTCCATATTAAATTCATTCGCAAGGCTTAGGAGGCCCCAGAGAAAGTAAAAAAAACCCCAAAAAGGTCGTTTAGGGTCTCAAAACAAAGATCTAAAGTTTATTTTGTTTTTAATGCTCGTTCGTTCGCCGTCGAGTTTGAGTTTTCTTTCATTCCAGATTGTGTAATCAACCATATGCGGATACTCGGGTTCAACTGTCAAGCAACTAATTGATTTGGCTCAAAATTCAATTTTTTGCTATAGAAAAAACTATCACAGACAGTTCTAAACAATAATCGTCTGTGAAAAAAAGCTATCACAGACGGTTCTGAATAAGAACCGTCTATGATAATCAATTACCACAGATGGTTCTTGTTTAGAACCGTCTGTGATAGCTTTTTTCACAAACGGATACTGTTTAGAATCGTCTGTGATAGTTTTTACACGATTCGAAACTATCTGTGATGACCTCATATCATCACATACACATAAATTCAAACTGTTCAAAAATCGTATGTGATGACGGTTTGCAGTCGTCTATGATGACCCTCTGTGTAGTAGTGACACTAGGTAAAAGACACACATTAAGAGTTTAGGCCACCGCCCGGCCTCCCTCTTTCGCACATCTGTCGCCCCGTCGTTGTTGTCCCTCTTGCTCGCATTGCTCACTTTTATGGCGTGTCGAATCTCTGGACCCGGCCCCGATTGATTTATGCTAGCCACCTGGTTGTGTACCCATGCATGCTATAGGTTTCAAAAATTAGGGTCTCATGATTTTGTGTGACTTGGAATGTGGGAAGTACTCGAGCGAATTTCAAAAATTAGCTCGTATTTGTATCGATGAGCCAAATCTGGCTTCAGCCACATGCGACTTGAAAATCATATGCGCGCTAAGTAGGCAGATTTGGTTAAGTACGGGCTAATCTGGCTCCTCGATACAAGTACGAGCTATTAGTCTCTATGTGTTCATTCTGATTGCAATCCTACTGTCCAATGTCCTGTATATGAGTGCAAAAGAAGTGGATAACTTAGGTTTTATGATTTCATGTGACTTAGAATGTGGGAAGTTTAGTATCACATGAGAGACTAATAGCTGAGATGTCGCTCATCATGCCCTAAACCCATCCCATCAATATCGGGGCGACAGATGTGCGGAGAAGTGAGGCCGGACGGTGGCCTAAACCCCTAATGAGTGAGCACTGCGGGCAAATAGCGACAGATGTGCGGAGGAGGGAGGCCTGGCGGTGGCCTAAACCCTTAATGAGTATCTCTTACCTAGAGTAATCATGTGGTACTAAACTTTTCACATTCCAAGTCACATGAAATCATGAAACCATAATTTTCGAAACTTAAAATCCTAATTTTTGAGACCTAACCCTTAATTTTTGAGATAATTTCAGAATATATAAAAATCTAAAAAAATAAAAAATCATTGTGCGGAGTGTAAGGAGCCTTAAAAAATTCATAATATTTAGACCTTATTTTTTATATTAAAAAACACCCACAAACAGTATATTTAAATAATTTTTTGAGAAAATTCAAAATAGATAAAATTATGAAAAAAAAAATAACACGAGCAAATACATCGTGTCAGGAGGCTCCAATTTTTTTTTATAATTTTTGAAGCTCATTTTTTATATTTAAAAATTCCCACAAAAAAAATATATGCAAACAGATTTTCCATAAAATACGCTACAGTGCGGTGCAGTCTCCCGCGGTGGAGTTTTTCTAATACGTCGGCAAAAGGGCCAATTCGGCCCAAAAAAAAAATTCCTACGCATGGTCACGTACGTACGTACGAAAATGTTTTGGTTAGGCGTCCGAACCGAACAATTGGGGTGGCAGCAGCGATGGCCACAAACGACGCGGCCGCGCGGCGTCCTGGTAATTGTTCGTCTCGTGCATTGTTGGCGTTCGCTCCTGGAAAGAAAGCTGGGCACGGAAAGGCAGGCAGCGACGTCCCACAATACTCAACGCATAGTCACGGGAGATGATATAATCTAATTGATCTAGCTAGGGCCTAGGGATCGATGTCCTGACAATTAACTCCAACTGCATGATACGGTATTGCTCTGTGCGACTATATGCCTCTATATATGGCGCTATCTGGTCACTGAATATCAAGATCGTTTAGGCCTTAACGTCTTATATCAACAAAATGTCTAAGCTATCTACCGGTGTCATCAGAAACTTGATCGTGTGACGTCTCCAGAGTCTTTGCATTTGGCTTGACGTCATTCCATACGAAAATTCTTTCTATGCCAAAGTTAACTCGTTTTCTTCCGTGCTATAAAAAGAAGTGCTCTCTCCTACATGGTACCGAAAGTTTATTATGACTATCTGTACCATTTTTGTCACCTCTGTTAGTTGGAGATGCTGTTAACCCTCCTCCCCCACCAAAAAAAAATAAATCTCCATCTTACCCTCATCTTCTTCCTTCTCCACTCTCCTCAATCCCCCTCTCTTCTCTCTCCTGCCCCCACCTCCTCCTCCCCCATCGCCCACCTCCCTTCTTCCCCTTCCCTTCCTTGCCTCCTCTTGTCTGCCCGCACCCACTGTTAGAAAGGAAACTCTTGTAATGTAATTAGGTGCATATCTCTATAGATATCATCTTTGTTCTAACAGATAGAAAGTTCGGTCTCTTGAGTCGTATGAGATAGAGTTGTTAAGCTAGAGATAGAAGGACTTGGTTTTGGTTTAAACAGCAAAGAAAACTAGAGATATGCACATGATTGTAAGCAACGCCAAGTGCTATTCTTGGCATGTATAAATACATGTACGCGGCCTCCTACGGGGGTAAGAACGCTTCATCAAATCAGATCGTTCTTCCTTCATGGTATCAGAGCCGCTTCCTCTAAAAGCACGTACATGGCGAGCGGGCGTCTTCATCCTTTGCGCCTATGGCCTTGAGCTCTTCAATCGGCCATCTGTTTGGAGAAACTAACCAAGAATAATCACATGCTCGAAAGCGCAAGTGCTTCCACCGTCGCGAGGCGCTCAACTCACGGGGTTTCTAGATGGAACCTCGGCGGCACCGGCGGCGATGATTATCGTCGAACCGGTGACAAGAGTGTAGAAGAACCAAACCCGAATTTGCAAAGTGGCTAGCTCGGATCGCGGGTCCTCGGCTATCTCTTCTCCACCTTATCGAGGGAAATCCTCACCCATGTCGCTGCGATGACAAGTGCAGCAGAAGTTTGGAAGGCGATAGAAGATATGTTCTCTTCGCAAACTCGAGCTCGTGTGATCAATACTCGCATGGCTCTCTCCAATACCAAGAAGGGATCCATGTCTATGCTTAATACTTGGCAAGATGAAGGCTTACGGTGACGAGATGGCGGCGACGGCAAGCCAATTGATGATGAAGAACTCGTCTCCTACATTCTCAACGGCCTTGACATCGACTTCAACCCGGAGTTACAAGCTGCTTGCGGGCGGGAAAGAACAGATTACGGTGAGTGAATTGTATGCACGACTAATCGCTTTGAGAACAGTGGGTCTACTACAAGGAGGTTCCCATAGCTCTAGCTCGGTTAACTCGCGGGCGTGGTCGCGAGCTTTCAAAGATGGTCACGGTGGCGCGATCGTGGCAATGGCCGTGATGGGCGTGGTGGCCGTGGTGGTCATAGAAGCGGAAGGAGCAACTACGAAGGATCAAACACAAGTAGTGACAATCGCCCACGATGCCAAGTGTGCGACAAGCCGCCATCTGACTTTAGATTGTTGGCACCGTTTAATGAAGATTATGTCTCAGAAAGACGAGCATTCTGCTGCTACCAATTCATATGGTGTTGATACTAATTGGTATACGAGATATTGGTGCAATGAGATCATATCACTAGTGATCTTGACAAGTTGGCTCTCCGAGAAAAGTACACCGCACGGATCGGATCCACACCGCAAGTGGTGCGGTATGGACATTAAATATATTGGTCATACTATTGTTCATACCCACATCGTAATCTCTCACTTAACAATATCCTACATGTACCAAAAGCCAAGAAAAATCTTGTCTCTGTTCATCGTCTAGCCACTGACAATCAAGCCTTTCTTGAATTTCATCCAAATTTATTTTTGATTAAGGATCAGGCAACGAAGAAAGTTCTTCTTCGAGGAAGATGTGAAGGTGAATCAGATCCGCTTAACTCTACTTGATTAAGCCAAACAAACAAGCATACAAGATATCATCAAGCCGTCTTTGTCAAAGTGGCACAACAGACTAGGACACCGGCTCTTCAAGTTGTGCAACAAGTCGTCAGTCAAAATAATCTCCCGTGTTCCTTAGATTCCAATAAAAATTCTATTTGTGATGCCTGTCAACAGGCAAAGAGTCATCAATTACCATATTCCAAGTCAACAAGTGTGTCACATTCTCCTTTAGAATTAGTTTTCTCGATGTTTGGGGTCCCTCTTCAATCGGTTGGGAGAAATAAATATTATGTTAGTTTCATTGACGACTTCAGCAAGTTTACCTGGATTTATCTTCTCAAACATAAATCCGAGGTTTTCCAAAAATTTCATGAGTTTCAAAACCATGTAGAAAGAATGTTTGACAGGAAAATAATCTCCATGCAAACTGATTGGGGTGGGGAATATGAGAAACTCAACTCTTTCTTTAGAAAAGTTGGTATCGCTCATCAGGTGTCATGTCCCTATACACATCAGCAAAATGGATCTGCTGAGAGAAAGCATCGCCATATCGTAGAAGTTGGTCTAGCCCTTCTTGCTCATGCTTCCATGCCACTAAAGTTTTGGGATGAAGCTTTTCTTACAGCTACATATCTAATCAATAGAATACCCAGTAAAGTAATTCAGGCTACACCCTTGGAACGACTTTTTCAAACCAAACCAAATTACTCTTTGTTTCATATTTTTGGGTGTGCCTGCTGGCCAAATCTTCGTCCCTATAACAATCACAAACTTCAGTTTCGTTCCAAACAATGTACCTTCCTTGGATATAGCAATATGCACAAGGGTTTCAAATGTCTAGATATCTCAACTGGAAGAGTTTATATTTCTCGTGATGTTGTCTTCGATGAAGAGGTCTTTCCTTTCTCAAAACTTCATCACAATGCCGGAGCTAGACTTAGATCTGAAATCCGTCTTCTTTCACCAAATTTTGTTCAATTCTATTGATCAAAGGGGGGAACACATAGGTGATCAATTTATTAATGATCCAAATGATCCAACTAATCATATTGCAGAGCATGCTACAGAAGAAAATGCAGGAAATATCGCCGGCTCTGGAATGCAGACCTGGATGCAAACCGACGTGCATGGCGTGCATGGGAGTGGTTTCGAGGAAAATTCTCCTGCGCGCAGTATACATGGAAGTTCTGTACAGCACAGGGATTCCGAGATGCCTCTTCCTGTGACTATTAATGCCGCTGATGTTTTCATAAATGCAGATACACACGAAGCCAGCTCTCCTGTGGTTGGAAATACACATGCTGCGTCGGAATTTGGGTCAGAAGCTATCGTGTCTACGTCATCTGGCTCAACAGAATTACCAATGGCAGTGGAGTTCCTAGGGAATCACGAACAAAACATCCCAGCCGTACAGCACCGACCGGTCACTCGACTGCAGAGAGGTATTACCAAACCAAAAGTCTTTACTGATGGAAGAATTAGGTATGGATTTCTCTCCTCTACGGGTGAACCCCAATGTTTACAAGAAGCTCTCAGTAATAAGAATTGGAAGGATGCAATGGATATAGAATACTCAGCTCTAATGAGAAATAATACCTGGCATTTAGTACCTGTAAAACAAGGCATGAACATAATTGACTGCAAATGGGTCTATAAAATTAAAAGGAAAGCAGATGGGTCAAATGATAGATATAAGGCTAGGTTGGTAGCTAAAGGATTTAAGCAGAGATATGGTATTGATTATGAAGACACTTTTAGTCCAGTTGTCAAGGCAGCTACTATCAGACTTGTCATGTCTATTGCTATCTCTAGAGGATGGAATCTTCGCCAACTAGATGTGCAGAATGCGTTTCTTCATGGTGTTCTAGAGGAAGATGTGTATATGAAACAACCCCCTGGATATGAGGATAAAGAATTGCAAAGTCATGTCTGTAAATTGGATAAGTCACTGTATGGATTAAAACAAGCCCCTCGAGCTTGGTATTCAAGGCTTAGTGAAAAACTACATAGTCTTGGTTTTCACCCATCCAAAGCCGACACTTCACTATTCTATTTCAATAAGGGTGACATCACCATGTTTATGCTTATATATGTTGATGATATAATTGTTGCAAGTTCTTCCACAAATGCAACAGTGGGTCTTCTACGGTCTCTACAAACTGAGTTTGCACTCAAGGATCTAGGTGACCTTCATTATTTTCTGGGAATTGAAGTACGGAGGACACAAGAAGGTATTCTTCTGACACAAGAAAAATATACTACAGATATACTCAAAAAGGTCAATATGACAAGTTGTAAACCCATGAATACACCCATGTCCACATCTGAAAAACTATCTGCTCAAGGTAATTCACTCGGTCCTGAAGATTCTACAAGATATAGGAGTATTGTCGGTGCCTTACAATATCTAACATTGACTAGACCAGATATTGCTTTTCCAGTAAATAAAGTCTGTCAATATTTACATTCTCCTACTGATCTACATTGGACAGCTGTCAAGAGAATTCTGAGATATCTAAGACACACTATAGGGATTGGATTACGCATTAATAAATCCGTGTCTATGCTTGTTAGTGCTTTCTCAGATGCAGACTGGGCAGGTTGTTCCGTTGACAGAAGGTCAACCGGTGGATTTGCTGTATTCTTAGGAACGAATCTTGTATCATGGAGTGCTCGAAAACAAGCAACAGTCTCCAGATCAAGTACCGAAGCAGAATACAAGTCATTAGCTAATGCTACGGCAGAGGTAATGTGGATTCAAACTCTACTGCAAGAACTTGGTATTAAAAGTCCTCCTGCTGCAAGATTATGGTGTGATAATATAGGAGCTACATACCTATCAGCAAATCCGATATTTCATGCGCGAACCAAGCACATTGAAGTTGATTATCACTTTGTAAGAGAAAGAGTTAATAAAAAATTATTAGATATCAGATATGTTCCAACAGTGATCGATTGCGATGGATTCACCAAACCGCTTGCTTCTACTCGACTTGAAGAATTTAAACACAATCTCAACTTAAGGAAGTTGTGATTGAAGGGGTGATAGAAAGGAAACTCTTGTAATGAATTAGGTGCATATCTCTATAGATATCATCTTTTTCTAACAGATAGAAAGTTCGGTCTCTTGAGTCGTGTACAGATAGAGTTGTTAAGCTAGAGATAGAAGGACTTGGTTTCGGTTTAAACAGCAAAGAAAACTAGAGATATGCACATGATTGTAAGCAACGCCAAGTGCTATTCTTGGCATGTATAAATACATGTACGCGGCCTCCTACGGGGGTAAGAACGCTTCATCAAATCAGATCGTTCTTCCTTCACCCACCTCTCATGATCCACATGGCCGCCGCCTCCGACCACGACCCTGCGGCCAAATCCTTGCCTCCTGCTCTTGCTCCTTCGTCTATGTCTCCGTCACCAACTCCTACAGCGACGTCCACCCTCACCTACCTCCACAGGTTTTCTTTCCCGACGCTCAGCTCGGGCACCCACTGCCTCCTTCGCTGCTCCAAAAGCGACGCCTCCATGTCCACCTCCGCCTCCCCTCCTCTACATGCGTACACCCCTGTCATTGGAGAAGGAGAAGCCCCAGGACTCATCCGCCGCTGGCGGTTCTCAGCCACCGGGGCCCTGGAACCTCCACACCCGTCACGACGCCGTGGTTGCGCTGCCTGTGTCAAGAACAGAGGGTGTGGGGAAGGCCGCGGCGAGGTAGATGCAACAGTCACCTGCGTCGCTGCTGGTGGAGGCAAGGAAGAGGGGCTTCTTCCTGTCCATTCCCTTTGAGCATCTAGGGATTGCGCAGGTTGTCAGTGAGCACGGAGAAGATGGCCACACCGTCGTTGTGCCTTCCGGTGGTGGCGGCTGCTAGAGTAGGAGAAGAAGCGATTGCGAATGGATGAGGAGAGGATGCGGCGGAGGTCGTGCTAGCACACGTGGTGTGAAGGAGTGAAGGGCGACATGCGGCAATGCAAGTGAGAAGAGAAGAGGCAAAGAAATGGGCCTTGGGCCGGAGAAAGAAGAGGAAGAGAGTGGAACGAGGAACGGGAGGAAGAAGGCAAAATAGTCTTTTCACGTGTCAGTTGACAGATAAGTTGGTGAAAATAACACGTAAGGGATCAAAATAAACTTGTGGTGGCACGTATAGAAGAGTATTTTTTTAGTGGCATAGAAGAAAATAGATCAACTTTAGTGATGGAGAATTTTCACTATCCCACGTGCCACCTATGCTTTACAGTACTCCATACGCCCGTAGATTGGTATTCCTATATTCCATAAATATTTTGGCCATCCGTGCATCATTGGTCGCCGTGTTGGCAGCGTCTGATGTAGGTTAAAGATATTTGCACGAAGGCCCACAGGATGGTACAATTTGCTCTTGTATTTTGTCAAATTTAATTTAAGGTCATAGGCTCCACCCGCCTCGAATCCTAGCTCGGCCAACCCAGCTCATTTGGAGCACGAAGATTTTTTTTCTCTGAACTCCGTAGGAATTAAACTGTCGTTTATGAAATTTCTGCTAAATTTATATGAAATTCATGTGCGCTAAACATGCCCTACGTTTATTTCAAGTTTTTGGTTTATTTAGTCTTTTTTTAAGCAAAATAGTCTATAAAAAAAGAGTAAAAATGGTACCTATTGACAGCCATCTGTCAGAAAGCAGGTGTGCGGCAGGACACCTGCCGCTAGCTGGGAGGTCGCTACTAGTCCTATTGTGCTCTGGGTGAGCAAACGCCCCCTATCGTGGTATTTTTTTCACGATAGAGGTGTTATTACACCAAGAGAGGCGAACCGCGCATGTATCTGTGAGGGAACTGACCCATAAATGTCATTTGAATAACAGTGGTTGTTGCTCGTACTAATACTAAGAGCATATACAATGGTATAGACAGCTGATGTATATACCAACTCTCCATATCACCTATAGGCAGCATTAAAAGCAGATCATACAATGAGTTACTGTGATACAGTCGACTACAGGATTGTAAACAACACACAATTTGTTAATATTTTCTTTAGTTTTGGTGACATAGTCGGTTACAGGATTGTAGACAACATATTTATCTCTTTATTCTCTTTCATCTACGTCAGTTTAAATCCTACGTGACAAAGGTTATAGACAGCTGATGTAATCCTATTGTACATAACATAAGCCATGCATAATGGTACAGACAGTTGCTGTCTATAGCAACCATCTATGTTACCTGCAAACATCATTATAGACAGCTCATACAATGGATTATCTTTTCACTTGTCTTTACAGATGACACAATCTTTTAATGCTTTCATGAACTTAAAATATTTTTTTATTGGTTCTGGTGATACAATCAGTTACAAGATTGTAGATAATATATTTCTCTTTCATCTGTACCAGCTTAAATCCGACGTGACAAGTACTACATACAACTGATCTTAGATTACTGTACATGACTTTGTCAATCCTACACTGACGCCACCATTTGATCCTTAATTTTGTCGTTCTCCCTGGCGGCTGGCGGCCTTGAGTCCTTCAAGCACAGCCCGTTTATTGCCCCCCAACTACTGATTAGTTGTGACATCACGGCTGTCTCTTTGGAAACTGAGATGGCTTCTGAGAACGATTCAGCGTGAGGTTTCTTACTACACGACCAACATCGATAGGCGTATGTGGGAAAACCACGAGAGTTGTCTGATAATGCGAAATGGCTCGTTTTTAAGTCCACCTCATATGCTCGTATGCTGGTATGGCCATATATACCACGTTTGATTGACGGTTTTTTTATATAATATTTTTGAAGGATATTTCTGAAATAATTGATATCTGAGCCATCCAATCTTTGATCGGACGGCTCCTGGGTTCTTCGTGTGACTTGTTAAAACGGTTTTTATGGTGGAATTAACGCTGCGAGTCTAGTACTAAATAGTTATCCCTGTTACTAAAGAATTGTTAGTTGTCCCAGTTACTAAAAAATATATCTATCCCAATCAACCTAAGCTAAATTGGTTCTATACATTTTCCTGGGAAAAAAAGGTGTGTACCTAGTGAAGGTGTTGTGTGTGTGTTGCTATGGTGTGTAATGACGTGACTTGTGATGAGTGTTGCAAACTGAACACATTGTTTTCCTCGGTCGGGAGCGCAATAATTTAGCTCGGGCAGCTTTGCTCCGATCATGACGTGACATAACCCCTGTTAATTAACTTAGATAATCTCGGCGATGCCGTAAGACGCGCTGCGGTATTAGAGTATGTACAATGGTATAAATAACTATTATTTATAGTATTCTTTTATGTCATGTATAGATAACGCTAAAGATATATTTTACAATAAGTTGTCTTTTTTATATGTCTCTATAGACAGTTTCTCTATGCACAATGTGTCTTATTTCTCGTGTTACAGTCGACGATTCAATTCTCTATGCGCTCTCTCTCCTCCATATCATCTGTATGAATCATACGTATTAATGCTTACATACAGCTGACACTGTACTATTACGGCATTGTGCACGCTCTTGTGTGAGGATGCAGGTTGGTCGCGTGATGCTGTAGTTTTTTTTTTACTGTAGTGGAGAATTAATGAACGGGGTAAACGGTGATTAACCACGGATATATGGCAAGCTGGCCTTAATAAAATTTCAATCGTATAATTTGAGTAGCCCTCTCTAGAAAATCAATACCATCCGTAGAAGTATACTATTTGTATTGGTCCTTGCCCAAAGTTCTAGAAGTTGCGAGTTAAAGAAGTTGAACAAAGTCGAATTAAGAAAAATCAAGTGCACACCGTACACCAGTCACTCTCAAAAGTCTTGTAAATGTTCTTTTTTCCTCTTAAAAAATCCGTGATAGAACCTAGACCAACTGCTTCTTCACGGTCTATGTACGCAGATAACTCCATTTGTTTTTCGTAGGTCAATCAAATATCAACATGCAAGCAAAAGATCTCCAGGTATATGCGATCGTACACACGCATCCTGTGATAAAAAAAATATATATTAAGATGTGAGTCTCGCTTCTACTAGTGAAACTAGCCTTGCTCTCTTTCTCATCCATCCGTGTTGCCCCTTAGCCTGAACCACTAAATTAAATGGACTATTACGTGAGTCACTCCTTTATATATGCATTGGAGTTTCCACCCGCTAATATAGGCATTGTTTGTACGCAAACTAGCAAATTTAGCTTTCTCTTCGTATTAAATTTAAAAATAGCGGTAAGTTCGTGTGCTAAAGTACCGGAGCCCCTCGTTCATGCGCTTGAGGCACGGTGTCGTCGCGTTCGTGCGCACAACGCCTAGTGTCTCACGAGCATGGACTACGGTGTAGGACGGTGTGCCCCACGCATGAACCATAGAGCCCCGTGCCCTGGTGCACGGACGAGTGGCTACTGTCCTCTGGTTTGTAGACCTGACATCATTTTTTTTTTTTTTTGCAGTTGGCACAAAAAAAAAGAACTAAAATTGCTAATTCGCATATCAACAGTGTTATAGTAGACAAACACTCGTATGCATTGAACCAGTAGTTGCCATCAGCAGTGTCATGGCCCCGTGTTTTGGATCATTACGTGAGATCATCTGATAAATTAACCAATTGATATATTGGGACATCAACCGTACGTGTATGAATGTGTGTGCACGATCGCTTAGGTCATATGCTGCATAATTGAGTAATAAAGCTCTCTACTCTCTTTTACGTAAGTCCTCAAGCACTGCTCCCTCGTTTTCAGAATACTTAGCACAGTTGATTTAGGCCGGTCAGCCCGATTACAACTAGGAATTACTCCACTACTAACTGTGTTATTTCAAGCTTCCTTATCGTCGAAAAGCATGGAACCGCTACTTGTAGGGGACCCTTGTTAGGGGGGTTACTAATGCAGCTGCAGATAAGCAGGTGTCGCAGTAAAAACCAGCAACTTCATTAGAAAGTTTCAGAAACCATTTTGTTTGGAGGCAAAAAAAGAAAGGCGAACTTTTAATTAAGATACTAGGTGGTCTCTCTCTCTCTGTCTCTGCTGGGCCTGCAACCTGTTGGATCTGCAAACGCACTAGACTGCTGCTCTCTAGGCAGCAACAGTCCATCTGGGTCACTCCCGTTGTTTCCTTCGCACAATCGCATAAAGCTACAAACATCCGCTTTTTTAAAAAAGCTCGTTGGTGCAGTTAAACGGCTCGGTTCAAAATTGCTTAAATTATACTCGGTAATTGGTTAACATTGAAATAAGTTGATTCGAATGAAGTTGAATTTCACTCTGACTCGGTTTGGTTCGGTTCGGCTCGACTCGTTAGTTTGGTTATAAAAACACTTTTAAACTATAAATAAAATAATTTTAAATCAAACTATATCAATTTTGAGAAAAAAATAATAATAAAACTCAATACCCACCCCTAACTGTAGACTACAGAGGGTGCAAGCGTGTTAGATTCCAACAGTATAGAGCGTGTGCGCATATATATATATATATATATATACACACACACGAGATAGAGAGAGAATGTATCTAGTGTTAATTGGTAATTCAGTGCTAATACCAATCTTAACCGTTGGATCTGGATTTTGACCATTGGAAGTGGGAACATACAAAATGATTAAATGGTTTAGAGGTGGAAGCCCGTATTAATCTTGGTTATTCAATTCAGATCCAACGGTTAAGATTGTTATTAACACTTTATTACTAAATTACCCATTAACACTAAATACGTTCCATATATATATATATCCTGCTCCTGCTCCTGCTTTCTTCGGAACACATTACGTGCATTTCTGCCTCTGCTATATACTAGTCACCTGCTCACTTCTCAGGGCACTGGATGATGAATGCTACAACACAATGTAGCACTGCATTTTGTATTACTACATGTAGTACTGCCACCGCTGCCTCTCTTGCCAAGGTGAATGGATATATATTGGCTTAGCTAGAGTCCTACTGGACAGGTGAATACAATACAATACAATACAATACATGCATGCTGTGTGGGGCCCTGCAGCAGTGCGTGTGGGCCCGCCTGATCTCACCATGATTCCGACCGTACATCTTGGATCGGACGGCCTGGGCCCCTACGGTGACACCATGTGTACCGTGCCCTCGGGGGTTAGCTAGTCTCTGCGGATTGCATCATGGATGTAACGGCGCAATTATTCGTACCTGCCGCACTAGTCATCGCATCCCTGCAGGGCCGGTTACAAACTTACTACAATCTATGTGTGCTTGTAAGCTCAGCGACCGTTCAATCGTAGAATCAATGGTTCTGATTGAGCGTCCAGGCGAGGCGACTACACAGGAAAGCGTCGAAAGTTGTTTTCTCCCCTTCCATTCTCGAAAATCCATTACTCTATTTATGCAGTTGCCACACGACTGCAGCCGGTTTGTTTCGATTTGTGAAGGAGGTAGAAAATTTGTGTAACGGGTGCATCATTGATGTTTAAAGAGGGGTAGAAAGACGAATGTTAAGTGATAATCGGTTAATCAAATATAACCGTCGTGTAAATCATATATTATAAATATTGTATTCATATAGTACTTTATGTTTCTTTATAATTAGTTGGACTTTCTTTGTAATTAATTGGCTAGTTTATAAAATTGGTTGTGAAAACAACTTATTTTATAGTGATATGGACAACAAATACTAACATTGATAAATAAATCTTAAATGTGCGTGAATATATTTATTAAAGTGTATATCCAATCCATTTTTTTATTAGTGTCATATGACCCACGTGATCGCAAGTTTGCAGCAATGCAAACAGATAGAGAATCGGACACTTGATTTTTGAGTTAGAAACAAAAAAAAATTGCTAAGAGCTAGACAAAATAAAGTACTTTCGTATCATTCACACTGCCGGGTCATGCACATAGGTAGATAAAAAAAAGAGTTGTTCTACAAAATATGAATAAAGGACATATAATACAATTTACATATAATTCCACAACGGAATTCAAACTCAATTAAAACTTATAACTTGCAAAGGTATATACCTAAAATGCAGAAGAAAAAAAAAAGAGGGGGAGAGGGGGCACCGGGCACCCTGGCAGACTCCGCCCCTCATCACGTCAACAGCTGCTCGAGAGTTTCTGAGAGTTGTCGATACATGAAGATTTTTCAGGGTGCTGTGAGGCCCGACAGACCATGTTTCTGAGAGTTGTCGATACATGAAGATTTTTCAGGGTGTTGTGAGGCCCGGAGATACGGGGACTCAGCAGACAGGCACCGGCAGAACATAATGCTGTGTGCATGTGTTTGTGCAGTTCAGCTAGGTCAATTAAGGGGAACAAATAAATAGCGAGAGGCCCCATGGGTCGTAACTCGTAACTGGTAGCATCTCGAAAGCTCACATCAGCTGTTACTTCCACGGAAAAGCATGCAGTGGCAACTGTTCCTTCCTCTCACCAACAATGGCAACGCATACTGTCTTGATGAAATTTATTTTTTGAAGGATCAATAGCAAAATGAACAATGATATATGGAGTATGTGTGTGTGTGAGAGAGAGAGAGAGATACGATAATTTATTTATAAAGAATCCTAAATTCCTGGCATGTGGATGAGTGGCCACGAATTTGGGTTTCTCAAATAAAGCCTAAAAGCAAAGAGTACAAATGGTAAATATGGTTTCTTTGATGGAGAAACAATGAAACATGGAGGATGCATGATTTGCTCAAATGAAAGAGAAACATAACAAAGTCTTCCTTCCCATCGTTTGCATGTAGTTGCACTCAAAGGTGGGTCCACTATGATGGTCAATGAGACCTGGCCAACATGCAATATCATATTAGTTTTCCAATTAAAAATCCATGCAATGCAAGGGTGGCAGAAATGGTTGTTAGAAAATAATACATTGATCTTGGCCTTATCTTCTCAAGTGCACCTCTTGCTTTCTTCTGGGCTTTAACACCTGCCTTTTTTCTTGGTTAAGAAAAGATGAGACATGCTAGAGTGAAGCTCTGCATTGCTGGTCTAGCTCATAATCAAATAGGGGCATCACTTCATATTTCATTGTCACAATAATATATTTTCAAGATCTGCATTGCTGGTCTAGTTCATAATCAAATAGGGCATCACTTCATATTTCAGTGTCACAATAATATATTTGCAGAGCAGGCCCCGGCGTACTGGAGAAAGAAAGGGGCCCAAAACTTCGAATGTAAATATTTTTTTGCCCCTGCAAGAAAGCAATGCTTTTGGAGGCTTTCTTTGCAACAAACAAAGCGGGTGTTACATCTAACAGGATCGGATCCTCTGCATTGAAGTAAAAATACAGATGATCTACAGTACACGATAAATGCTCGGTGAAGGTTAATATCGCAGATTAATTGAAGGTTTTTCAAAGACCGTTAGACCCATGACTCAACTCTTAAACAAGTAAAATAAGCTTGAATGGACAACAGTTTGGGAGAAGAGTTTCCAAGAGTTGAACCAAAGACTAGTTTTTGCAACAGTGTTAGTTTTGTGTGATATTCATAACGATTTCGAGGTATTCTGTGAGTTTTGTGTGATATTCATAACGATTTCGAGGTATTCTGTGATGCTTCTCGTAAGGATTTGGATGTGTGTTGATGCAGGAAGGCAAAGTTGTAGCTTACGCATCTCATCAGTTACGACCCCATGAAGGGAATTACCTGACACATGATTTGGCGGTATTATCTAATTGGTAATCGATGCATTTTCACATATCATAAGAGTTTGAAATATATCTTCAGTCAATTAGAACTCATCCTAAGGCAAAGGAGATGGCTAAAGCTGATCAAGGACTATGACATTAGTATTCATTACCATCCCGGTAAAGCAGCTGTGGTTGCAGATGCTTTGAGCAGAAAAGGTTATTGCAACACTATTTTGGTTCAAGAATACCAGCTAAGATTATTTGAAGAGTTGAAACATCTGAATTTGAAAATAGCGAGTCAAGGTTGTGTGAACACTCTAGAAGTGCAACCCACAATTCTAGAGCAAATCCGAGAGAAATAGAAAACATATGAGGATATTAAAGAAATTCAAAAAAACATGGGAAGAAGCAAAGCCCCAGGGTTTTCTGAGGATGAGCAAGATACAGTCTGATTTGCAAACTGCATCTATGTACCCGATCACAAAGAGGTAAAATAGTTGTTGTAAGAAGCTCATGAATCTCCTTACTCTATTCATCCAAACAGTACCAAGATGTACCAGGATCTAAAAAAAGATATTTGTAGGTTAGCATGAAGTGAGAAGTTGCTGAGTATGTTGCACGCCGTGATAGTCAAAGAGTCAAAACAGAACATCAAAGACCCGCAGGGTTGTTACAACCATTACTGATTCCAAAATAGAAATACGAAGAAATTGATATGGATTTTATTACCGAACTTCCTAGGACCCAATCAGGATATGATTCCATTTGGATTGTGATTGACCAATTGACTAAAGTGGCACATTTCATCTCAGTTAAAGCCAATTATGGAGGTCGAAAAACTAGCATAGTTGTACATGGCATGGCATGGATTGTCTGTCTGTACGGAGTTCCAAAGAAGATAGTGTTAGATAGAGGTTCACAGTTCACATCAAGATTTTGGAAAAACCTACATGACCCAAACATAGTAGGTGAACTAGATTCTAGAAGATATGTTGCGAGTTTGTGCCTTGGATTATAGAACCAGTTAGGATAGGAACCTTTCCTATGCAAAATTTTCGTACAATAACAGCTATCAAGCTAGGCTTCAGATGTCACCGTTTGAAAGTGATAAGGAACGGTTGAAAGTAGCACAGTCCCGACAGAAAAGTTATGTTGATAATCGTCGAAGAGATTTGTCCTTTGAGACAGGAGATTTTGTCTATCTCAGAGTGACTCCACTTAAAGGAGTGAAAATATTCCGGGCTAAAGAAAAACTTGCACCTAGATTTGTTGTATAATACAAGATTTTGGGAAAGAGAGGTGAAGTTGCATATCAACTCGAACTACCGAAATCGCTATCTGGAGTTCATGATGTCTTCGATGTGTCTCAGTTGAAGAAATGTCTTCGAGTACAAACAGAACAAACCCCGCTTGCGAGCATTGATCTGCAGGAAGACCTCACTTATGTGGAGAATCCAATCAAGATTCTTGATGTGGCAAAACGCATCACCAGGAGCAAAGTCATCCGTTCTTACAAAGTGCAGTGGAGCAATCACTAAGAAGAGTAGGCCACTTGGGAAAAAGAAGAAGAATTGAAAGCCGAGTATCCCCACCTCTTAGCTCGCCAGTCTGAATCTCGGGGTCGATATTTCCTTTAAGTAGGGTAGATTTGTAACATCCCAAAATTTTATTTCTGTTGAAAATAAAATTTAATTATTTTTCTTGAATTTTTTAGATTTTTAAATATTTTCCCTATTTATTTTAAATATAAAATAAATTATTTTCAAATCTAGATGCTAATTTTAAGTTGTAAATATTTTATTTAAGTTCAAAAAAATTTAGGGAATTTCTGTGAATTTTTTCAGAATTTGTTTTAACTCTATTTGCTATTTTTCAAAAGCCTAATTGAATTCTTGCAATTTTGTAAATAAAAAGCATTAAAATCCAAAAATCCTTTTGGCTAAATCTCTTTCGTGGCCCATTTTACTTCTCTCTCTCCTGCCCCTCTTTTTGCGTGACCGCCAACCCACCTCCCTCGCCTCTTTCCTCTCTTTATCAAAGGGCCCACGTGTCATCCCCCATCCCCATTCTTCCTTCCCGCGCCACTGCCATTAGCGCAAGCCGTAGCTCATCAAAGTCGGTCGTTATTGCCCATTCTTCACGCGCATTCGGTGGCATTCGAAGTCACGTTCTTACTCGCACTCATTTCATCTGCTTTCTCCCTTAAACCATCTTAAATTGCAATTGCACCACCGCCGTTGGCTTGAAACCGCTGCACGTCCCCACGCCTCGGCCACCCCTTGCCCTATAAAGGGAGCACCAAATTGCCTTCACCTCCTCATCCCATCCCGCAACTCACCACACCTCCCATCGCCTCACCACCGAATCGCCATTGAAGCTCGGGTGGAAGCCTTTCCTCCGTCGATTGCGCCACCGCCATCGACGCCTGTCACCATCTTATTCACCGTTGGCCGTTGTCCCACGTTCTACCTCGTGCGCCCGCTCCCGTCGCCAGAAGACCACCGGAGCTCCATCGCCATCACCGACCGCTTCTCGCCGCCGCCTTCTCCCTCGCCGTCGGCAACTCCTTCACGCCATGTCGCCAAGACCATTGAAAGCATCTAGGCCTCTAAAAATTATTTTGGTAATTAATGACAATATATGAATATGAGACTAACATGTTTATTGATTATGTACAAGGTTTGGTCTCAGAGGTGAATACAACAATCTGGTCATGCATGCTAAAGAACAACATTAAGATCAATATAGTTCAATGACAAGGTACAAGTAGTTCAGGATCCTTTTTTTTTATTTTTTCCGGTCTAAGGAGAAAAGGGTGGAAGACTGGATTGCAGGTTAAATGTTGTACTATTAAGAGGGATCATATCTAGTAGCTTGATAGCATGTTCTTGTACAAAATGGATTAATCTAGGATCATGCATGCATCTAGATTTTGGTTTGAATGCTAACATTGTTTTTCTCAGAAAAATCGGTAGTACCGATGTTTTGTTGGCGGTACTACCGCTCTGCGGTATGACCGGAGTTCTTATGGTGGAACTACCGCATAGAGGTATGACTGCAATCCCTGCGGTACGAATTTTTCAGAGAGATGCATTTTTGGAGTTTACTTGCTCTTTTGAAAGTGCGGTAGTTCCGGAGGTCATTGAGCGGTACTACCGCAACCCATCATACCTAAGTCTTGACAACGGTACGTTTTTTTAAAACGATACCTTTTGATCACCCAGTGAACGGTAGTTCTGAAGATTGCTTGGCGGAACTACCGCATCGTGGTATGACCGCATATTGAGCGGAACCACCGTAACCCGGATATACCAAAGATTATATTGCGGTACGTTTTTCCAGAAAGTACCCATTTTGGACCGCAAGGTGAAGCGGTAGTACCGCTCATGTACTCCTGTATAACCGTGGAGCGGAACTACCACTTGATCAATGGCAGTAGTACAAGCACAGAATTTCACAACGTCTCTTTCAGAAGCATTAAATGCCTCTGAGCTAGCCATTACTGTGCACTGCTACATAAGCAATACTACCGGGCATATAACGGCGGTAGTACCGCACCTACTGAAAAATTCTGAAAATTACCTTCAACGGTCGTATTTGGTTGCGCGGGGGTATAAATACTCCCCCACCTGCTCTAGGACAGGGCAAGGACGTCATTTAATATATTTTGAGCCTATAGCATTCACTCCACACCTCATATACTCTCATTGTACTCATTGTGAGGTGGTTGATTAAAATTCAAGTGCATTCATTCTAGATTTATCCTTGGCACTTGATTGCCGTCAAGCGAAGATCGCGATCAATCATCTCTTGGTGTTTGTCAATACCTAGACAGCTTAGCGGGAGTTAGTGCGGCGATCTCTTCAAGAAGATTGTGAAGAGGCCCAGCATAAAAGTTGTGATTGGTTTGGTATTCACTATCTCCGGAGTGGGGGAAGAACAACCGCTAGTGAAATCGAAGGCATGCTTAATTTGTGGAGCTGGCTTGATTAGCTCAAGCTTCCTCAACGTGGACTAGTGAAGACCGATAAGTCTTCGATACTGTGGGAAAAAACTTCCTCGTCTTCATTGTGGTTAATTTTTGTCTTTACTTTTTGTATTTTTAGCTCATTTGTCTCTAGTAGCATATTAGATTTATTTCCTCTATTGTGCCAGAAAACCTTTATTAAGTTTAGCTTGTTTAATATATAAATTTGTCAATTAGTTTTAAAAACCTCCTATTCACCCCCTTCTAGTCAGTTATCATTGATCCTACAAGTGGTATCAGAGCTTGGTCTCTCTAATTTTAGATTTAACCATGTAGAAGAGAAATGATGGCTAGTGAGGGAATGTCAATAGGCACGGCACCTATATTTGATGGATCAAATTATGCTTATTGAAAAATTAGAATGTACATTTATCTAAAGCCCATGAGTCTAAACATATAGAGAATTGTTAGTGAGGGTTTCGTTATTGCCTTTGATCCTACACACCCCACGGATCTTGAGGAATAAAATTCCTACCTCAATGCTCAAGCAATGAATGCTCTATTTGGAGCTTTAAACGCGGATGAGTTCAATTGAATGAGCAATCTTAAAACTGCTCATAAGATATGGACTACGCTCTCAAAAATTTATGAGGGTACATCCACTGTTAAAGAAACCAAATTGCATAGGCTTCGGATTAAATATGAGATATTTACAATGTTGCCTCATGAAAACATCATCGAGATGTATTCTAGACTTAATAACATTGTAAATTAACTCAAAGGTCTTGGCACTAGCTTGCTTGATCTTGATATTGTGTGCAAGATGCTTAGAGCTCTACCCAACAAATATGAGATGTTGGTGATACTATTTATCAACTCTCCCGAGTTGTTAAAAATGACGCCAACCGGACTCTTAGGCAACCTTATTACAAATGAGTTGTGCAAGAAAGACAAGAAAGAACTATTGGAGTCATCTTCCTCAAAGAAGAAGATTGTCACTTTCAAAGCTAAACCGGAATCAAGTGATGAAGAAGATAAAGAAGAAGACTCCGAAGAAGAATTCGCTCTTCTTGTAAGAAGAATGAAGAAATTCATGAGAAGGAGCCCTTATCGAAGGTTCAACTTCGACAAAATCAAGAAAGGACAATCCTTAAATGAAAACCAGCGCTATAACAATATAGCAATATTTGATGCTATGAGTGCGATGAGAAGAGGCACATTGCTTCTCATTGCCTCAACAAGAAGGATGATAAGGGCAAGTCATCCAAAAAGGAGTTCAATGACAAGAAAAAGCTCTTCAAGAAGCTTCATAAGGACGGCAAAAATGAAGCCCACATTGGAGAGTGGAACTCCGATGAGAAGTATACCGATTCCGATGAGGATGAATCCCCAAGAAGAAGGGGCTCGTTGGCATCGCCATCAAAGAGGCTCCATCACTCTTCTCGTCTCCTACGTGCCTCATGGCAAAAAGAGATAAGGTAAAATCCTTTGATAACGATGATCCTTCTTAAAATGAGCTTATGGATATGCTAGAGGAATTAAATGAATATCTAGGAAAAAAAGAAGACAAAATTTAAAATCTTGAAGAAAGAATACATCTCTTTAAAAGACTCTTATGGGGAGCTAAAGGAAGCTCATGATTCTCCTCTCTTAAAAGATATTGAAAAAATCTTATTCGAATGTTGGAATCACTTGCAATCTGTTAAGTGAAATGCATAGATTAGAAGTTGCTTCAAAAGCGATATCCATGTCTAGCACTTCTACATCTTGTGATGACTTGTTATCTATGACACGCTGCTCTAAAAGTGATTCAATTACTAATATGGCTAACACATGTGATTCTTTGCTTATTGTTGAGAATCATGAGTTAAAAAAATAAGTCACCAAGATAAGTAAGAGCTTAGAAAGATACTTCAAGGGTAAAGCCACCCTTGACAAGCTATTAAGTAAGCAAATGTGTTCATTTAATAAAGAAGGACTTGGATATGTGCTCAAGAAAGGCAAAAAAAAAAAACCAGCTAAAAAACCCGCAAGATTTGTTAAGCAAAATGGTAGATATTGTTATAAGTGCCGACAAGTAGGACATGTACAACAAAATTGTCCTATTGGTAAGACACCATCTGTTAGCTTATATGGCATTGGTATGAAATTTTGCAAAATAGTTTGAAAAGCAAAATAAAATAAAAACTAATTTAGACTTGGGCGAAATGGATGTTAGGTTGGTGCAAGTTTATGCACGGTCGCGATCTTTTCTACGATCGAGACCAGGGTTTATCGAAAGTCGTCCAAGTCAATTAAGGACCGGTCCACGTGCTACGTCTTGTAAAGCCCTTCCGTACTATCACAAGTCTGGTATAGGACAAACCTGGTTTAATAATTTACAACACCCCTCTGCTAGTTGTGCTATTTGGATGTGCGGGTGTTCCCACTTGATGCAAGAGGGAGACTCCGGCGGGCTGGTGGCCCAATGGAGGTGAAACCTTAGTGTGCATAACTACTTTAGGATGGAGCATTATAACAGCCTTGTACAAATTACTTTGTCGCACGCCTTTGAAAGCCTGTCATGGCCGATAGTTTAAGTCGAATATCTCTTGTAGGTAAAGTCGAACCACCTCTGCAGAGTGTAAAACTATTGAAATAGTTGTATCCACGATCATGGACATATTGAACAGAGTTTTTCGTGGATTAGATTTGATTTTTTAAAAAAAATGATTTTAGCATATATGTTTTAGGATGGTTAATCCTTAGGAAATTGGGCGGTTAGCCATGTAGGAGGGTATCATTCACTAGATCTTGTATGGAGGTTATCCTACTACAAAACTTAAAAATTTAGAAAAAAAATTTTAGTTATAGAATGACTGCTTTGGAACTTAGTACAAATATTTGAAAGGAAAATATTGCTTTATACAAATTTAACCCTACAAGTCTTCTTTTGATAATTCCTTACATGCATTATAATATGTTATTGGGTGTAACTTGCAGAGTACATTTTGTATTCATCTTGCTTATTAAAATTGTTGATGAGAGGAAGAGTACTATCCTGCTTGTAAGGATTTAGACGACTAGGTTGCACCCCAAACGATTGTTTGTAGCGTATCGTGTGACCTACTACTACTTTATGTTTCCGCTGTACTTTTCTTTAGGTCTTGTGCCCTTTTGTGATAAAACTATGATAATATGAATAAAATGTGTGATATAAACTTGTTATCATTTTTGTTTAACTATGTGCACTAGCTGTTCCTGGACTAGTATGAGAAACACAGAAAATTCAGGATCCTTCGACTCCTGGTTTCGATACAAAAATCCCCAAATACCCCAACGCAAACCCACCATAAATCCCAAAAAAGAGGGGCAAAAAAGACAGATTACTTCAGAGCGTTCGAGCAACCAATCAATCCAGCAGTCAATCGCGTGATGAAGATCTCACTTCGCGAGTTCGACTACACCTCAATCCCACAATCAATTGTAAGCTATGGAAAGATGGAATTTTCCTAGAATATCCAAAAAATTGCGCATTACATTTTGTGAACCTAAGAATCAAGAGCAGATAACATTAAATTGAAAACATGAAGTGAATATTACAATGACAGTATATTTACTTCATGTACAGGTGTGGTACATCCTATGCTCACTTATTGCACAATATTTTCAAGTGACATTCACAATTCATATCTCAACCTACCTCGCAAAAAAAAATCATATCTCAACCTTCATAGTGAGATTTTCAAGGCAAATCCGACAGGCATCGTTCGACCAACATCTTAAAGAGCGGTACAAATGAGCTACAATTGCCCAAAGGCCCATATTACATTGTCTACATGAATAGATGAATTTTTTATGGCCAATGTGTTCTGTCAATACTATATGTTTAATATAAATGACTCTACAAATATTATCTCGATACAACTTTTGGGAAATAATGGCTATGATAATTGTAAAGCAAAGACAGGAGAATCTCGGAGGAACTCAACAATTCAATGATATCACATGAAACAAGATGACACAGGAGTAAACTACCATGAATTTAAGCAGCAGAATAACAATGCTAGCTTGTATCTCAAAACATATCTCATGAAACAATGTACTCAATAAAAATATTTCATACTGAATATTAAATACATGTCAGATCCATCCCTGTTCCTCCTACACAGAACTAAATCTCGCTACCAAATAGCTACTAGCATCTGACTATCCCGAATCAGCCACAAAATCTTGTAACAACTCATCAACAGTAGGGGGAAGCAATGGAAAGGGTAAGAGAACGAAAGCTAGCAATGTTATTTTGTTGTTTAAATTCATCAACAGCCTTGGCACGCGGGGGCAAACATAAGTGTTGTGATGATCCTTCACTATGAACAAAGGCTACAAAAATTGCTAAAAAAATTCCAAGGATAGCGCAGGTTTCAAGTCGGTTTAGTATATTTTGCTAAACCATTTTGTACCACTCCATCAGGAAGCTCTGCCAGATATACCTTACCAAACCTACTCTCTCCTATCAAATTTTCTTTACTGAAATTGTTGGTATATTGCTGAAGGGATGCAATAGAGAAGGACTTGACAGTAGTTGTTAGGTCCATCTTTCCAACCGAAGGTACTCTGCCCTCTTTAGTACAACCACTGGAATTGACAATGACCTTTTAGTATGCAGTGCCACAGGCTGTGGATGAGGCAGTGGTTCCTCCACAAAATTATCAGTTTTTTCCATATCAATCATATGCTCTTTTTGTTTCATTGTAACCATCCCAGGAGCAGTTGCCATGTAAGTTTTTGTGTTAGCTTTCATATACCGGTACTTCTACATATTATTTAGGGTCAGGTCATTTACCTGTCATCGATCAATCTAATTTCCGCTTCTCCCTTGAATTATAGACCACATTTGAAGTTGCAGCAAAACCGTATTCAAATGTCGAAAATCAAGGGAAAACATGCAACTACTATGGCAGTGTTTCTGTTAAGATTTCCTATACGCAAACTTGCAAAGCAATAAATCATAACAGATATGTATATTTCTTTTTAGGTTTAAAATGATAACATGTTCAACTTCTGCACCTCTCTTGCATCAGAAACCACATTTGTAGCTGTTACAAAAAGTGTCAGTTGTCAAAGTCATGGGGGGATGAACATGACTTCCTTTCTTTGCCAAGAAAAAAGATTTAATACCTTTCCCAACATTACTCTTAAGATTGCGAGATGGTATATTTTTTAGCAAAATATAGTAAACCTTCTCTAGTGCAAGTTTCGAAGGATAGAAAATATACTAAACCGACTTGAGATGATCCTTCATTATGAAAAAGGCTAAAAAAAATTGCTTCCAAATATATGGACTATGCTAAGATAGATTTTTTTAGTTAACTATTTAGTTCTTTCAAGTGTATAGGTGCTGCTAAAGTGATATCGACAAAAGCACAGTAGGAAACATAAGGTTAGAAAAAACATATGGCAAAATATCGCCTTTCACTAAACCAAGTAAGACATTCACTAATCCAATGAAAACTTGCTCTAAATTGGTAAGTATACCGCAATCTCCTTGCAGGAAAGCCTACGTGTACTCTTAAGGTTTTCAGTACAGTATTAAGATGAAATAACTTTGGCTGATAGGGACCAACACTGCACATCAAACCTGGACAATCCAAGCCTATTTAGTGGATGACAGTGATAGGAACAAACACTAAGATGGTAATTCGATGAATAACAACCATTAATGCTATGACAGTATTTGAATTAATAGCTAGTAAAAGCCATCTATGAGCAAAACAAAATGTTGCCTATCCATAAGGAAACTTAATATAATTATGGAAAACAAAAGGCTCCCTTGTGTCTGTGTATACTTTTGTGGCAGGGAAGATAATCACACCTTAAGCTAACTTAAGTCCTCTTCGCATCGAGCTTCATTAGCTTTTGACATAGACCTTAAATATAGAGGTGATAAATCATACCTCAGCCTTGCCAGGCCATCAATCTACAAATTTATCACATCGCTCCTTGTAAGACATCCACACACTCGCTTGAGTAATTCCCTGTGCAATAAACATCTGCTTTAGCAGCAGCATATTGAGCAGGATTAGAGAGAGGAGAATTCACTCATTTGGAGCTGCATATTATATTCTATAAAGAAGGAAAATTAAACAGCAATATAGATCTTGATTTGTCTAATTTTGTTGAGAGAAATAGATTTTAGGAACGAAGGAAAACCTCACACCTGGACATGGTAGTGGTGGTGGTGGTGCCTGCTGTTGGATTCGGCAAGGTAAGAGCTGTGAGGACCACAAGAAAAGCTAAAAGGCGAAGAACAACAGCTGGCTTCACCCGATCCATTGTCTTCGATGTACCTTGCATAGCCACTGGTGGAAATCGAGGAGGAAGAGGCAGACGACCGACCGTGAAGACGATGCAGCCAGCTCTACAAAGAAGAACAATTAACGAGTGGAGACGACGCGGGCGAAGAGGAGGAGGCGGGCGGTGGAGGTGACGCTAGCGAAAGGGAGGAGGGGGCGGGGGAGGTGGGCGGCGAGGACGACGCAGGCGAAGGGGAGGGGGCGGGGGCAGCGCGGGCGAAGGGGAGGAGGGGACGACGGGGGAGACGAGGCCAAAGTGGAGGAGACGGCCGTAGGGGGCGGGCAGCGCGGGCGAAGGGAGGAGGGGCGGCGCGGCCGAAGTGGAGGAGGCGGGTGCTGGGGGCGACACGAGTGTAGGGCAAGAGGGGGGAGGAAGACAGTGTGGGGGCGGCAAAAGCAGATGGCGGCGGGGGAGGAGTCGGGGAAGGAGGAGTTGGTGTCGTGGGGAAGACGAAGGCCGCGGTACGAAGAGGGGAACAGATGGCGGAGGGGTAGGGGAAGAGGAAGCGGCGGCGCTGGGAAGAGGAGTGACGATGGGGAGGGAGCCAAGGGGGAGGAAGAGGCGGGTGACCAGACGATGCAGCCAACACTTCAGGGCGCGCGAGGATGCAGGGTGTGCTAGCTCCACCGTGGCGACGATAGCGAGGCAAGTGGTAGACGTGTGTGACGAGCGGGCGACACGAGCGAGGAGGAAGAAAGCGCATGGGAAACGACGCACTGAGAACCCTAGCGTTACCACACACACCTGTCGTTGAGCGAGACATGCACACGTGGAGAGCAGGAAGAAGCGCTCCAAAACCCAGCAGTAAACTCGATCGGACGGCGGGGAGGAGAAGAGCAACACAATCGGGCGGACGGGAAAAATAGGTGCACGTGGCCACCATGAATGAGCTCCCTTGTTTCAAAAAATCAGAAAAAACATAAATACATTACACGTAAAGTTATGTAAACCTGTAAATTTTTTATTTCAAATTTATCTTTGGTATCAAGAACAAAAAAAGACAAGCAACCAACCCTGCACTGTTCACATGCGGTAGAAGTATTGCTTGTCTCTGGTATCAAGTATGCAGGTTGTCTCCAGCAAGTCTGCTCGCAGAAGACTCGTTGGAGGCGGCAGGGCAAGCCAAAGGGGAGAACAAATTTGGTTATGATGGGGTTCTGTGAATCCTTATGACCATGAAACCTACTAGGGTCGGTGGGCAGGGATTCGAGGGAGAAGGGAAGGAAGGCAGTAGACAGTGATGCGGAGGGGCACGGGCGAGGAAGCAGGGCGGCATAGTGCAAGGAGAATGAGGAGCGGCGGGGATGGAACCGGGGGAGAGGGGAAGGAAGGGAGGAGGTGGGGGCGGGGCGAGCAAAGGGTAGGAGGGCGTCGGGGCATTGCGCCGAGGGAGAAAGGCGGGCGAGTCTTGCGCGGGAGGGTAACACTAGGGCTAGGGGCATGGAGCTGGGGCGGGTGGATCTGGATCATCTGTTCCAAAGCCGCGATCCCATGGCTGTGCACCCGCTCGATTTTTGGCAATACGACCGTGATCCGACGGCTGTCGGTCGCCGGACCGAGGACCTCGATGCGATTCAAGAAAGCACAAAGGTTTTTTTTTAAAAAAAAGGGACGTGGGGCTCCCATAGCCCAGCGATTCTTTCGCTATAAGAAAGAGAATATGGTTAGGTGTTATTATCCAGAAGATCTAGAGTTTTATGCAATGACAATAAAACTCGTTATATTGTGAAATTTCTTTCTTTATTTATTTTTTAACAAAATTCAGGTTCACAATCTAGGGGTCTGCTATGTGGTCAACCACGTATGGGTATGGCAGCTCTCGACATGAAGTACAAGAAAAAAAATGAAAAAATTAAACCACTATGCGAACTGCTGAAGGCAAATCCAACCCACAAGGCCCAGCGTTCCCATCAAAGAACATGGAATAGGACCAACCCTACCCTACCCTAAATATAAACTTGCTCGCCACACCTCTCTCAACAATCACACACGATCAAAAAAATACAAAGATCAGTGGAAATTTCCCTTGGCTCGGTGTGGTAGCTCACTTTGTGCTCCTTGAGCGCCTAGCGCCTTGCTTCGTCACTCCTAGGGGTTTGGCCGGACCACACACTGTTAGTGCCTTACCTTAGTAGCTCAATAAAAAACCACTCCCAAGTACAGCAGCAAGTGGCTAGTGCCACACATAATGGGCTGCAGCCAGAGGCCAGAAAACAAACACAATGAATGCTTTTTTTTGGTACTCAACACCTCGCTTTGCATAGGAGGTTTTAACCCATATGTATACTAATCAATATCTGGTAGTTACAAGCAACTTCCTTCAAGGAAACACACACATCACTTCGAAACAACGCGCCATTTGGTAATAGAAAATTGCTCCCTTTAGCTAGAATAGAAACAACAAGATTATTTAAACAAATCACTCCCTAATCTTGGTGATCTCAACGACAAAGCCGTCCTCAAACTTGATAGATCCCTTTACGTTGGAATCCAACTCAGCAAAGTTCTCCTTGCATTCGTTGGTTGCTTGTCCCTGTATCGAGATACCTCTTGTCAACATGATGACCTTCTTCACACCCAAGATATGCCTGGGCATGCACCTCGTTCAACGCAACTTGGGCAATGTAAGATCGAGGTGGCCAACTAGAGGGGGGTGAATAGACGGTTTTAAAAATCTATCGGGCTAAACCAATATATAAATGCGAAAGCTAATAGCGAATTGGTTTTGCACAATTAAAACCTAAATCAACTAGGCTCACTAAGTGCACCGACAATACAAGAGAGCAATCATGCAATGATATATAAGCAATTAAAGCAAGAATGTAAATTGCTCAAAGTAAAGCACAAGTAAAACAAGATGACACGATTATGTTTTACCGTGGTATTCGGAGACTTGCCGGTCTCCCCTAATCCACGTTGAGGTTAGCCCAAACAAATTGGACCGGCTCCACTAATTAAGCCAATACCTCTGAGGTAAGTCCAAACACTTGGACCGGTTCCTAACCGAACCAACACCTCACTCAACTATGGTTGCTCTTCCTCCACTCCGGAGATGGTGAGCACCAAACCACTCACAAACCGCCGGTCTTCTCACAAGCTTCTTGAGAAGATCACCGCCTGACGACGCCCACGCCCGTCTAGGTGTCGGCAAACACCAAGAGTAACAAATCTGAACTTTCACTTGAACTAATCAAGTGTCAACGCTCACGTGGATACACAATCCACTACCTAAGGCAACACATGCACTTAGGGTTTGCTATCTAATCTCACCAAGTGCAACACATGCACAAAAGATAATAGAGGCTTGCTCTTAGCTCAAAGAATGAGTATATCACTTAACAATAGATCACTTAACAATAGCGCCAGCGACCTCTCCCAACCGGCCAAGGTGGCTATATATAGCCCACACACAAAAACTAGCCGTTGGGAGAAGATTCCCTCAAATCAGACCAGGTTGGTCGATCACCAACCAATGGCGGCCGGATCCTTACGCGCCAACGGCTAGAAAAATAGCCGTTGGGCCTTGGTAGGCTCGACCGCCATGCACTGGTCGGTCGGACCGCCGCCAAATCGGTCCGACCGCCCGTGCTGGCCGGTCTGACCGCCCGTCGCAAATTTGGCTAAGTCCCATAAAGGGAGCTCTCTGGAAAAAACGATCCGCTCGATCTCCGGAACTTCCTCACAGAGGAAGTTCCGATTTTTACAACGGCGGAACTTCCGCACAGAGAAATCGGATAAAGTGAAATCGGTTCGACCACCCGTAGCACACCGGTCAGACCGATTTGCCACCGGTCCGATCGGTGACCTATCGGGCTTCGACCGGCAGACTACAGAACCAAATCCAATTGCTCCACTTCAAATGGCAAAACACATTCGCTCATTTGAATGCAATTCTTGACAATGTTTCAAAGATGATATTCTCAGTAGGTTACAAAACACATTTGCTAACCCTTAGAATACTCATCACAAGGAATAAGGTACATGGACTTACACCATTTGCAAAACGTATTTGCAAACTTAAGTCACATGCTACAAGGGTTATGCATGAGCCTCGATTATTTGCAAAACACATTCGCAAATAAATAGCATCATGCCTAGATGAGCTAGAGCAAACACAATGAGCTATCAACACATGACTAACTCAAACTACTAGTTAAGACCCCTCTTAATAGTACGGCAACCTATACTAGCAATCCGGTCTTCCAACCAAACACCAAGACCGGTAAAAGACTAAGAACACATCCTTAGCCCTAGCTAGTCATACCTTTGCCTTGCATCTTCTTGAAGCTTGATGACATCAACACTTCAAGTCCGGGTCATTAACTTGCTAATCATCAACACATGATGATCCTTTGCTTGACCTCCATCAACACATGATGGGACTTCTCTTGTCTTGACGATCAACTCATGATCATCTCTTCTTGATAAGCATCAACTCATGATGCATCCTTTACACCAAGCTTTTGACTTGATGATCAACTCATGATCATCTCAAGTCTTTATCATCCTGGAACACAACCTATACATCCAACTCATGGAAAAAATTAGTTCCACAATATGATTATCATTAATTACCACACCATACCATTAACTCATAATGGTGGGACAAGATACCTCAATCTTTCCCTCTTTGGTAATTGATGATAACCACTTAATTACTCATAAATTGAATGTTGATAAATGAGAGAACAAATTGAGTATATATCAACTACACAAGTTATATATATATACTCTAACTTGAGTATACAAGAACTACACAAGTTCTATATACTCATAACATGAGTATACAAGAACTACGCAAGTTTTGTATACTCAACGGATTTGTTTCAAACTAAAGATCCCAAATATATGTGGAGAATGGAATATGGATCAATACTAAATAAAACTCCCCCTAAATGTGTGCATACACAAATGTGTAATAAGATCATATGCACATATTCAAGTTCAACTTATGGTTGAGTTCAATCCTATATTTTGGATCCGAGAAATGCAATATTATATAAGAGTACAAGTTGAAAGCATACCTCGTTGATTTTCACCTTTATATCCAAATGAGACTATACACTAGATATAACAAATAGAATTGTTAGTCTCACAATTGGATTTGTCATTAATCACCAAAACACTCCATTAACTCATAATGGCGGGTCTAGATCTTTCAGGCAATTGTGCTATCCACAACCCCCGTGGTGTCGCATATCTGCACCATCAAGAGTGTGGGTTCATTCTCTTACACATTGGTGAGATTTGCCACCACCTCGTATTCCTTCTAGGGCTTGCGGCACTCCTTGGCATAATGGAAAAAAATCCCACGGTTAAAACAATTTATCTTGGACTTGTCTCGAGTGCCACCAGATGGCACTCCTCCCTTCCCGGATGAAGCTCCTTGCTCCTTCCCTTTCATGCGCGTGCGCTACTCCTCTTATGTGAGAAGCAGTCACACTCCACCGGTACCACCTTCTGAAGGTTCATACCGATCTTCAACAACCCAAAGTCACCTGATGAGTTCTTCAATAGACATGTTCCTTAGATTGAGCAGTTGTTCGATTGATATCACCACTTGTGAATACCTGAAAGGAACAACACGTAGGAACTTATTCACTACCTTTTCTTCTTCAGTGTATCTCCAAGAATGTGAATGTTGTTGACAAGGCCAGTCAAGCGCATTGCAAAGTCATCCATGGTTTCACTTTCCTTCATGTGAATATTGTCGAACTCCTTTTGCAGTGCTTGCGCCTTTGCCTTGCGCACACGCTCGACTCCAAGGTGCATCAATCGCACAGCCTCTCAAGCCTCCTTAGCGGAGTCTTTCATCACCAGAGTTGCTAACATTTCTGGTGGCACGGCTTGCAATATGATCGATAATGCCAACTTGTCCTGACGAAAATTAGTCCTGCCTGGATCGACGGCCTCCCAGACTCCCTGAACCTAAAGAATGACTCTCATCAAAAGAGCCCAGTCGGTGTAGTTTGTGCACGTGAGCATGGGGTAACGCATTGTCAGCCCAGCCTCCCTCGTGACCTGATGCACCACAAGACCACGACCGATGCCGCCTCAGGAACCACTCCCTACTTTACGACGGCCGGTGCCATCGAAGTTTCTGGAGATCGGAGATGCACATCTTGTGTTGCACAACATCTTACCAGAATCAAAGCACTCTTGCTCTGATATCAATTGTCATCAATCACAAACGATCACAAAAAAACAAAGATTGACGGTAGCAAATTTCCCTTAGATCCGGTGCGGTAGCCCGCACCTTGTGCTGCTTGAGCACCTAGCACCTTACTTCGTTGCTCCTGGGGTGTGGCCGGATCACGCACTGTTAGTGTCTTGATGCTAGTGCCTTGCTTCAGCGGCGCAATAAAAAATCAGTCCCAAGTACAGCAGCAGACGGCCAATGCCACACATAATGGTCTACAAACAGAGGCCAGAAAACAAACACAAAAAAGACTTTGCATAGGAAGCTTTAACCGATATTTATACTAATAAATCTGTGGCCGCTACAAGCAAATTCCTCAAGGAAACACACGACACTCCAACACACATCACTTCGAACTAGTAGGGTGCCTGTGCGTTGCAACAGAATCCGAAAAAAGGGTGAGACATGGTCGTAAAATCTACAATAAATATTAATTTTCTTCTATACACATATCAAGCAAAACATATCTATGCAAGTTAGTATATAAATCAAATCGTAAAAAAATACATGTTCTAAAATCCCAAAAGCAAATTAAAGCCATCATCATTGCAACGGAAAAACAAACTTAGAACTAAATATTATGTCACAGTTATACATTCTTGCTCAAAAGAATAGAAGTTTAATGCTGACTGACTACGACCACTACAAACAATTCAGAGCATAGTTTGAAATGATGATCAACAAACTAATTAACTAACCGTAGGATCAACATGTAAGAAAGAGAGGACATATGGGTCAGACTTTCCATTCATATCCATTGCTGGCAGATCTTCAGCAGATATAACAGTTACTGTGAAAACACCCTGCATAATAATTTCTTTTTTCTTCCTTGAAGACAACATGCTATAATCAGTGCTCCATGTTCTGTTTTCTGTATTTGTCATTGTCCTCTCCAAGGAAGTCGTCAGAAACTGTTGTCTAAAAGGATTTGGAGCCTCATCCTTCTTGTCAAATGGACAGTGCAGTAGCTCAAGGTGCACCTGTTGAGGCCATCTCACAAGCAAAAATGGAATCCAAATAAGAATGGTGATATGACGAGCTAAAGTTATTTTTTGGGTCAAAGAAAGGAAAAATGGATAATTATGTTTCCAGGAAAATTCGGCTCACCTGGCCCCGATCTTTCCTGTCCCTTTGAATCTCCAAATCTTTGACAAGCTTCAACCAGACATCCTTCACTTTGCCTGGTTGTAGATCCTTCAGCCCAACTTGAACACAGCCAATCAATTCAGATTCCTGGATACCATCATCATCGTAGATCTTCACTGTCACACTCTGAGTATCAACATGTTCAACAATAAACTCGAAGTGTTCATTCCAGATAGGGTTCAGATCATCGTCCTGTAATGACAACAATTAGTAAAAATCCACAAAAACAAACCACACAAACAGGCAAGGGAATTAGTAATACTTACAATTGTTTTCCTTCTCTTGGTTTTGTCTGGTAAAGGGCAGACATACAAAATGGCAAAAGGATCATATTTTCCTATCAGATCTTTGTTTTTCAAATCTCTTGGTTGCACAAGCTTGACTTCCAATGTACCGACAGGCTTCAGTTCCAAATCACTGTTACACATAATCAGTTATTGTCCTTCAATTCCTATGTGAATCGATCAATAACTACCTGTAGTCTCCAGGAATTATAGGAATGACCTTCCTAACTGGCCATGTCACTGAGTCTTCAATAGCATTTTTTATAGTGTCCTGTAAAAAGGATAGTTTCACCAACTATCTCAACTATAGGAAATACAATTCCAACATTCTGCTATAAACACAAGTGTATGGCCAAACCTCGAGAGCATATGAAAATCCAGGTATAACAGAAATTTCGCCACCAATGAGTCTAAAATCCAGCTTTTCTACCTTGTTTTAGGGGAATATGAGACTATTGAAGAAAAACAACTTCAATAATACGAGAAGAAACATGACAAAGAACAAAGGAACCTTCTTTCGTGGAGAAAAATAAACAGCTCCAAAGCATGGTAGCTCATCAACCAGCGATCTGAAAATCAAGCGGAAAACTCCTGTGAAGCCAATGTCCTTCACATTATGTATCAGAAAAATAACAAGCAAACTAAAAGAACCTGTGAAAAAAATCTACATACCTGTCGACTTTCGTGGTTTCCTCTGAGAATGGTGATTCGATGAGGATAAAAAACTTTTAAAGCCACCAAAAGCTGTTTGTTTTCAAGCATTACATTAGTACCAAGAGCTACTAAAGTTACAAAATATTAGAAAGTTAAATGTGTGCACCCAAAAAGCAAATTTTCTAAGCTACAAACAAATATTGCACATGAACGGCAATAATTTTTTCCTGTGGTGCAAGCATAAAGCTATGTTGATGCTTATACTATTCTTACCGTGACAGTTTCGACGGAATAGTAGCCACGATCTACATAATCTCCCATAAATAAGTAGTTGTATGTGGGCACTAGTAAAGGCAGAAAGAATCAAGATATTGAAGTTAGGGCTTATTCTCGATGACACAAAAAGATGGCACAAAGGAAGATGAACAAGAAAAAGCAACTGATACCTTTCCACCAATTCAGAATAGTTCTGCAAGGTCATGAAATTGCCCGTGAATATCACCACATATTGTAACAGGACTCTTTACAGGCTGCAAGAATGCCAAAGAAATTACCAAAGTTAAACTACCAACAAAACAATAACCCAATTCTGAATCTAGCATATGAAAGGCAGGTAATCATCTAAAGGAATCATTGTATATTTAAAATTTTCACAATCCACAGGTCTAACTTCTGTTTGTATGGCCATTTCAAAAAGAAAACTCCATACCGGTTGCCACAAAAGATACAAAGCAAACAAAAGCAAATTTTGTCATGAATTATGATAGTGTTCTATATGTCTATTCAATCCAATACCGTTGAAAGCCTGTAATTCAGGAAATTTTTTTGAGTGAACTCTGCTGAGATGTCCAACCACCATTACAATCAAAAGACAAAGGTGCCGCTGGATTCATTGGTTCAACATGTCCCTACAATATGATTGAAAGCCTGGTATAGTCCCATACATTATTTTTGTTGTTCCAGACACATTCTTAGTTTATCTTGGAAAAACATTAGACGGTTGATTCAAAACTATTCAGATTTGACAGTAGCCAAGCAAATAGCCAGTTGGGTACTTGGTTTGCAATGATGTGGGGATTAAGATTTATATGAGCACAATAAAATCAATTATAGTGAAGTAGCTAAAATTTAGCATTTAATTAACACATACAAGCTTCAACCAGTCGTAAATCAGTCTAATCCATGAAGTGATGAATTGGTGCTTAATCAGTTTGATCACCATTGAACAATCTGGCTACAACTTACATAGCTATGCATGATGTGTCCTTTGCCCGAAAAGGAACATAGTTGCAAACATGTGGTGGATATCTCAAGGGCCTAAAGAAAAGAAAATAAGTATAATTGCATTAGAACTGTTCATGCACAGCGCAACCAAGTTTTCCCAGGCTTGGTCAGGCTGGGCTCACTCTGGGCTGAGCCTTTGTGCATGTTGGAAGTTTTGTGCCAGGCCCAGGCTTTGCTTAGAACAGCCTTGTAGGCCAGGCCAGGCCCAGTGTATGCTCCATATACAGGATATAAAATCTATAAATGTTGCAGCCCAGCAACCTTAGCCCACTATCTTTCATTGTGGTATTCAGGTATTGTCCTAGCAGCAGGTCCTAGTAGCTCTGAACAGTTGATATTTTGCACATCACCAGCATTTGGGTTTTGCCCAATTTAATATACCATCTTAATTAATTTTGACAAAATTGTTGCTTGTGATGTCTAAATGACATATGAGAGCAATTATATTGTTCTCCCTCAAACACATCATGCAATTCAGTAAAGATGATTCAGTGTAGTTAATAATTGAAATACTAAACAGATTTATTTAGATCAAAATGCTTTCACTGGTGAATACAACTTTCGATAGGTACATTTGTGAATTGAAAGGAGCTCATTTACTAAAGTTATGGCAAATGCTAACCAAGAACTTATCGAAACAACGAAGATGCCGCACTCCCTCACAGCGGCGAAGATGCCACATTCCCTCACGTCGTCTCCACCTTGATTTTGGTACCAGCTGATGTTCTTAAAACAATAAACATGACACAAACTGCAACAGTCGACATATTAAAGGAACCAGACTACCCTTTTAGTTAGGTTCAATCCGGTCAATTAAGAAAACTTTGTTAACTAAAATTACATGTCAGGTCTACAAGAGTGCAAACCAGTGATGAACTTGTGAGCAATATGGAGAGGTGTATCTTGAACCCAATGTAGATATGCAATCACACATGCTGGTGATCTATCATATACAGTCGTACAAGTCACATATATACAATAGTTCTTCCTTATAAGGCGCAATAGAAGACCAACACAGAAAGAAAGCTTCTTTCTCAGGTCCATGGAATCAACCTCTCTGAAAAAAAATAAAGAGCGTTTATAGTTTAATGATAATCAAACTGGTAAAATTAGTGAGCCTATAACAGCTACATATCTATTTTCTAAATAGGTAAATACAATACTAATCATCAAAATGAAACAGTACATAGCAAGATAACATCAAACATCATGTACTACACTGGCTAGAATATCATCTAGATCACTGTATAATTAACCATCAATTCCAGCATGCTTAATTAACCATCAATTCCAGCATGCTTAATTAACCATCAATTCCAGCATCCCATAAACTATATGGTCCCTTTGGCAGCCAAACTGTATTTACTGCAAGTACACAATAAGGGAAAAATAGACATTCATTCAATAGAAAAGAAAACTACTGCAATCACTCAAAGAGATGATAATAGATTAAAGTAGTTACAATACTGTTGATGTAAGGCACAATAATCAAATAAGTTTTTCATTCTGACTTATAAGAACAGAGAAAACCATATCCTACTGTATAGGGTACTTAATCATCAAGATGTGAATGGAAAACACTAACAGTATCGCCAATACTGTTTGTTGTGTACACTAAATAAAAATATTGTTTGTTGTACTTTGTTTGCATCGCTTTGTGGTGCATGTAGCATCCCAAATGTGGATTTGTGTTTCAAATGTAAGAAAGTGAGAAGAAATTAAAACTTTTCTTGCATCTTGAAGTTTTTGGACATTTCTGTAATTCTTGTAAAGGAATTATGGAAATCAAAATCAAAATCCTCAATTGACTCCAATAAAAAACCTCCTTGGCAAAGATCTTGTGCCAAACCCATGTAAATATTTTCCTGAGATCTTGGAATGACTTGTGACACCTCTGAATTATTTCATGATTTTTAGAAATTATTTGATAATTTTGGGAGGTAAGTCAAACCCAGTCAAAGCTTGGTCAAACCCTAACTTCAACCTTCTGAAAATTCTTAAGAAAAATACAGTGCATAAAAGTCTCTGAAATTTTATGTGAGGTTTATCCTGCAGTCAGAAACATCCAGTTAAAATCTCATGATTTTTGGAGCTTATTTGCTACCTTAAGCTAATCCTCCAAAAATCAGCTGTTAATTCAAACCCTAGCTGGTGTTCACTATTTCTTTGGGTTCGAGTCAGACTCGGGCTCGAGCCACTTGACTTGGCCCGGTCTACTAACTGCACCCAGCGCGGTCGCTCGGGCGCGAGCATCGCGGATCGTTGGATCCGAGATCAACGACTCATGTGCGTGTGAACGTTCGGACCATCCGAACGTTTCGATCAACGAGAGTCGCTGGATCTTAGATCAACGGCCTGGATTGAAGTGAACGTTCGGACCGGCCGATCGTCCCTTTCATTTGAACCGTCCGATTTGGAGATAACTGCCTGGATTGAAGTGAACGTTCGGACCGTTCCAATCGCCCCGTTCATTTTAACTGTCCGATTTCAATCCAACGGTGGTCGAGTCGTATCCTTCCTCGAGTGTGAGCGTGCGTTTGAGTTAGGCTATGGCGTGAGCAGAGGAGAAGGGCACAGCGTTGGGTCACCTCGATGACTACCTTTAAACGGCTCTCTCTGCTCGCATTAATTGCTCGTCGTGCACCGCCCTCTATTTAAGCTCCATTGCTTCCCCTTTGGCTTCCTTTAGCATCTCCGCAACTCTAGCTAGCACTTCAGTGTTTGGTTGAGCTACATTCGTCCGAGACCATTTCGGCCGCCATTGTCGAGCTTCGAGCTTACGGTGAAGGCGGTACCACAGTGGTTCTCCCTCTCCATTTCTTGCTCCCTCTGCTCCCTTTTTACTCTCTGGACCTTAACCCTCTCTCAATTTTGCTTATCATCCTCGTGTCAATGAATTGAAGATTCTCCATTTTCGGTCGAAAGCACTATTGTTCATCACCGGAGCAACTCCAACCTTCTCTGTGACTTTCCCGTGCCCAGGTAACTCCACATTAGTCCCTAGTTGCTTGGTACACGCTTACTTGGACCGCAGCGGAGCTTCTTTGCATTTTTCGTTTTTAGCCATTTTTGGCACCTCTGTAAACTCCGGCTTGCCGCCGTTCTAGACCGCCGCAACCGCGATTTTTGGTCCCATTGTGTGCTCAAAGTTATTGCGGACCCATTTTGGGCTTTTGCTCGCTCCGACGTGACCAGAGTCGCCGGCGGTGAGCCTCCTTTCGCCGTCGAGTTTTGTCGGTTGAACTGGGCGTGAGCTCTTTGAACGTGGTTCGCTGTGGACCGTCGATCCTTAGATCAACGGCCCACGATCGCGTGAACGTTCGGACCATCCGAACGCGGCGATCCATGTGTACCGTAGGATTTTAGATCAACGGCTCATATTCGAGTGAACGTTCGACTATCCGAACGCCTCGAACCACCGGACTATTGTATCTAAATCTAACGGTGAGCGATGAGCGTGCGGCGCGTGCTCGTGTTCGCGCGTTGGCCGCTGATTTTCAATCTACGGCTCGATTCGCGTGAACGTTGGACCGGTCGAAGGTTCCTTCGTTGTGGCCGTCCATCTCAGATCAACGGCCCACATCTATTTGAACGTTCGGACCGTCCGAACGTCTCCATCCACGTGGACCGTTGGATCTAAATCCAACGATGGGGTTGTGAGCCGCTGGAGCGTGCGTTATCCCGTGGACTTGGACCGTTGGATCCAAGATCAACAACCCAAGTTCGTCCACGTCGTTTTAATCTCAGATTTTCCCGAGAGGGTTATTTGTCAACTGAAAAATGAAATTAACTTGTAAAATACATAACTATTTCATTTTAATTCCTTTTCGGTTGATTCAAATTTTGTTGGCTATGTTTTTAACTGAACTTTTCTCTAAAAATATTTCTAACGTCATTATAGCTTCAGAAATTTTTGCTAACATGTTAGTTGCAATAAATAGTAGCATTTGTGATTTATAAGGCTGAGCAGATTTGTTTTACTTATATATTTTGCATTAAGAATCCAAATCAATTGGTTCTTGTTGCTAAATTACTTATAAATCATGTTATTTCTGCTGTAAAATTTTCAAAATATTTGGAGAAAGTTTGGTGTTGAGTCTTTTTTGTTTTCTTCGTTCTTATCGGTTCTTTTTTGCTTTCTCGTTGGGTTCCGAAGAGCACATTGATAACCTTAGTGATCCTCCATAACATCTTGAACAGCAGCAACCAGGCAAGCAGTTTGATCATGTTAATCCCAGTATTTTTCAAGTCTAATATATTGATTTCAACTTGTGTGTATGCATTGCCATGTTGTTGTTAAATTATGGTTAGTATCCTATAGTTGCATAATCTGTAGGAATTGATTATCCTCTACTACCATGAGCCTAGGTTATTTGCTGTGATTTGAGTTTGCTGGATGAGCTCTTGTCACTTAGTAGATTGCAAATTGAAAATTGCTTAGAAATACTTAGTTTCGGTAGTAATGGGCAATCATCGATTTTAGTCGATGATCTTGATCACACATCTAATTATTATTCTATTATGTCCAGCACTTGTGCTTTGTTATTTTGTAAAGTCAAAATCTGAAAATAAAAAATTGTTTTGGACTTGGGCAAGTGGTTAGATGGTGGGTTATTGGGTTTGTGGATGTCTTGCCTAAGTCAACAAGGACCGAACATCTTGTGTCACACTCTTCAAGCATTTTTGCGTGCTAACCACACGAGAGGGATATGAGACCTCTCTTGATTGAGTACTTTGGCATGTGTTATCTCCGAGTCGCAGGAGGGGGTTGTGTGTGTTGTGTGAAAAAGGATCTGTGTTCTTGTGTTGGGTGTGCGGTGGTGGAGATTTCGGGTAGACTCTCCACCTCGAGGGGCATCGTAGTTGTCCAAGGCTTTACCTGCGATTGGTAGTTGACCGAGGCTTTACGATGACTCCGACACAACGTATAGGTTTCTATCCATACGGGTGGCTCGCAGTTAATGCATAATATTGGAAATGTCTCGTAGGACTTAGCCGTGCCGGCATACCTAAGGAAGTGTGCTTAATAGCTTGGCAAAAGGCGATGCAGTGTGTGGGTACATTGGTACACCCTCTGAGGATAAAAATATTCGAATAGCCTTGTCCTAGGTTATGGACACGCTTGGTTAGGTTTTACAAGAGTTAGACTACAACCTTTTATATTAAAATTTGACATGGTTGGTATGAATGGGTAATTCATGCTATTGTTGTGGTAACTATGGGTTTAGTCACTTTCAGGATTGTTGTTGTCCTCTATCTTTTGTTATTACTGTTGTCCTTTACTGTTATTTGAACATTAAAAACAGATTTATCAATTTGCTTTTAAATGTACTACCTTATTGCAAATAAAGATTGCTTTGTGCCGAAAATGAAACATACAGCCTCCACTTAATTAAGCTTGCATGTAACATATGTATAGGTCTGTTATTCTACACGTAAGTCTTGCGGAGTACAATTTTTGTACTCATTTGCTTTGCTTAACTATTTGTTGCAGATGAGGAAGGTGAGCCCTAAGGGCCTCACTTTTGTGAAATGTGTTGCGAGTTCGACGACTAGCTTGGCGGTCCGGTCGGTTGCCTTGTGGGGTTAAAAGCACACTGATTGGCTCTTTTGTTTATGACCATCTTATGGCACCTTTGCTTTTTAATTTTTGTATTTATATGTATTTGGCTGGTTGGCCACTCTTTTGTAATAACTATCCTTAATTTATTTTAACTTCTGGTTTGTTGCTGTGCTTCGGTTCTATGTGAATGAATGGAATTGATGCATAACTTTTGTAAAGGGGTGTGTATGCTGTATTTCTATGAAGTATACATGTCTCGAAGACACGGGTTATTCCGTTTGTGATGCTAGGGTCAATTGGTGACTAAGCATTACAAGCCTAATAATCCGGGGTCCTCACAGTGCACACGCTGTTTACGTCGTGATAAATTTATTTTATCATCATTTTTAGAGGAATAAATGTAAGAGGAAGCACAAGGCTGAAATATCAAATTGCTGGATTCAATGTGATAATCCATCAGACCAAAGGCTGCCTGCCTATCCTCTCTAAGAAAAACTTGCTGAGCAGATTTCTTTACCATCGTTGTGCGGACTCCAGACTACAGATATCACTGAAATGTTACATCAGACACAAATTATGAATTGCAAATCTTGCAGATATTACATCAGAAAATTTTGAAGTACTATCAGTTTGTAGCAATAAGAAACATGCGCAATCTCATATCATTGGTTTAGAAAAACACGAGCCTCTTCGGTTGCTTCAGAACCCAAAACCCAGAACTACAATAATGACTTCTGTGAAAGAAAATAATGAAGCATGGCCCAATGTCAAGCAGGCCTTAGATGCTACCGTCCTCAAAATTTCAAGTAGGCCTTTGATGTTACTTGCAACTTCGTCTCTTACTGATTCAAGAAATTAATCCTGGACAAACCATCAGATGAACTTGCAATGTGTAAAGCGGAGATCGCCTCTAGCACAAACAACTCACAACAGTTAAATTGGGATCGACTCTAGCACAACTCAACTTAACAGCAGTTGATAGTTTGATCCCCATTGCTGCCTTGCAAGCCATTCTATATTGACTTTACAAGTGTTCTACATCTACAAGCAAAAGCAATGCTGCATTTGTGTATCAGTTTTTGTTGGCTCATGAGCTCAATGGATGCCCTGCATCTTCAATCAATGGTGGTTGTGATGCTATTGGGAACTAAGGATATCCTCCCAATTCTGACCTAAATATGCAATGCTGGTTTGAATAAAAGTTAGTGTTCCTAAGTTGCAAACATAAAAGGGCTTCCCTGCAGTTCCAGATGGCATTTCTGTGTGAGGATTTCCAAAGAAAAAGCGTCTAGTTCTCTGTGCTAATGGAATTCCCACTGCAATATCACTATTGATCAAAGGGGTCTGCTAATTATCCTAATGGATTCGATACATCAACAAAATTGCTAAATTACAACACCATCCTCGGCTCTCCGCGTCCCCCAAATATTCTACTCTTGCTGAGGAGAACAGTTCAAAACAGCAGAATCGAAGCCCATCGATCAATGTAGCATAGCCATACATCTACTCGCTCCCAAAACGGCGCAGATTGAACAGATATAACATAGGTTACATAGCAACAAACAATTGCCTAATCAATCACAGCATAAACAGCAAGAGAGCAAAAGACACACGGAGAGATGATACCAATCGAGTCAAAAGGCACTCGCTTTTTAACCAACCATCATGTGCAAGCAGAACGATACTTGGATCAATCCCAAAATGTCTCTTCCATGATCCGGGCAAGCTGCTAGTGGCGGGTAGGTTGACGATGCGGGAGGTGAGGTCGCGGAGGTCGGGCGGCGGTGCGGGCTTGTTGTTGGAGGAGGGCCTAAGGCGGCGAACGGGCAGGTGAGGAGAGGAGGCAACGGAGGAGAAGTGGATTCTAGAATGCTCAGGAGGCAGGGAGAGGCTAAAGTGGAGGGGCTCGCGGTGGGAGGGGAGAGGAACTGCGGCCTTATCAGCATCATCTCTTTGGGGGTTGCAAGCGCGAGCGCGAGCGCGAGTGGATAAAGCAGGGGGTGGAGGCGGTTGACGTGGATTTCTGGGGCCAGCCACGCTACGGGGACGTGGTGTGGAAGGAGGATGGTGACGAAGGCAACGGCGTTGAGGTCGGAGAGGAAGACGATGGCAGGGCGCCCGGGGAAAGGCCGGATATGGTGGCGCCGCGCCTGGGGATGGTTGGATCCTGCGTCGAGAAGCCCAGGGACAACCAGAGAGGAAGACGACGGCAGCAGGGCGCTCGGGGAAAGGCCGGATCTGGCGGCGCAACGTTCAGGGATGGCCGGATCACGCGGTGCCAAATCCGGGGATGCGTGAGGGGATGAGTGGCGACGACAACACGCGGCAGTGGCTGGTGGGGCGGCGTGAGTGGAGGAGTGGCAATGCGTGAGGGGAGGAGAGGCAACGAGGGAGGGGGGCGTGAGTGAACTGGACGGGGGAGGGGGCGGTTGGGACGAGGGGGACGGGGGAGGAGGTCGTGCTCGTGAGTGAACAGGAGGATGAAGGGTACTCTTTGCGCCCCCGCGACATGGCCACGGACTCCACCGACATCCCGCATCCCGCAACCGCCGCCAGCCCTACACCGTATCCCGCCGCGCCGGCCATCTGACCTCCGCCGAGTCCTGGGGCACCGGCCCCGCGGTGTCCCGTATCCCCAGCGTCCCCGGCGGCGGCACCCACCGCGCCGGCCAGGGAGCCTTCGGCTAATTCTGGACTTTTTTTTAGCCCTATTGCGCAACAAAAATTTCAAAAATAGCACCGATAATTTTAAAATTTCAGAAATAACCCCCCGACGTACTTACTGCCGTCGGGGACGGCAGCAGCACCTTGGTGGTGCTGCCCCACGTGGCAAATTTTTTTTTTAAAAAAAAATTAATTAATAATATTTGTTGGATGATTTTTTAAATATGAAAAATGAGCTCAAATAATTCTGAAATTTTTTGTGGAGCCTTCTGGCATAGTTTTTATGGTTGTGTAATTTTTTTGAAATTTTATGCATTCTTTTTTTTCTGTAAAATTCTTTAAAGTCTAATGTTTGTAGGAATTTTATAATATAGCAAATGAGGTCCAAACATTATGATTTTTTTTTCCATACTCCCTACACGGTGGACTTGATTGTGTAAATTTTATAAATTTTTATATGCTCTGAAGTTATCTCGACAAATTCAGGGTTTAGGTTTCAAAAATTAGAACGAGACGTTTCGGAAATTAGGGTTTTATGATTTAATGTGACTTGAAATGTGCGAAGTTTGGTACGACATGACTAGTCTTGGTCGATATGGTTCTCGATCACATTTCTTCTGTGAAAATAGAGTACTGAAAAGCGTAGTACTGAAATTAACTTAACTGGCTGGGAGAACGTTTGATTATTGGAGAAACCCTAAAACATAGCGTAATCGATACTGATGTGAATGGCTATCTCTCGAATTCCACCGTAAAAGGCATACTTTGATGGCTCAATGAGGCACAAAGACTGTAACTACATTGCAGACTGCGTGCGGACAAAAGCACGTTACATATGGTCACATGGCATGATGGTTCGGCTAATTACTTTACCATGGATGCTACTACTACGGTAACTTGCGACACGAGCTTACGGACCATGTACGTACGTATGCCTTTAGAGGATAGCTAAAACATGGCGAATAGGAGGGGTCTACTACGGACTAGCCCGACTCCATCGTGGGACCGGGGCCATTTGCCCTTTCTTGCGAGCTCTAAGATTGTAGTCCTTGTCACGCCTGCGCCTCTACGCCATTTCCCGCTTTTCTCGCGCTCCTCGCGTGCCTCGCGCTCTCGCTACCGCAGACGCCTCGAGATGGGCCCGAGTCTCCCCGGATACGCTGGTTGTGCTCTTGGTCCCGAGCGATCCTCCTCCGGAT